>JAMPIV010003762.1:0-388126 GCA_024509875.1 Oreohelix idahoensis
TTTTTCTTGCAGATGGCGGAAAGAAAAACTGAATAAAATTAGGCTGTACGAGGCGAGGTACTAAACCGGAGGACAACCAAATCATTTTACTCCGCCAGGAAACCAACCAAACAAGCTTTTCTTACAGCATTCATCTACCTATATAATGGGGCGGATTTTCTGCTAAAAACACGCAAACACGAACACGAAACCAGAGGACGCCCGAACTGTGTGAGAGGGAGCTGTCAACTTGGATTTTATAGCTTACTCTGAGGGCATCGACCTGCAGCCGCTTTGCTTAAGTCGAGGTCAAAAAACTGGCCCCTGTTTGAATCTTTTAGGCGGGTAAATATATATTTACGATACAACTTTGAAAAACTTAGGCCTTCCAGCAGGTATATAATGTTGGTATTTGTTGTGTGTTGCTTATACTTACCTACACCTGTATTATGTTATATAAATTGTTTCAATATGAACGTATCAGGTTACTGATTGTATCTTAAGGGCATTAAGGTATAATGTCCTATAAACTTTCAGTCTATTTATCTCTGATAAAAGAACTAACTGAAATATAACCCAAAACAGTCCCTTGTTAGGGACTCAATCTATTGTTCCTAAACTTCAGTCTATTATCTCAGATAACAACTGAAATATAACCAAACATCCTTGTTAGGACTCAATCTATTGTTCTCATCTAACTCCAAATCTATTGTCTCCTATAACTCTCACCTCTGATATATTTAACAATAACCAAACAGTCCTCGTCTCATATACTCCTATTATAAGAACATTAATAAAAACGTTATTGTTAGGATATATTATAGCACTTGTCAGAGAGGGCCTGGTATATTCTAGGGGGAAGGAAATGGTTGTAGCACACCTAGGTGTACATATTATTGGATGTATTCATGTTATTCAATTTATATTATGGGATGTATTCATGTATTGAATGTATTCATGTATTGAATTTATATTATTGTATATATTCATGCATTTAATTTATATTATTGACTGTATCCATGCATTAGTTTATCAGAAAGAATGTTTTGCAAGTAGACACCTGTCTTGTCTCGCTATTGCTTAATCATACTGAGCCATGTTGTCATTCATCCTACATGCAGACACCCGAGACACGCTCATTTCACCCACACTAGAAAATAGGTGGGCTTAAGGAACAGAAATTAGCCCCTATTTTTCCTTGTTACAGGTTTTATTATTTCGTGTCATCAAACCTGAGGTCGTACGTCGTGTCAATCCAGCTGCCTGGAACGTCGCAGGAGCACAGTGATTGCACTGGATCAACCTCTTTAGGGTCCCCCTCAGTCTTGGGTGGGCTAACGAAACGACCATCAGCGGGTGTTTTGTGTCAACGAAACCAAGAAGGACAGACCTTTTAAGAGATGAGTACACATTAGTTACCATTTCTGTCAGCATTGTGAGCAAAAGCTAGTGTCAGTGACGAGAAAGTGAATTAGCATAGCAAGAGACAATAACATAAGATTATAGCTGATAAATTATAAGTAATTAACAGCACAGCTGATACCTGTACTATAATTGAATAACAGCACAGCTGATATAATTTTTGTTCTTATAATTGGAAAACTTGTTATAATATATTTACATATTATATAAATATTAAATATTGTGAATCATATGTAAACTTACAAATTCATTACATTCCATTTTTCAACATTTCACCTTCAGCACAAGAGTAGATAGTGTATATACTAAATAAATAATAAGGAAATTGTATTTGAAGACTTGTCAATTTTATCATTGTTAAGTAAAATCTGTTTCCTTGTCTTAATATCACAGTTAGTTACACAGCGGAGGTGGCAAGTTATGTCGTCTCCACTCTACTAATTTTTCGAGATCAGATCATTCACAGCCGTAACTAATTTGTGATACCTGTAGTTCTCTAAAGACACTGGGGACTTCACCATTTTCTGCATAAATTCTATTTCTGTAATTGTCAGTACTATACTGAAAGAAAAGCCAAATAAAACCTCACGCCACACATGTGAACTAATATGTATATATTTACCGTGTGAATATTAATATGTGAAAATTGCTAGTGGATGTCCAAGTCATTTGAGGCTGGCAACCTCAGCGTATAGAATGGTGATTTCATAAACCACAAACTGCAAGGGCTGGTGACTGCTTATTGCTAGTTTCTTAAAGAGAACTAAAAAGCATAGGCAGTCCCGTTCCACAGATAGCAGGGAGGGGAAAATATGAAAGAAATGATTTACATTTCATAAATATAATAATTTACATTTATACAAACAAGTGTAGATGTCTGTGTAAACAAATTCACTTTAAAAATATTGAAAGTTTTCAGGCTTTTCAACCAAAATATGTGTAAATGAAAACCATATTCAATCAATACTGTGAACTTTTTCGAATACTTGTGTAGATGTACATGTGAACATATTCAATTTATATTGTGAAAAATTTTTCAAACCAGTATTTAACGTAAATGTATAAACATACTTCTTTCTATACTATTAACCTTTTCATTTAATGTAAAGTAAAATAAAAACTATTCACTATAAATGTAAGAAACTTTTCTCTCGAGGGATTAAGCTAAATTCTCATCGAGGGTATAGTCTGAGGTAGATGGGATGGTGGAAAGGAAGAAGGGGACATATCCAACAATGTGGTCGGGAAAACTCAATACTCAGAGGGAATTTGTTTCTATTCTTTTTATCATACTAGTTGGTGGTACCAGTGAGGGTACTAATCTCTGGAACAAAAGTGATGGTAGAAGTGTCCTGACGTCGAACTAGACACTATTAAATTCAGAGGGTCCTAGAGACGCGGGACAGCTTTGCAGTTACTCCCTGGTCTTACTTGGAACGTGCTGCGGCCTTTAATCTTGACTAGAGAAGCGAGAACTCCAGTGACCTATCTGCACAGAACCATAAAACCAAGCGGGAGCAGAAACTACCATTTGCTGCTAAGTCAAACCTAAAAGCTGCCAAGTGAATTCTTTACATGAAAACACCATACATCATACGCTGGTGAGTATTTTCTGTTAAAGATTATTCAGTTTTTTAAACTGTTAAAACTTAGTTGGTTATAAAATCTGTTATTTGTAAATACACAAATTTAACGTCGGTTTAATCATTTTGAATGTTACTGCATGTTTGTCTCAGTCAATTTACTAAACACACTCTAAACAGATCTATACCAGATGTGACGGTATTGCCTCCCCTGATTTGTAGTAGTGGTCCAACAGTGGCTATAAACTCAAGAGTATCTATTATAGGTTTCAATGGATTCTATTTTTACACAAGATTACTTTTGGCAGAAATGTCGATAGAAGAGTAGTAAAGCATCTATCACATTGGAGTCTTCATAAAGATATTCAGATAAGCGAAAACAATGCTGACTGTCGCTGCACACGTTAATTCTATAATCTGAAGACACTTTTATGAAGAAATTAGGCAAATGGTTTATTCTAGCTCGTTAAGCCCCCACCGCTGAGTTAATTAGGGGAATTATTATTATAATAATATATAAATATATAAATATATAAGTTGGGATTAAGTTGGGAGAACAGGTCCTATGGAGCAGGTCGACCACTTTAAATATCTCGGAGCTATTATAGACCGAAAGGGAGGCATCAAAGAATGAGTTGGCCACTCGAAAAGCAGCGGACTGGACTAGACTTTTTCAGGCCATAAATCGTGGATTCCTCAGCAAGAAAGAGATTGGTAAGAAAACGAAGACGGGCTGTATACCGCTCCACCTATGTCCCAGTCTTGACATATGGATGCGAGTCGTGGGCAATGACTACAACCCACAAAAGCCAGATCCAAACCTCAGAAATGAGGTATCTGAGGAAAGTGGTTGATAGTAACAAGAAGAGACATGGTCCCGCAACCAGACGATCCGTCAAGGCCTAAAATCCCATCCGCTGCAGACCCAAATAGAACAGTCCCAACTAAGATGGTTTGGCCATGTCTGCAGAATGGGAGAAGATCGGCTACCACGACAAGCATGGGAAACAAAGAGCCAGGGATCCAGACCTCCAGGACGACCCAGAGTCCGCTGGGAGGACAACATTAGACAATCTTTGAAGGACCGAGGACTAGAATGGAACCAGGCCAGGAAGAAGACAGCTGATAGAATGGTCTGGCGCTCTCTCTCTTCCAAACCTCTACACCTCACGGTAGAAGGGGAAACGACTAAGTAAGTAAGTAAGTATAGTATATATATATATTTATATATATATATATATATATATATATATATATATATATATATAATATATATATATATATATATATATATAGCTCTGTTTAGATTGCGTGTTTAGTAAACCTTGACTGAGATAAACATGTCGTACATTTAAAAGGATTGAATCGATGTTAAATTTGTAACACTACAAATAACCAAAATTTAATAATAACTCTTAAGTTTTAAACAGTTGGATAATAATTGAAAATTTATGGAAAAGGTTTCATCACTTGGATGGGATTTAACTGAATAAGGAGGTCACTTTTTGGCAGCGAATATTTTCACTAAGCTGCCAATGGTAGTTTCTTCTCTCGCTGGGTCAGTTCCTTTCACTCTGCTCTTGCTCGTCTCTGGTCAAAGTTCAGACGCCGCACTTTACCAGAACGTTAAAGGATTAACGGCTAAGTTTTAGTTCTGCGTCTATCTACAAGGCCCTCGTATGATGGCGTCTCGCAAGACGTCAGTCCACTTCTACCTTCACTTGGTTCCAGAGATAGTACTTTCTTCTGGCACCACCAATAACTGGTAATAGAAATAGAAAAGAAACGCTCTTCTGAGTATGGCGTTTTTCCGACATATTTAAGTGCCCCCCTCTTCTGTTCTACCATCCCATGTCAGAATTTACCCTTGATGAGAATTAAATTTAATCTCTTGGGATAAAACGTCGTTTACATTTACACTGAATAGCTTTAGCTTTACATTACATTTAAATGAAAAGGTTAAATGTACAGATATATTATGTTTTACCTTTACATCTCCACTGTTTTCCAAAGTGTTCACAATATAAATTCATTTATGTTTCGTTTACATTTACACTGATGAAAAAGTTTGAAACTTCTATTAATTTAAAATGAATATTGTCATATAGACATTTACACTAGTTTATAGCTTGAAAACCAACGGGCTGATCACCCGTTTGCCAGTCACTTCGATTACGGAAACAACAGCAGATGGATTGATTTGCCGTTGCCCTAAAGACGCCAATAGGCGTGATGGGAAACAATGGCAAAGAAAACCTATCTGCTGTTGCCCTAAGACGCCACTAGGCGTAATGGCCACTGACTGCTTTGACGGTCGGTGGCTAAGGACGGAAGAAGAGAAGAAGAAGATAGCTTGAAAACGTACATTAATTTTAAAGTGAATATGTTTATATGGACATTTACACTGCTCTAAAAATGTAAGTATTATTCTTAGAATGTACATCATTTCTTTCATCTTTCCCTCCCTGCTCCACAGGGAACCAGGATCTACTTTATGCTTTTAGTTCTCTTTACGAAACTATCAATAAAGCAATCACCAACCCTTGCAGTGGTGGTTCATGAAGCATCATTCTAGATACTGAGGTTGCCAGCCTCAAATGACTTTGACATCCAATAGCTAGTTTCACACATTAAACTTCACATGGTAATATATACATATATATGTAAGTTCACATGTTAGTAATAAAATATGAAATGTAAATCACAACTTACGCCAATCCAGGCTACAGACTTGTTTGCTCAGATGAATAAAAGAGACAAATCGTTCTCTTACACGAGTCTGGGATGCTGAAATTCTACAATATATCCCCTTTCTGGCTCTGCGTTTCTTCAGTGTCCTAATCTTGGTGTACCTTATTAACATTTAGAGAGTTCCTGTGCTTTTAAAAGTCTTATTTGGGTCTCCAATAAAAGGTCCGGTTAACAAGTAGGAATTAAGAAATCTATTCTTCACTTTGGCTAGGTCTGATGTCTTCGCAAGCTTGAAATTCACAGTCAGATAAAACTGCGAAATGGTCAGCCTATATTCCCCCTCAAACGTTGTTATGAATCTAATCAGAAAGTTCCAATCATTTCAAATCAGGCAGATACGGTGTGATATTTCAAAATAGTCCCACGTGAAATAATGTGCGTGCCTGCAAAGGTCACGTATTACCATATATGGACTTTTGATACCTCGCATACACTCTCACAAACACATTTGTAGACTCGTATTGTCTGAAATGTAATAAATCCATGATTACTTTTAATCAACTGGACCGGATGCGATTATATCACTCGTGTCTGCCCACATGTGTCACACAGACAGTAATGTCGTTAATCTGTCGTGATAGCGTTGTACGTGTTAATCTGCCGCGCCTGTAACCAACAAATCTGGGTAGCGTCAAGCAAATGTGATATTTATCATGTCCGCCGCTCCCTGCAAATGTGATATTTATCACTTACAGGTTGATTGGATAAAATCAAATATCTGCTACTTAGCAGAAAAAGAAAGATAAAGAAGAAAAAAAGAAAGAAAAAGTGTGATAATTGACAAGCACATAATAAAAAGTCAGTATCACAAAATGTACCGATACTGCCGGAGAGAACCAAAGATCGATAGAGGTCGTCCATTTCATCACACAGAATAATAAGAATTCTACTGAGTAAATCAAGGTGGGAGCTTGAACGAGCTGAAATTAATAATTGCTTAATTCTTCATAGAAGGTGGTGGATCAGATATAAGTTAACAATTACCCTCCCCAACTCAGCATTGTTCTTGACTTCTAAAATATCTTATGAATATTCCCTTGAGATAGAAGCATCATTATCCTTCTATCTACAACTCTGCCAAGAGTAATCTTGTGCGAAGGTAGACACTTGTGAAGAACTATATTAGGTACTCTTGAGTTTTGGCCACTGTTGGACCACTGCTGCAGAGCTAAGGTGAGGCAGACATGGCCAAACCATCTTAGTTGGGATGTTCTATTTGGGTCTGCAGCGGGTGGGATTTTAGGCCTTGACGTATCGTCTGGTTGCGGACCATGTCTCTTCTTGTTACTTCAACCACCTTCCTCAGATACCTCATTTCTGAGGTTTGGATCTGGCTTTTGTGGGTTGTAGTCATTGCCCATGACTCGCATCCATATGTCAAGACTGGGACATAGGTGGAGCGGTATACAGCCATCTTCGTTTTCTTACCAACCTCTTTCTTGCTGAGGAATCCTCGATTTATGGCCTGATAAAGTCTCCCAGCCGCTGCTTTTCGAGTGGCCAACTCTTCTTTGATGCCCCCCTTTCGGTCTATAATAGCTCCGAGATATTTAAAGTGGTCGACCTGCTCCAGGACCTGTTCTCCCAACTTAATCTGATGTTTTCTTTCTTCTCGTGATATCACCATGGATTTTGTTTTAGAGCTGCTTATGACCATCCCTCTCTTCTCCAGCTCTTCCTTCCAGACTTGCAGGTTGGATTGGAGATGTGTCTCTGATTTAGCAATCAGGACAACATCATCAGCAAATGCTAGCTCTGAAATACAGACCTGTCTCATCTTCCAGTACCCCACTGAATACTTTCTTGTTCTCTCCTTACATGCCTTGATGACATCGTCCATGAGAAGTATGAAAAGATAAGGTGACAGGATATCGCCTTGTCTTACACCAGTGGTGGTCTTGAACTCTTCTGACTTATAGTTTGCTGTCCTCACATAATTTCTGCAAGACTTGTAGAAGCTCTGTATAGCATGTATCAGAGGTGCTGGAATGTTCTTCCTTGCCAAACAGTCCCAAAGTTTGCTCCAGGGGACCCTGTCAAACGCCTTTTCCAGATCTATGAAACAAAGATGGATCTCACTCTTGTACTCAAGGGCCTTTTCACTCAGCTGCCTGAGTGTGAAGATTAGGTCTTGAGTACTTCGGTTTGCTCGGAATCCGCACTGGGCTTCATCCAATTGTGGCTCAGCTAGGCATCGGAGTCTCTGCTCTAGGATTCTAGAGTAGATTTTACCAGGGACACTGAGAAGGGATATGCCTCTGTGGTTTCCACATTGTCGATTGTCACCCTTTTTGAAAATCGGTGTTATGATGGCAATCTCCCAATCCTTTGGTATGGCCTTGTTGCACCATGCTGCTTGTAGGACCCTTAGGAGTAATAGGTCGCCTGATGCTCCCATGTACTTAACCATTTCTGGTGTTATACCATCATGCCCTGCTGCTTTGCCCATCTTGATTTTCTCCAGTGCTGCCTTCAGTTCTTCCATCTTTATGTCATCTTCATCACCATTTGTATCCTCTTCTGTGCTAGTGGTTATCATTTCTGATGCTCTACCTTGCTCACCATCAAGGAGTTCTGAGAAATATTCTTTCCATCTTTCCATTACTTCCTTCGGGGCAGTAAGCAATTTGCCTTGCTTGTCCTTTATAAATTTAAGAGGACATTGTTTTTCCTTCCTCATGTTCTTTAGGGTCTTATAGAACAATTTCTGGTTTTCTTGCGCATCCTTTTCTAGCTTTTCTCCAAATTCTTCCCAGGACTTCTGTTTTGCTGCTAGCACCTTGTTCTTTGCTTCTGTTCTGAGTATCACATATTCTCTATATTTCTCTATTTGTCCTGCTGTGTTTTTAGCTCCCAAGTATTGTTTCCATGCCATTTTCTTCTCTCTTATTTTCTCTTTGACTTCTTCTGTCCACCAAGGTGTCCTCTTTCTCTTGTTCCCAAGTCGGACTTCACCACATGCTTCTGCAGCAGCTGTCTTTATGATGTCCTTGAATTTAAGCCACAGGGTTTCCAAGTCATCAGGTTGTTCTTCTGTGTTTCTCACCGCTGTAGCAATAAGCCCCTGATATCTGGTCTTAATTTCTGGATCTTTCAGCTTGTAGGTCTTAATGCTCATTTCTTCCGTTCGTTTACTTGGTTTCTTGCGTGGTGCTGGGCAGTTCCTAGGCTGAGCAACTCTTTCAGTTGTTCTTTTAATTGTAAGCAGGTAGTGATCACTTCCAATCTCTGGCCCCCTCCAGACTCTAGCATCCCGGACATATTTGAATGAGCTCCTCCTAACAATGGCATAGTCGATCACTGACTTCTCATTCTTTGTTGGTTCACACCTAGTATATGCATGTATGCGCTTATGGGGGAACTTTGTGTTGGTAATGATCAGATTCTGCTCACTGCAGAAATCTGAGGAGTCGCTTTCCATTGTCATTGAGAGTATCTTCTCCATATCTTCCGATAACTCCACCCCATCTAGCATGGTCATTTCCAACTCTGGCATTGAAATCTCCGAGCATGATAATTTCATCTAGGCAGTCATCCACTGTCCTTTGAAGCAGCTCGAAGAATTCTTCCTTGACCTCTGCTCTCTCATCCTCATTTGGCCCATACACTATGACCAGGTTGACTATGGTTTCTCCTTCTTTTAGTTTTACAACCATAATGCGCTCCGAGACAAAGTTCCATCCCTTGATACTATCTTTCTGGTTTTTGGCCACAATGCAACCCACGCCCCCTTTAGCTCTTTCAGATGTGGGTACACCACTGTATAGCAGAGTGTTGCCATCGAGATCCATGACTCCTTGTCCCTTTTTCTTTGTTTCGGTAATAGCCAGGATTTCTAGTTTTGCTTTCCTCATCTCTTCCATCAGCTCCTCTTCTTTCCCATTTATACTTCTTGTGTTCCATGTTCCATAAGTCGTAGTCCGTAGTCCGTTCCAGTTCGTCGCCTTTAAAATCAGTCCGGTTTTCTCTCTTATATTGCTTGTAATCATAGTTTTAGACAAACAGGTGATTGGCCTGTTGTGCCTTTGCATGGTGGAGGGGGCTGCCTCCTTACGGCCTCCATGCAGGCCGCCCTCCTCCTTTTTCATCCGGGCTTGGGACCGGCATAGGCGGAGTTGAGAAATCTAGAAGTATAATCCTTAAATAGCTCGGTGGGACCCAAAGATGCAGCAATAGAGAATGTAGTCAACGACCCATAGCTTGACTGCTTGCGTCAGGGTCAGCGAACCAGAGCTGACCAAGACTCTACTCCACCTCCACGTGGTGGTCCTGGAAACAGGCTGCATCACTGCAGTCTGGCTGAGAGAGTAGGGATCGAAGAGGGAAGGCAAACCCGGTCCCAAAAAATGCCGTGCTGAAGTCGGATGTGTCGGCCGAAAGTGCAGATATCGCAGCTCCGGCGTAAACAGACACAACGCAACCAACGTCCTTTTCAGGACGAACGAGGAAGAAGAAGAAGAAATAGCTCGGTGTGTTAGTCGAGACAAAAAAAAAAAGCAATCCCCCCAAAAAATTGAGCCTGTATTTTAAATCACCATCTTTTGTGTTTCTGTCTGTCAACAACTTTGTATTTTGTCTTTTTTACTTGTTTTTTGGATGGAGATGTTGAAATGTGGAAAATTTTATCTGAACAAATGAGTATGTGGTTGAAAATGAAGGAATTTATGGACAAAATATGTAAATCCACAACATTATAATACCTTACTTACTTAGTCGTTCCCCTTCTACCGTGAGGTGTAGAGGTTAAAAATTATAATACCACTTAATATAATCAACTCAATATAACGTTTGTGTCTATGTGTTACGAGATCTGGTTTTATTATTTGGTTTTTTAATTGTGCTTGGAAAAGTTGAAATCTGAAATATTTTTTTCAGAATGTCGTCAAAGAGAAAATTCCTCTTCTTCTTCGTCTTCTTCCTCTTCTTTTATCAAGCTCAGTTTGTCGTCATGTTAAATATGCAGATCTGTCGCCAGGACGAAATTCACAGGCTTCTGCAGGTCAGCGCGGTCGCCCAATAGCTTCTGCATGAGCTTAGCCTCTTGGCCAGTACAAGAGAGACAGAGATATACACATCAGATCTAACTCAATCCACCAGCTTCATAGACATCAGCAGACCACCATTTTCCACCTGAGAACTTGGAACTACAATTCATTAGGCCACATCTATCGCCTTAGGATGTCTCACACCAATGAATGTCCATGTGGAACCGAACTCCAGAAGATGAAAATGTATATAGAAAACAGTATAAATCCCAAAGAAAATCTGAGGCTTTATTTTATAAGTCCGTCATTTTTTATTTTAAAATCAATTTATTATTATTATTATTATTTTTTTTTTTTTTTGTAGTGCTGCTAGGTTGGAATCTGAATGCTGCTTTCTGTGCAACTGAATTTGTGGTAGTAGAAGAAGGGGAAGTTACGCATTTATATAAATTAAATCAAGCTAAAAATATGAAAACGTTAAGCTTTTATTTCATATACTGGTGTAAAATCCCGTCATAAGACGGGAATTAAATTCAAAAGCACCAATACTTAACGGCGATTTTACTTATTCAAAAGTATTTTTAAAAAGCCACTGTGCATCACCACAGTACACGAACTACGTAGCAGCAGCGAGGATCCCAATGTGTGTATACGAGATCACACATTCTATAAATATATTTTTGTGCACACCGTCATATGCGCATTCTTTTTTGGTAAGTGTTACTATTTTCGGGAGAGTACATATAAGGGAAACAATACAACTAATGTCTAACATTCAACCAAAGATGCATCCCTTAGCGTTACGAACTAACAGACAAAGCTGGGATTTTATATTTCAATACATTCAGACTCAAAGTATATTTAAGCATGTCATACAAGGCAACTAATATGAGGTTATGTATGGGGGCTGGCAACCTCATACCATAAAGCAAATAGCTACAGGAACTACCACTACAGAAACTACCACTACAGAAACTACCACTACAGAAACTATCACTACAGAAACTATCACTACAGAAACTATCACTACAGAAACTACCACTACAGAAACTACTACTACAGAAACTATCACTACAGAAACTACCACTACAGAAACTACTACTACAGAAACTATCACTACAGAAACTACCACTACAGAAACTACCACTACAGAAACTACCTCTACAGAAACTACCACTACAGAATCCAACACTACAGAAACTTTCAATACAGAAACTAGCACTACAGACACCACCACTACAGGAATTACCACTACAGAAACTACTACTACAGAAACTATCACTACTGAAACTACCACTACAGAAACCATCACTACAGAAACTACCACTACAGAAACTACCACTGTAGAAACCATCACTACAGAAACTATAAACCACCACTACAGAAACTACTATTACAGAAACTACTACTTCAGAAACTACCACTACAGAAACTACCACTACAAAAACTACCACTACAAAAAATACCACTACAGAAACTATCACTACAGAAACTACCTCTACAGAAACCACAACTACAGAAGCCACAACTACAGAAACCACAACTATAGAAACTACATCTACAGAACCCACAACTACATCTACAGAAACTACCACTACAGAAACCACACACTACAGAACCCACCATTACAGAAACTACATCTACAGAAGCTACCACTACAGACACCACCACTACATAAACTACCACTACATAAGCCACCACTACAAAAGCCACCATTACTGAAACTACATCTAAAGAAACTACCACTAGAGAAACTACTACTACATAAACCACCACTACAGAAGACACCACTACAGAAGCCACCATTACAGAAAGTACTACTTCAGAAACTGCCACTACAGAAACGACCTCTGCTGACACTACCACTACAGAAACTACGACTACAGAAAGTACTACTACAAAAACTACCACTACAGAAACTACCACTACAGAAACTATCACTACAGAAACTATCACTACAGAAATTATCCCTACAGAAACTACCACTACAGAAACTACTACTACAGAAACTATAACTACATAAATTACCACTACAGAAACTACCACTACATAAATTACTACTACAGAAATTATGAATACAGAAACTACCACTACAGAAACTACTACTACAGAAACTACCACTACATAAATTACCACTACAAAAACTACCACTACAGAAACTATTATTACAGAAACTATCGTTACAGAAACTACCACTACATAAACTATCACTACAGAAATTATCCCTACAGAAACTACCGCGAAAGAAACTACCACTACAGAAACTACCACGACAGAAACTGCCACTACAGAAACTACCACTACATAAACTACAACGACAGAAACTATCACTACAGAAACTACGACTACAGAAACTATCACTACAGAAATTATCACTACAGAAACTACCACGACAGAAGCTACCATTACAGAAACTATATACCACCACTGCATAAACTACCACTACAGAAACTTCCACTACAGAAACCATCACTACAAAAACTACTATTACAGAGACTACCACTACAGAAAATACCACTACAGACACTGCCAATACAGAAACTAACACTAAAGAAACTATTACTACAGAAACTTTCACTACACAAACTACCACTACAGAAACTACCACTACAGAAACTACCACTACAGAAACTACAACTATAGAAACTATCACTACAGAAACTACCTCTACAGAAACCACAACTACAGAAGCCCCAACTACAGAAACCACAACTACAGAAACTACATCTACAGAAACTACCACTACAGAAACCACCACTACAGAAGCCACAACTACAGAAACAACAACTACATCTACAGAAACCACCACTACAGAAGCCACCATTACAGAAATTATATTTACAGAAGCTACCACTACAGACACCACCACTACAGAAACTACCACTACAGAAACTATCACTACAGAAACTACCACTACAGAAACTACCACTACAGAAACTACTACTAAAGAAAATACTTCTACAGAAACTATCAAAACAGAAACTACCACTACAGAAACTGCCACTGCAGAAACTACCACTGCAGAAACTACCACTTCAGCAGCCAACTTTACAGAAGCCACCATTACAGAAACCACAACTACAGAAGCCACAACTACCAAAGCCACAACTACAGACACTATAACTACAGAAACTACATCTACAGAAACTACCATTACAGAAAACACCGCTACAGAAGCCACCACTACAGAAGCCACCATTACAGAAACTACATCTAGAGAAGCTACCACTACAGAAAACAACCCTACAAAAACTACCACTACAGAAATCACCATTACAGAAACTACCACTACAGAAACCACCATTACAGAAACTACCACTACAGAAACCAAATCTACAAAACTACCACTACAGAAACCAACTCTACAAAAACTACTACTACAGAAACGAACATTAAAGAAACTAGCACTACAGAAAGTACTACTGCTGCAGAAACTACCACTACAGGAAATACTACTACAGAAATTATCACTAAAGAAACTACCACTACAGAAACTATCACTACAGAAATTACCACTACAGAAACCATCAATACTGAAACTATCACTACAGAGACCACCACTACAGAAACTATCCCTACAGAAACCACCACTTCCGAAACTACCACTACAGAAACTACTACTATAGAAACTATCACTACAGAAACTACCACTACAAAAACTATCACTACAGAAACTATCACTACAGAAACTACCACTACATATACTACCACGAAAGAGACTATCACTACAGAAACTACCACTATATATAATATAACGACAGGAACTATCACTACAGAAACCAGAAACCAACACTACAGAAACTACCACTACAGAAACTACCACTACAGAAACCATCACTACAGAAACTACCATTACAGAGACTACCACTACAAAAACTACCACTACAGACACAACCACTACAGAAACTTGCACTAAAGAAACTATTACTACAGAAACTATCACTACATAAACTACCACTACATAAACTACCACTACAGAAACTACCACTATAGAAACTACAACTATAGAAACTAACACTACAGAAACTATCACTACAGAAAATACTACTACGGAAACAACCACTACAGAAACTACCAATACAGAAACTACCACTATAGAAACTACCACTACAGAAACTACCACTACAGAAACTACCACTATAGAAACTACCACTAAAGATACTACTACTTTAGAAACTATCACTGCAGAAACTACAACTGCAGAAACTACCACTACAAAAACTACCACTACAGAAACTACGAATGTAGAAACTATCACTACAGACACTACCACTACAGAAGCCACCACTACGGACGACACAATTACAGAAAACACCACAACAGAAACTACCTCTACAAAAACCACAACTACAGAAGCCACCACTACAGAAACCATAACTATAGAAACTACATCTACAGAAACCACAACTACATCTACAGAAACTATCACTACAGAAAACACCACTACAGAACCCACCATTACAGAAACTTCATCTACAGAAGCTACCACTACAAACACCACCACTACATAAAATACCACTACATAAGACACCACTTCAGAAGCCACCATTACAGAACCTACATCTACAGAAACTACCAGAAAAGAAACTACTACTAGGGAAACCACCATTACAGAAGCCACCGCTACAGAAGCCACCATTACAGAAAGTAATACTTCAGAAACTGCCACTACAGAAACGAATTCTACAGACACTACCACTACAGACTCCACCACTACAGAAACTACGACTACAGAAAGTACTACTACAGAAACTACCACTACAGAAACTACTACTACAGAAATTATCAAAACAGAAACTACCACTACAGACACTATCACTACAGGAACTATAAATACAGAAACTATCACTACAGATACTATCACTACAGAAACTACCACTACAGAAACTGCCTCTACAGAAACTACTACTACAGAAACTATCACTGCAGAAACTATAACTACAGAAACTATCACTACAGAAACTATCACTACAGTAACTATCTGATGCGTGATGCCATATGATGATGGATGGTATCCGCATGTCTGGTTTTGTGTGGTGTGCAGATGTGTTCAGTCAAAACAATGTTCATACAAAAATAACAGGGCAATCCACATAGGACGTCAGTAAACTCACGACGTATAAAGTCAATGATTCTTGTAACAGCCGTTGACGTTTTTCTTCATTATTTATTGTGGACGCCACAGTGACAAAATGGTTACGCGAATATGTAGGCACATCAAACAGTCATTATCACAGCAACATTCAATACAGCAATAGACGGTAGACAGCATTACAATGATGAGTCAGATGCATGTTATATTTCAAAGTGCTGTAAATGTAGTCAGGTGAAAAACTCCATCCCTTTCTATAACAGCCAGGAGATAACCAGATGTATGAGATCAGTTCACTCTCCTTAGTTTGACTTCAGCAAGACAGACACGTCTGCCGAAGTATAAATAATGTCCTCAAAAATATCCTCTAGATAATAAAGGTTTTCCAAACCTAGTTCATTTAACAAAGTAGCAAGTAATGGTCCTTGGTACATGCATCAACCGATGCAGTACAATGCAGCGACATGTGAGCTGGGAAAAAACATCTCGTGACGACGACTTTCGAAGACAGGCTATGAATCGAAATCGCTCACGACCCAAAATCGATAGAGTTAATGAAAAAAGTCAATTTACCTTGCTTTCAAGAAATACAGAAATATCACGCCTCCCGGCATGTGCAAATACACTAGAGGTATTATCCCGAATAAACGAAATATCCATAAGAGGACTACACATCCCTGACAGAACAAAAAGAAAGCGGAGATCCCCTCTTCAACGAGGCATCTCTTTCGCCATTCCAAATCGCTCACTCCCACTAGTGGTGGGCGGAAACCGATCGACCAAGAAGCAAGACAAGTCATGCGCAGTCCAGCGCAAAATGACCACAGCTCAAACTAAACTGCATTCGATACCAACGCGAGAAGACAAATGCTTACCGAGAAAAGTGACAATAAATTTCAAGCAGTTGTTGCCCTTGCGTTATAAAATAGATATTGAAATAAAACGATGTTGCGAGAATTTATCACGCAACATATCACCCCCTCCTCCCGATAAAAAAAAAATGTGGAACATATTTTTTTTTCAATATCAAAGAGCATGCGATAAGCGGCTCAAAACGCACGAATTATGCGCTGATAATTAACTAAATTGCCAAACAATAGGCTAATTATAGAGTGTCTGGTGAGGATATACCTCAACAGAAAAATAAATATGTCTCAAAAAATATTCACATCGGGAGGTGTCACCAACACACATCACGTTAGCATGTAAACACAATATACGTATGCAAGTTACTATAATCATCATTAAACAGCATACTCTAATATTGTCTTTAAAAATGGATGTACAAATCTGATAGGAAAATTTAAATAGTACATTCTTTGACATGTAATGACATAAGTACATAGTAAAGTTAAACTACATGACGATCCAGGACATATGCTCTGGTATTCCGAGGGTAAGTACCCAATCTAGAACTCGTCATGCTTGATACTAGTATGGTAAGTCCTCAGCTCAACAATGACATTCTGAGAAAGTACAAGCAATATAATGCTAATTAATAACTAATATGCTTCATAAGGTACAATACATTATTAATAATTGTGGCTGTTTAGTAAACTAACGGCCCTTATATTAACTACTCAGTCCTCCTCTATCATCTTAAAAAAACGAACAGAAGAAGATGACAACAAAGCACGATAGTGTGTACATATAAAGTAAGTACAGATGTGCTAATCTATTGTAGAAATATAGGTGTGTTATGACTCTGTAATATATGGAAATATAGGACAGAAGTATTAGTTGGAGTCATGTGGGCATCTAGACAAAATGTCAGCCATCACATTATCCGCACCACGGATAGCTCGTACCGTGAAGTGAAAAGGTTGAAGAGCTATAGCATATCGAGTGGATCTCGAACTTTTCAAACTCTTAGTCTGAATAGCTGTAAGAGCTTTCTGATCAGTCTCTAGAATGAAATGTGCGCCCAGGAGGAATCTTTGTAGCTTTAGAATTGACCAAACCATCGCTAACAACTCACGGTCTAAAACCGAGTAGTTCCTCTCTGCCGCATTTAGTTTTCTAGAAATGTACATAACAGGATGCAGAGTATTTGCATATTCTTGCAACAGTGCTGCTCCAATCCCAGTGGATGAAGCATCACTCCGAAGAACAAAAGTCCTATCAAGAGTAGGTAATCTTAAGATGGGAGGAGAAGAAAATATATTCTTGATTTGGTCTAGTGAAGATTGGCATTCTTCAGACCAACGGACCAGATTAGGCGAACCTTTCTTCAACAATGTTGATAGAGGTGCCATGATCGAAGATAAATTTGGAATAAATCTCCCATAAAATTGAATTAAACCTAAGAGACTCCTAACTTGTTTGTTCGTTTTAGGAACAGAGATGTTCAGTATTTTGGAAGTATTGTGGTCTTCTGTCTTCAAGAGACCATGACCAACACGATGACCCAGGAAAGAGATTTCACCAAAACCAACAAAAGCTTTAGAAGGTTTTGCTGTCAAATTATTCTCACGTAGAGTGGACAGTAAGTCATATAACCATAAATAGTGATCTTCCCAGGTATCACTGAAGAGACAGATGTCATCTAAGTATGCGATGACATCCGAACGATGTGACAGAATTCGACGCATCATGCGAACGAAAGTGGCAGGGGCGTTCATGAGACCAAAAGGCATAACATTCCATTGAAATAGACCCCTAGGTGTAGAAAAAGCAGTAAGAGGTTTGGCATGCTCTGCTAAAGGCACTTGCCAATAACCTTTAGACAAGTCAAGTTTAGTGAAGAATCTAGAATTAGAAAGTCTAATCAGTAGATCTTCTAACAAAGGCATCGGTTCAGCGTCGAACTTTGTGACCTGATTCAATTTGCGATAATCAACGCAAATTCGTATGTTCTTATCCTTCTTCCGGACAATAACCATGGAAGAAGAATATGGTGAAGTCGATGGTTCAATTATATTTAATTGAATCATTTCATCCAATTCCTTTTCCACTTGCGACTGAAAGTGTATAGGAATAGGATACGGCCTAACCCTAATTGGATTATTGTCGGTAAGAATTATGTCATGTTCTATGACATCTGTGTGTCCAGGAATGTCAGTGAGAACATCCTGAAATGTTTGTAACATCGACGAGACTTGTCGATGTTCGTCACCAGAAAGATTAGGAGAAACAGAAACGTTTTTTTTTTTCCAAGATTCCGTGGAATGTAATGGAACCACTGGAAGGGGAAGGTTGACATCAGAGAAGGTAGCTTCCTCATCCTGTATGACAGACAGGGATGAATAATGACCGTGAGGTGCAGGAGCATCATCCGTTGCCTGGAAAATAGGCAGCAAATAGTCCGGACGTTCGTGAAATTCCGAAAGCATGTTTATGTGGAAAGTTTTTATGCTTTCCATCAATATCGACCACATAGTCAACATCGGAAATCCGAGAGACTATTGCATACGGACCTTTCCATGCAATAAGAAGTCTATTTTCCCTACTGGGGAGTAGGACGAATGCTTTGTCACCTGGACAAAGTTGTCGTAGACATCTATTCTTGTTAGCAAACTGCCTTGCCTTCTCTTTAGCAATTTCTGATGAAGCAGTTGCTAGCTTACATGCCTCAATGATCTTTTGTCTACGAGCAATGACATACTCATATGAGGATTGAGTTTCATCGCTAATATCATCGGCAGTGATGAGATCGTGTAAGAAAGACATAGGGCCGCGTGGACGCGCGCCAAAGACAAGTTCGAAGGGAGAAAATCCTGTGTGTTCATTAGGGACTTCTCTATAGGCAAAGAGAGCCGCGGGTAAAACCCTGTCCCCAATCTTGAGGATGATCTTCAGTTATCTTACCAAGCAAAGTCTTGAGCGTTTCTATTCAGACGCTCAACTAACCCATTAGACATAGGATGGTAGATACTACTGAGAGATCGTTCAATATGTAAGGTAGACATTACCTGTGACATAGTGTCAGATATGAGTTGAGTGCCATGGTCTGACAATATTTCTCTGGGGAACCCCAAGCGAGAAAATATCAACCAAAGAGCATCCGCGATATCTGTAGTAGATATGCTCTTAAGAGGAATAGCCTCTGGCCAACGTGTGCACATATCGACACATGTAAGGATAAACTGATGTCCTCTGGCCGACTTGACCTTAAAAGGGCCAATAATATCTATGGCCATTTTCTGAAACGGTCGAATAGGAATGTCAGCAGCCTGGATAGGCGCAGCATGTCGTGGTCCTCTAGATTTGACCTCCTGACATACCTTGCATGATCGGCAGTAAATACGAATGTCCTTATTGACAAAAGGCCAAAAGAAAGCCGCAAGGACTCTCGACTTCGTACGGGCAAAACCCATATGTCCAGCACATTGCGAGTCATGAGCATGTTGTAATATTTGGACTCTCATGCTCTTGGGAACAAGAATTTGCGAATGTGCCGACGTAGCCGAATCTTGTACCATACGTACAAGTACGCCGTTTCTCATTGCAATCCAAGATTTTCTATTTGTATCCTGATTCGGATCACCTTTCTTCGCAAGAACGAAGAATTTTTTTAAAGAAGGATCTTCTTCTTGCAATTTTATGAAAGAGTCACGAGTGATTACTAAGTGACTATCTTGGCTATCAACTTCATTATCACTATTCAGTGAAGTTTCGGGTGTTTGTAGAGCTTTGTGCTCTTGTAACTACTGCATTTGTAGCTTGCAATGTTATTATCTTCCCAAGCAGCAATCTGCTGTGGGGTACACTCCCTAACTCCGTGAATACGACCAATAATAAGGTCCGCAATAGGATTAGGTAAGAGACAAGCATGCACATCTCCAGTAAAGAAAGGAGTGGCAATGCGAATTACAGCAGTAGGATATTTTTCTAGAGTGCCGCCAAATGTGACACATTTAATAACCCTTCCTGTAGCACAAGATGGATCTACAAGCGATTGTCTAACACCAATAGTGGTGCATCCGGAATCGAAAAGTAGTGAGACCGGAGTATCATTAACAAGACCCTTATGTAGAATTAAAGAACCCCTCCCGTCATGCGCAACAGCAGCAGGAAGAGCGGGAAGTGGGTGACCACAACTCAAAGTAGTTATGGTACCCGGTTCGAATAAAGTACTGCATTGGGGGCATTTGTTTGCTCTCTCAAAGTCAAAAGCAGAACCGTGACAGCGTCAAAGTTTTTACTATCAACAACATGATTACAGGCTCCCTCAGTTTCCTGTTGTACAGCATTAGCCTGCTGATATCTCTTTTTTTTTGTGTTGAGATCTACCCCGACTATTATTACCTCTGAAGTTATCAAAGTTATTATTATCTCTGCAGTTATTATTGTCTCTATTGTAATTGTTATCCTGGTTCGAATTCCAGTTTCCACGATTACTATCATGTTCACATTGATGCGAACATCTATTTGTTTGGTTCTGAGGTCTTCGGCAGGAATAACCTCTATTACCATATCCTCTTTTGAAATGCTTATAATTATTAGGGTGATAGTAACGAGTACTATCAGGTTGTCTCCAATTCTTCGAAGAAGAATCACCATGAAATTGATTTCCATGATTTTGACAGAAATTACCGCTACTCTTTCTATCAAAATTTTGTTGGAATCTACGAGCAAAGTTTTGGCCATACGGAGCTGCCGAAGCAACTGGTAAACCTTCTTTCACCTTAGAGTTACCCATGGTTATGTGTGGGTGCGCAGTTACGTATTGGCAACAGACATCTTCCATTTCTTTTATTGTTTTAGGTTTACGTTCATGAAGGAAAGCAAGGAAAGACTCATTGACAGACGACATGACTTTGTCTCTAAGTATTAAGTCCATAAGTCCTTCATAAGTTTTTTCCGTCTTAGATAGTTCAACCCATCGTGAGAAAGTAATGCGTATTCTTGCAATAAACTCGGAGAATTCAACACCATTTTCAGGTAACATGTTTTTAAATTGTAGACGATAGCCGTCTTCGTTAAGCTGATATTTCTTTAACAAAGCGGCCCTGACAACCTCATAATTGTTCTTGTCAGGTTCATCCACCATATTTAATATACTTAGAGCTTTACCTGTCAGTATCCCTGATAACTGATAAACATATTTTGCTTTGTCTATGTTATGAGCTGTACATTCTTGTTCAAATCTGTCCAGATAGAACATTATGTCATCACTGGAAGGACTAAATGTTGGTAACTTAATCTTAAAAGTATCATTATTAGCCTTACCAGAAGATGAACCCTTGTTTGAATCATTACCATTACTCATGCTCGTCAATTTCAATTTTTCCAACTCTAAAGCTAAGACCTTTTCTTCATGTTCCATTTTTGCTTTCTCTTTCCTCTCATCAGACTCTCTCTGTAATCTTCTTTCCTCAGCCTGAGCCTCTTTTTGAAGTCTTTCATTTTCAGCTTCTTTTTCAAGTCTTTTATTTTCAGCCTCTTTTTCAAGTCTTTTATTTTCAGCTTCTAGCTGGAGTTTTCTTTCCTCAGCTTCTGATTCCCTTTTTTTGTTTTTCCATTTCCATTTGGAATCTCTTTTCATCCACCTGCATCTGCAGTTTCTTTTGTTCAGCTTCCATCTGCAGTTTCTTTTGTTCAGCTTCCATTGCTTTATCATATCGAGCAGTTGCAAATTCTTCTAACTTATCACCAGTCTTGCCAAGCAATTTACCCTGCTCAATAAAGTGCTCAAATGTAGACATGTTGTCTAACATATGAGTCCAAAACCTGAAATAATTAACTAATTTATTTCAAACCTAAGTGTAACAAGTCTTAATTAAGCACTTGTATATTCACATCACCTTATATTATCCCAGTCTCTGTGGGAAACAAGTCTCCAATCAAAGAACTTGTATATGAAATATCAACAATCAATTCTTGATCATAAGTGCACTTCTCATTCAATAGTGCACGACACTATTCATCATTCATTTATCATCAGTGTAGTAGTTACAGTGCATTAGCATAGCCCATTAACTAATTACTATAACTGTAAACAATGACTATGTAAACACATGCAGAATGTAAACATTGAAAATGTAAACAATACAAACAATGTAAACAATAACAATGTAAACAATAACAAAGATCAGCAACAATACAAAAACGTTCGCAGAAATCAACTAAAAATAAAGCAGAAATTAATGAAATATCACAAAAAAATGTGACGATATCTGCGCTATAATTAAACAAAATACATGACACCACAGTGTATAAACAAAAATGTTGTATGAAACTAAATTATAGACAAGAGTAGGCTAACAAATACAAACAAATCAAAACAAAACTAAAGAATGCGAAATAATAACGAAAACAATATTAAAACATGTCATCACAGCTAACATAAATAGCAACAGAAGTCGCTTAGCAAATTCCAGTATTGGAAATTTGCAAACCTTACAGAAAACGCTCACAATAGACGACCTCTATGACGTGGCATAATCTAACGGAGACACCACCCAACCGAGAACCCGCTGAAATATAAACATATAAATAAACGAATAACATATAAACATATAACATATAGAATGAGATGATACACAGAAGACTCAGCAGAAGTATAAGGGCACAGTTTACATACAAACAGGCCACTTAACTTATAGGCTTCCAATCGTAGAACAGCAGAAAAACGGATGTCAATCAACGTCCTAAAGAGCGAAGCTCCAACGATGATGGCACATCTGAACTGCTTCCACTGCTAACACGATGGTACAAGAGCTTCTGAAATACTGTGTGTTGAGTTGTTTCGGCACTTGACCTTCTAATCCAAAAGTACGTTGATGGAAATCGGTACTTGGCCTTCTTCAGAAAACAACCCGTTTCAACCGGCACTTGACCTTCACAAAAACGACAGCACTGGAACCTTGACAGCAGCAACTTGCTTGACTTGCGTAAAAGATAACAGCAGTCCGAGTTATCCGGCAACATGTAACAACGCCGGGTACTGTCAAATTCTTGTTTCCGTCAAAAAGTTGAAATTTTGACTTTTACCGGGCAACGCCGAGTACTTTGAAAATTTTGAAGATGTTGACTGTATTGAAGAATGTTAATTTCTTGAAGGATGCTGATGAATTCTTGTTGAAAATGAAGTGGGTAAGGGACCCCGTGTTTGCTGGTACCAGAATCAAACCAGCTTATGGCCACCAAATGATGCGTGATGCCATATGATGATGGATGGTATCCGCATGTCTGGTTTTGTGTGGTGTGCAGATGTGTTCAGTCAAAACAATGTTCATACAAAAATAACAGGGCAATCCACATAGGACATCAGTAAACTCACGACGTATAAAGTCAATGATTCTTGTAACAGCCGTTGACGTTTTTCTTCATTATTTATTGTGGACGCCACAGTGACAAAATGGTTACGCGAATATGTAGGCACATCAAACAGTCATTATCACAGCAACATTCAATACAGCAATAGACGGTAGACAGCATTACAATGATGAGTCAGATGCATGTTATATTTCAAAGTGCTGTAAATGTAGTCAGGTGAAAAACTCCATCCCTTTCTATAACAGCCAGGAGATAACCAGATGTATGAGATCAGTTCACTCTCCTTAGTTTGACTTCAGCAAGACAGACACGTCTGCCGAAGTATAAATAATGTCCTCAAAAATATCCTCTAGATAATAAAGGTTTTCCAAACCTAGTTCATTTAACAAAGTAGCAAGTAATGGTCCTTGGTACATGCATCAACCGATGCAGTACAATGCAGCGACATGTGAGCTGGGAAAAAACATCTCGTGACGACGACTTTCGAAGACTACACATCCCTGACAGAACAAAAAGAAAGCGGAGATCCCCTCTTCAACGAGGCATCTCTTTCGCCATTCCAAATCGCTCACTCCCACTAGTGGTGGGCGGAAACCGATCGACCAAGAAGCAAGACAAGTCATGCGCAGTCCAGCGCAAAATGACCACAGCTCAAACTAAACTGCATTCGATACCAACGCGAGAAGACAAATGCTTACCGAGAAAAGTGACAATAAATTTCAAGCAGTTGTTGCCCTTGCGTTATAAAATAGATATTGAAATAAAACGATGTTGCGAGAATTTATCACGCAACACTATCACCACAGAAACTATCACTACAGAAACTATCACTACATAAACTATCACTACAGAAACCACCACTACAGAAACTGCCACTACAGAAACTACTACTACAGAAACTATCACTACAGAAACTACCACTACAGAAACTATCACTACAGAAACTATCGCTACAGAAACTGTCACTACAGAAACTATCACTACAGAAACTGCCACTACAGAAACTACTACTACAGAAACTATCACTACAGAAACTACGACTACAGAAACTATCACTACAGAAACTATGACTACTGAAACGATCACTACAGAAATTGCCATTACAGAAACTACTACTACAGAAACTATCACTACAGAAACTACCACTACAGAAACTATCACTACAGAAACTATCACTACAGAAACTATCACTACAGAAAATATCACTACAGAAACTACCACTACAGAAACTATCGCGACAGAAACTACCACTAAGAAACTATCACGACAGAAACTACGACTACAGAAACCAAACATCACCACTACAGAAAATACCACTACAGAAACTACCACTACAGAAACTACCACCACTACAGAAACTATCACTTTAGACATCACCACTACAGACACCACCACTACAGACACCACCACTACAAACACCACCACTACAGGCACCACCACTACAGACACCACCACTACAGACACCACCACTGCAGACACCACCACTACTGAAACTATCACTTTAGACATCACCACTACAGACACCACCACTACAGACACCACCACTACAGACACCACCACTACAGGCACCACCACTACAGAAACTATCACTACAGACACCACCACTACAGACACCACCACTACAGAAAATATCACTACAGACACCACCACTACATACACCACTACTACAGACACCACCACTACAGACACCACTACTACAGAAACTATCACTACAGACACCACCACTACAGACACCATCACTACAGACACCACCACTACAGACACTACCACTACAGACACCACTACTACAAAAACTATCACTACAGACACTACCACTACAGACACCACTACTACAAAAACTATCACTACAGACACTACCACTACAGACACCACAACTACAGAAGCTAGTAAATATTTAATACAGGTTGTCTATACCGCGGTCAGTTGTTGGCGCGTGGCTCCTCGCACCATAAAGAACAGAAAGGACAATGATGAATGTAATTATTTATGTCTGTGTGTCAAAACATATGTTTGTGTGTTTGTTTGTGTTTAAATTGTGCTGCGTGAGGTTGAAATCTAGAATTGTTTTCAGAATAACTGTGTATGTGGTTGAAAACGAAGAAAACATAGGGAGGGGGAAAATGAAGCAATCATAAAACAAAGAAAACAAAAAACGAAAATAAAATAAAATATTAAGCCATATTTAATATCCCGTCTGTGCGATTTTTGTGGGGGTCTGTCTGCAGGTCTGTGTTATTTAGGTTTGTTATTTTGTATTTATTTATTATTATTTTTTTTGGCCAAATCTCCTCTTTACTGGGATATTGACAGTTCCATCTGCTATATTGATTTCGTGGACCGCTTGCATGAAAAGGATAACGAAGTTCTAAAATGTAATAAGTTATACAATTGGAAGAATGACAATAATTGCAGGAGATAAGCAATACTAATAATGATAATAATAATAATAATCAAAAATAGATAATCAGATGAATAAAGAAGTGTTTATTATACATAAATATATCTTCTTCGTCTTCTTCTTTTTCCTCGTTCGTCCTGAACAAGACGTTGGTTGCGTTGTGTCTGTTAACAGCGGAGCTGCGATATCTGCGCCTTTCGGCCGGCACATCCGACTTCAGCACGGCATTTTTTGGGACCGGGTTTGCCTTCCCTCTTCGATCCCTACTCTCTCAGCCACACTGCAGTGATGCAGCCTGTTTCCAGGACCACCACGTGGAGGTGGAGTAGGGTCTTGGTCAGCTATGGTTCGCTGACCCTGATGCAAGCAGTCAAGCTATAGGTCGCTGACTGCATTCTCTATTGCTGCGTCTTTGGATCCCCATAAATATATAACTCCAAGATATTAAATATATCATAAACTGTAGTAGGAAGAAAAACTTCCACGAAACAAAACCAACTCAAATAAAAATTAACAGCAAAGGCCAGTCTAAAGTACCACTCATGAGGGAGAAAAAGAGGTACACAAATATTAACACTTGGAACAATTGTGACTACCACGACGAATATGGGACACCGAGAGTCAGGGAATATACGAATTAACATAAATAAAATGCTTATAATAGAAGGAGTAAAACGGATATGACAAGGTCACCAATGTGGAACTGATGACAAGGTCACCAATGTGGAACTGATGACAAGGTCACCAATGTGGAACTGATGACAAGGTCACCAATGTGGAACTGATGGCAAGGTCACCAATGTGAAACTGATGGCAAGGTCACCAATGTGGAACTGATGGCAAGGTCACCAATGTGGAACTGATGACAAGGTCACCAATGTGGAACTGATGGCAAGAACCAGACAAGTGCTAGTGGAACAAGAGAGGAGAAGAAGAAGAACCTGACAATGGATAAGTCACACACTGAGGAAACCTGCTTTACAAGACAGTTCTTATTCTGAACCCTCCAGGGTAAGAGAGGCAGAATTAGACCAAGAAGCACACGGAGAAGAGAACTGGAGACACAGGTGAAAATGAGAAAAACACGGAGAGAACTGGAGACACAGGTGAAAATGAGGAGAAAAACACGGAGAGAACTGGAGACAGGTGAAAATGAGGAGAAAAACACGGATAGAACTTGAAATGATGACGCATGACAAGGACTTGGCACGTGTTTGTTGAAGGCCTATACTTCTTGGGGAACTGAGGGTATCGAATGTAGAGCTTGAGATCCAGACTTCCAAGACGATTAAGATTTCTCTGGGGAGAACATCATCACGCAGTCTATGAAGGATTGAGGACTGGACTGGAACCAGCCCAAAAGGAAGACAGCCGATAGGATATCATGGCGCTCTCTCTGGCCAGCCTCTACACCACAATGTAAAGAGGAATGACTAAGTAAGAATGAACTTTTTTTAACACTAAAATAAACATACTATAAATCATAACTTCATATCATTTTACCTTTCGATCCTTATAGAACATGGATCTACACATACAGCTTGTCCCCTTATAACACATAAGGAAGGGAAACCCGAGGCCTGTAAACCGTAAATAAATATTAGACAAACTTAAAGGTATGTTTTCAGGCACTCGTAAGACATAAAGAAGAAGAAAACTATATAGCTAGGCGGGATTGTCGCACGGAAGGTCCTGGTTCTTCTTCTTCTGCGTTCGTCCTGAAAAGGACGTTGGTTGCGTCGTGTCACCGTTTACAGCAAAGCTGCGATATCTGCACCTTTCGGCCCGACTTCGGCACGGCGTATTTTCGAACCGGATTTGCCTTCCCACTTCGATCCCTACTCTCTCAGCCAGACCAGTGATGCAGCCTGTTTCCAGGACCACCACTTGGAGCTATGGGTCGCTGACTGCATGTGATGATATACATTGATACACCGATCCCATTTGTAGTATTTGTATAGTTAAAATAATGTATAAATAAAATTTAGTGGAGTTGTGAGGTTTCGTTTTCGCCCACGCCAGCAGGCGTATGGATTTTATCCGACAGTAACGCAGAATAAATAATACTATCTTTTCCTAACGGCCTTGAAACTATTTAGAGCATTGGGACTAGATCAATCCGGTTTTCATCTGGAGGGAGGGAGAGAGGAGCGACAGACAAGTGATACTTTTAACACGTGTTGGTTTGAAACAACACAAATTTGTAAGCAAAAGCGCGTAGTTTTGTAGGCAGGTTTGAATAAAAAGGCGGAAATGCCCCATGCATGCCGCTTAATATAATCACATCGTGGGAAATGTATAAACACACAGACAGCGCATGGCCTGCCAAATAGTACAGTTTATGACGTAACAGACTAGTGGTTTCAGTTTGAACAGAGGGAAAAAGATGGAGTATTTATAGAAAAGTAGAAATTTTCGAATATTTTGGAAAAATATGGACTTTTTTATTAAAAGGGATATGACCATAAAACTTGGTTAGTTAGATAGACTATCTTCTCCTGAGTAATAATATGTTTTAAAATACAAATTCCTCCAGATAATAATAAAGATATGGTCAAAATACTAGATAGTCACAGACGCATTGACAAACAGACCCTCATGTTTGCATTCGCTATCTATTACATTTTTTTTAAACGCGTTTTGAAAAGAGGGGGAAAATTGTAATTGGAGTGGTTCGCGATAGGAGTATAGGAAGGATATTATGGGATGGCCCAAAACTAAATATATTTTTGCAGAGCAAAGCCAAGGGGGGAAATCTAGGAGTAAGTGAGAGGCAAATTTGTTAGGCCAAAAAGCAAGTCTATTTTTAACTAATGCCAAGATCGGACGGACCGACCGACAGAGGTACCCCGAAATTGAGCTGTACTTTTGGCTTTTTATTTTCAAATTGAAGTCAGAATTGGGAATCATCCGATCTCATTGGCCAACACATTTAATATTACTGAAAAATTTGACGGCTCGACGCCATTTGAATTAATTCTGTCCCTGAATCAGGACGATTGAGAGTCTGTGAATTTTTTTAATAGGCGAAAGTCAATTAAATATCTGTTAAAGTCAGTTATATAACTGGAACCACCAGGCCTTTACACTGTTTTTTTTTTTAACTTTTATTTGTCGTTCTTCCACTTTACAAAAACAGGTACATTTTGCATGACATACCAGAAAAATACATTGTATATTGCATATGAAATTTCGTTCGCACTCTCATAAATAAAGTTAAAATTTTTTTTTTTTTTAATAATAATAAAAATAATAAAGTAATATACTAAAAAATAAAAAAGATTGGTAACTGATTCAAATTCCTATGTAGTTCTTAGTACTTTACATATGTAAAAAAAAAAAAGACAATTATTGGGCTCACAGGGGCACTTATTATCTTTGTCCATCAGAACGTTAGTTTAGGCAGCACTAGGTGCCGGTCAAAAATAAACTTTTGGTGTCTGTT
Organism: Oreohelix idahoensis; assembly: GCA_024509875.1. NCBI lineage: Eukaryota > Metazoa > Mollusca > Gastropoda > Stylommatophora > Oreohelicidae > Oreohelix > Oreohelix idahoensis. The sequence goes on from JAMPIV010003762.1 coordinate 29,876, forward strand.
TGATATGCATTAAAGCGAAACTCGTGTTATACGTAGTTAGTAACCTGTAATTGAGCCCAGTATGTTTATTTATCGCTTTAAATATATAAATGCATATTAATATTAAAAGAAAAAAAAACATTAAAAACCTTACAAAGTACAAAAGATTGCGTCGTTGTTCTTAATTTTACAGTAAAGATTTTGAAATAAATTATTCAATAAAAAATTAATGCTTTAAAAAATTTTATTATTATTCTCAGACATATTACGTCCCTTGTAATAAAAATTACAAACCTAAGAGTTATAGCATAACTGTATCTTAACATTTTAGTATTGAGGGAAAAAGTGATGGGATACTGTATGGAAAATTAATAAGAGTTGACAACGTCAGTGGCTGGTTGTGTAGTGAATAAAGAAAATTAGTTAAAAGCTATTTAGTTTACAAGATTGTTGTATATCAGTCGTAATAAAGTAATAAACATTTGTAAAAAAAAAAAAAAAGTGAGAGTCTGTGAAGTGTGACGTGCCTCATTATTATATATATATATATTAAAGTAAATTATAAGAGGGCGTCATAGTCCAGCCAGCGGCACGTCTGAATTTGTGCTAAATCAACGTACCTGTGGTTTTTTTCTTGAATTTGTGGTAAGACAGAAATTATTAAATATTTTATTTAAAAATGTGAGTGAGAGATACTGCCATACGACAGTAAGTACACAGGTCCCTAGCTTACTTCTGCAGGGCCTAGTGGTTGGTTTATCGTATAACAAATTACCAGAGATGTAGAATACACATGTTTTCTTAGGTGGTCAGGTGGAAACATATCAACCACCTTATTGTATGGAAAAAAGAGATTAATGATAATGGCAGAGGTGTGGCAGCCATTAGGGAAGAGGAATGTGAAACTGGTGCTACTTGTTACATCAATTATGTGGATGAGCTGGGGTTGGTCAGAGAGATCTGACCAAGGTCCTTTGTTTTAAATATATTATTGGTTGTAAAATTGGTGGATTAGATATTGTGTTAAGACCGAACATAATTTTCATGTTGCAGGGTTTCTTCGTCTGGCACTGTGCTAGTGCCAGATGTTTTGAAGTGAACGACTCTGTATGAGAGTGGATGTGTCTCTAGTGGTACAAGCTTTCCGCCACTAGAGTAGTAATATTAATACACGCTGTCTGTCATATTACCTCAGAGCAAGTGAGGCAGTGGCCGTTGGCCGGAAAGACAACTATATTCTACCATCACAGGTCAGATAAGACATCAGACCTGGCCTGCGGGAATTCATCAACTTCTCCACCCAATTAAAAAGTGACTGTACTTGTAAAAAAAAAAAAAAAAACGTTTCCACCAATACTCCTGTATAACGAGAAAATAAACTGTGTGAAATAAAAGACTGGGTATGATGTAAACAACCGGACCCTCCATCCAGCACTATTTAGAAATTAATATAGGTTTAGTAGCAACATTATTAGATTTTAAAATATATGTATGGACAGTTCGTCCTTTTTCGTTTAATTGACTTGAATATATGTATATATGTATATATGTATATATATATATATATATATATATATATATATATATATATATATATATATATATATATATATATATATATATATATATATATATATATATATATATATATATATATATATATATATATATATATATATATATATATATATATATATATATATATATATATATATATATATATATATATATATATATATATATATATATATATATATATATATATATATATATATATATATATATATATATATATATATATATATATATATATATATATATATATATATATATATATATATATACTGCTCAAAAAAAGTTAAAGGCCACTTTCAATTTTTAGGTCATTTCAACTAAGCTGTTTTTTTTAAACCTGAACAATCAGTCAAAAAAGTTTTGCTGCATTTTCTTGCATGCTTAAACAGTGTTTGTTAATCTGACAATAAATCAAATCTGTGTTACGTGTGTGTACCTCCAAGGTCAATCAAATGCACGTGGTGGAAAGGGAAATAATGCATGTTTGAAAATGCTTCCTATGGCAAAGCCTGTTGATAATATTGCTGAAATTTGCTTTTCACGTGCAAGTCGTGACTATAGTGAACACATTTCACCCATTTTTCGGAAGGAACGGGCAATGGGTATGTTTGTAACATTTACCATTTTAGCCATGGCTCAGCGTGTCTTGCCGTCTTGTGGTAGACCTTGGACGTCCTGACCTGCGTTGTTCTGCGACACTGCCGGTTGCATTATAACGATCACGCAGAGTTTGTATTACAGAGTAGGCAACTCTTAATCTCCTAGCAACTTCTCGCAGCCCTACATCATCCATCGCTCTCCATCTGTCAACATTGGTCAAGCGTCTTAGCTGAGCCATAGCTAAAATGGTAAATGTTACAAACATACCCATTGCCCGTTCCTTCCGAAAATTGAGTGAAATGTGTTCACCATAGTCACGACTTGCACGTGAAAAGCAAATTTCATCAATGTTATCAACAGGCTTTGCCATAGGAAGCATTTTCAAACATGCATTGTTTCCCTTTCCACTACGTGCATTTGATTGACCTTGGAGGTACACACACGTAACACAGATTTGGTTTATTGTCAGATTAACAAACATTGTTTAAACATGCAACAAAATGCAGCAAAACTTTTTTGACTGAGTGTTCAGGTTTTTAAAAAAACCGCATAGTTGAAATGACCTAAAAATTGAAAGTGGCCTTTAACTTTTTTTTGAGCAGTAATATATATATATATATATATATATATATATATATATATATATATATATATATATATATATATATATATATATATACTATATACATATATATATATATATATATATATATATATATATATATATATATATATATATATATACATTATATACATATATTCAAGTCAATTAAACGAAAAAGGACGAACTGTCCATACATATATTTTAAAATCTAATAATGTTGCTACTAAACCTATATTAATTTCTAAATAGTGCTGGATGGAGGGTCCGGTTGTTTACATCATACCCAGTCTTTTATTTCACACAGTTTATTTTCTCGTTATACAGGAGTATTGGTGGAAACGTTTTTTTTTTTTTTTTTTTACAAGTACAGTCACTTTTTTAATTGGGTGGAGAAGTTGATGAATTCCCGCAGGCCAGGTCTGATGTCTTATCTGACCTGTGATGGTAGAATATAGTTGTCTTTCCGGCCAACGGCCACTGCCTCACTTGCTCTGAGGTAATATGACAGACAGCGTGTTAAGTATTAATATTACTACTCTAGTGGCGGAAAGCTTGTACCACTAGAGACACATCCACTCTCATACAGAGTCGTTCACTTCAAAAACATCTGGCACTAGCACAGTGCCAGACGAAGAAACCCTGCAACATGAAAATTATGTTCGGTCTTAACACAATCAATATCTAATCCACCAATTTTACAACCAATAATATATTTAAAACAAAGGACCTTGGTCAGATCTCTCTGACCAACCCCAGCTCATCCACATAATTGATGTAACAAGTAGCACCAGTTTCACATTCCTCTTCCCTAATGGCTGCCACACCTCTGCCATTATCATTAATCTCTTTTTTCCATACAATAAGGTGGTTGATATGTTTCCACCTGACCACCTAAGAAAACATGTGTATTCTACATCTCTGGTAATTTGTTATACGATAAACCAACCACTAGGCCCTGCAGAAGTAAGCTAGGGACCTGTGTACTTACTGTCGTATGGCAGTATCTCTCACTCACATTTTTAAATAAAATATTTAATAATTTCTGTCTTACCACAAATTCAAGAAAAAAACCACAGGTACGTTGATTTAGCACAAATTCAGACGTGCCGCTGGCTGGACTATGACGCCCTCTTATAATTTACTTTAATATATATATATATAATAATGAGGCACGTCACACTTCACAGACTCTCACTTTTTTTTTTTTTTTTACAAATGTTTATTACTTTATTACGACTGATATACAACAATCTTGTAAACTAAATAGCTTTTAACTAATTTTCTTTATTCACTACACAACCAGCCACTGACGTTGTCAACTCTTATTAATTTTCCATACAGTATCCCATCACTTTTTCCCTCAATACTAAAATGTTAAGATACAGTTATGCTATAACTCTTAGGTTTGTAATTTTTATTACAAGGGACGTAATATGTCTGAGAATAATAATAAAATTTTTTAAAGCATTAATTTTTTATTGAATAATTTATTTCAAAATCTTTACTGTAAAATTAAGAACAACGACGCAATCTTTTGTACTTTGTAAGGTTTTTAATGTTTTTTCTTTCTTTTAATATTAATATGCATTTATATGTGTAAAGCGATAAATAAACATATAAAGGTAACAAATACAGGTTACTAACTACGTATAACACGAGTTTAGCTTTAATGCATATCAAACAGACACCAGTGAAAAAGTTTATTTTTGACCGGCATCTAGTGCTGCCTAAACTAACGTTCTGATGGACAAAGATAATAAGTGCCCCTGTGAGCCCAATAATTGTCTTTTTTTTTTTACATATGTAAAGTACTAAGAACTACATAGGAATTTGAATCAGTTACCAATCTTTTTTATTTTTTAGTATATTACTTTATTATTTTTATTATTATTAAAAAAAAAAAAAAATTTTAACTTTATTTATGAGAGTGCGAACGAAATTTCATATGCAATATACAATGTATTTTTCTGGTATGTCATGCAAAATGTACCTGTTTTTGTAAAGTGGAAGAACGACAAATAAAAGTTAAAAAAAAAAACAGTGTAAAGGCCTGGTGGTTCCAGTTATATAACTGACTTTAACAGATATTTAATTGACTTTCGCCTCTTATTAAAAAAATTCACAGACTCTCAATCGTCCTGAATCAGGGACAGAATTAATTCAAATGGCGTCGAGCCGTCAAATTTTTTAGTAATATTAAATGAGTTGGCCAATGAGATCGGACGATTCCCAATTCTGACTCCAATGTGAAAATAAAAATCCAAAAGTACAGCCCAATTTCGGGGTACCTCTGTCGGTCGGTCCGTCCGATCTTGGCATTAGTTAAAAATAGACTTGCTTTTTGGCCTAACAAATTTGCCTCTCACTTACTCCTAGATTTCCCCCCTTGGCTTTGCTCTGCAAAAATATATTTAGTTTTGGGCCATCCCATAATATCCTTCCTATACTCCTATCGCGAACCACTCCAATTACAATTTTCCCCCTCTTTTCAAAACGCGTTCAAAAAAATGTAATAGATAGCGAATGCAAACATGAGGGTCTGTTCGTCAATGCGTCTGTGACTATCTAGTATTTTGACCATATCTTTATTATTATCTGGAGAAATTTGTATTTTAAAACATATTATTACTCAGGAGAAGATAGTCTATCTAACTAACCAAGTTTTATGGTCATATCCCTTTTAATAAAAAAGTCCATATATTTTCCAGAATATTCGGAAATTTCTACTTTTCTATAAATACTCCATCTTTCCTCCTCTGTTCAAACTGAAACCACTAGTCTGTTACGTCATAAACTGTACTATTTGGCAGGCCATGCGCTGTCTGTGTGTTTATACATTTCCCACGATGTGATTATATTAAGCGGCATGCATGGGGCATTTCCGCCTTTTTATTCAAACCTGCCTACAATACTACGAGCGTTTGCTTACAAATTTGTGTTGTTTCAAACCAACACGTGTTAAAAGTATCACTTGTCTGTCGCTCCTCTCTCCCTCCCTCCAGATGAAAACCGGATTGATCTAGTCCCAATGCTCTAAATAGTTTCAAGGACGTTAGGGAAAGATAGTATTATTTATTCTTTGTTACTGTCTGATAAAATCCATACGCCTACTGGCGTGGGCGAAAACGAAACCTCACAACTCCACTAAATTTTATTTATACATTATTTTAACTATACAAATACTACAAATGGGATCGGTGTATCAATGTATATCATCACATGCAGTCAGCGACCCATAGCTCCAAGTGGTGGTCCTGGAAACAGGCTGCATCACTGGTCTGGCTGAGAGAGTAGGGATCGAAGTGGGAAGGCAAATCCGGTTCGAAAATACGCCGTGCCGAAGTCGGGCCGAAAGGTGCAGATATCGCAGCTTTGCTGTAAACGGTGACACGACGCAACCAACGTCCTTTTCAGGACGAACGCAGAAGAAGAAGAACCAGGACCTTCCGTGCGACAATCCCGCCTAGCTATATAGTTTTCTTCTTCTTTATGTCTTACGAGTGCCTGAAAACATACCTTTAAGTTTGTCTAATATTTATTTACGGTTTACAGGCCTCGGGTTTCCCTTCCTTATGTGTTATAAGGGGACAAGCTGTATGTGTAGATCCATGTTCTATAAGGATCGAAAGGTAAAATGATATGAAGTTATGATTTATAGTATGTTTATTTTAGTGTTAAAAAAAGTTCATTCTTACTTAGTCATTCCTCTTTACATTGTGGTGTAGAGGCTGGCCAGAGAGAGCGCCATGATATCCTATCGGCTGTCTTCCTTTTGGGCTGGTTCCAGTCCAGTCCTCAATCCTTCATAGACTGCGTGATGATGTTCTCCCCAGAGAAATCTTAATCGTCTTGGAAGTCTGGATCTCAAGCTCTACATTCGATACCCTCAGTTCCCCAAGAAGTATAGGCCTTCAACAAACACGTGCCAAGTCCTTGTCATGCGTCATCATTTCAAGTTCTATCCGTGTTTTTCTCCTCATTTTCACCTGTCTCCAGTTCTCTCCGTGTTTTTCTCCTCATTTTCACCTGTGTCTCCAGTTCTCTCCGTGTTTTTCTCATTTTCACCTGTGTCTCCAGTTCTCTTCTCCGTGTGCTTCTTGGTCTAATTCTGCCTCTCTTACCCTGGAGGGTTCAGAATAAGAACTGTCTTGTAAAGCAGGTTTCCTCAGTGTGTGACTTATCCATTGTCAGGTTCTTCTTCTTCTCCTCTCTTGTTCCACTAGCACTTGTCTGGTTCTTGCCATCAGTTCCACATTGGTGACCTTGTCATCAGTTCCACATTGGTGACCTTGCCATCAGTTCCACATTGGTGATCTTGCCATCAGTTTCACATTGGTGACCTTGCCATCAGTTCCACATTGGTGACCTTGTCATCAGTTCCACATTGGTGACCTTGTCATCAGTTCCACATTGGTGACCTTGTCATCAGTTCCACATTGGTGACCTTGTCATATCCGTTTTACTCCTTCTATTATAAGCATTTTATTTATGTTAATTCGTATATTCCCTGACTCTCGGTGTCCCATATTCGTCGTGGTAGTCACAATTGTTCCAAGTGTTAATATTTGTGTACCTCTTTTTCTCCCTCATGAGTGGTACTTTAGACTGGCCTTTGCTGTTAATTTTTATTTGAGTTGGTTTTGTTTCGTGGAAGTTTTTCTTCCTACTACAGTTTATGATATATTTAATATCTTGGAGTTATATATTTATGGGGATCCAAAGACGCAGCAATAGAGAATGCAGTCAGCGACCTATAGCTTGACTGCTTGCATCAGGGTCAGCGAACCATAGCTGACCAAGACCCTACTCCACCTCCACGTGGTGGTCCTGGAAACAGGCTGCATCACTGCAGTGTGGCTGAGAGAGTAGGGATCGAAGAGGGAAGGCAAACCCGGTCCCAAAAAAATGCCGTGCTGAAGTCGGATGTGCCGGCCGAAAGGCGCAGATATCGCAGCTCCGCTGTTAACAGACACAACGCAACCAACGTCTTGTTCAGGACGAACGAGGAAAAAGAAGAAGACGAAGAAGATATATTTATGTATAATAAACACTTCTTTATTCATCTGATTATCTATTTTTGATTATTATTATTATTATCATTATTAGTATTGCTTATCTCCTGCAATTATTGTCATTCTTCCAATTGTATAACTTATTACATTTTAGAACTTCGTTATCCTTTTCATGCAAGCGGTCCACGAAATCAATATAGCAGATGGAACTGTCAATATCCCAGTAAAGAGGAGATTTGGCCAAAAAAAATAATAATAAATAAATACAAAATAACAAACCTAAATAACACAGACCTGCAGACAGACCCCCACAAAAATCGCACAGACGGGATATTAAATATGGCTTAATATTTTATTTTATTTTCGTTTTTTGTTTTCTTTGTTTTATGATTGCTTCATTTTCCCCCTCCCTATGTTTTCTTCGTTTTCAACCACATACACAGTTATTCTGAAAACAATTCTAGATTTCAACCTCACGCAGCACAATTTAAACACAAACAAACACACAAACATATGTTTTGACACACAGACATAAATAATTACATTCATCATTGTCCTTTCTGTTCTTTATGGTGCGAGGAGCCACGCGCCAACAACTGACCGCGGTATAGACAACCTGTATTAAATATTTACTAGCTTCTGTAGTTGTGGTGTCTGTAGTGGTAGTGTCTGTAGTGATAGTTTTTGTAGTAGTGGTGTCTGTAGTGGTAGTGTCTGTAGTGATAGTTTTTGTAGTAGTGGTGTCTGTAGTGGTAGTGTCTGTAGTGGTGGTGTCTGTAGTGATGGTGTCTGTAGTGGTGGTGTCTGTAGTGATAGTTTCTGTAGTAGTGGTGTCTGTAGTGGTGGTGTCTGTAGTAGTGGTGTATGTAGTGGTGGTGTCTGTAGTGATATTTTCTGTAGTGGTGGTGTCTGTAGTGGTGGTGTCTGTAGTGATAGTTTCTGTAGTGGTGGTGCCTGTAGTGGTGGTGTCTGTAGTGGTGGTGTCTGTAGTGGTGGTGTCTGTAGTGGTGATGTCTAAAGTGATAGTTTCAGTAGTGGTGGTGTCTGCAGTGGTGGTGTCTGTAGTGGTGGTGTCTGTAGTGGTGGTGCCTGTAGTGGTGGTGTTTGTAGTGGTGGTGTCTGTAGTGGTGGTGTCTGTAGTGGTGATGTCTAAAGTGATAGTTTCTGTAGTGGTGGTAGTTTCTGTAGTGGTAGTTTCTGTAGTGGTATTTTCTGTAGTGGTGATGTTTGGTTTCTGTAGTCGTAGTTTCTGTCGTGATAGTTTCTTAGTGGTAGTTTCTGTCGCGATAGTTTCTGTAGTGGTAGTTTCTGTAGTGATATTTTCTGTAGTGATAGTTTCTGTAGTGATAGTTTCTGTAGTGATAGTTTCTGTAGTGGTAGTTTCTGTAGTGATAGTTTCTGTAGTAGTAGTTTCTGTAATGGCAATTTCTGTAGTGATCGTTTCAGTAGTCATAGTTTCTGTAGTGATAGTTTCTGTAGTCGTAGTTTCTGTAGTGATAGTTTCTGTAGTAGTAGTTTCTGTAGTGGCAGTTTCTGTAGTGATAGTTTCTGTAGTGACAGTTTCTGTAGCGATAGTTTCTGTAGTGATAGTTTCTGTAGTGGTAGTTTCTGTAGTGATAGTTTCTGTAGTAGTAGTTTCTGTAGTGGCAGTTTCTGTAGTGGTGGTTTCTGTAGTGATAGTTTATGTAGTGATAGTTTCTGTAGTGATAGTTTCTGTGGTGATAGTGTTGCGTGATAAATTCTCGCAACATCGTTTTATTTCAATATCTATTTTATAACGCAAGGGCAACAACTGCTTGAAATTTATTGTCACTTTTCTCGGTAAGCATTTGTCTTCTCGCGTTGGTATCGAATGCAGTTTAGTTTGAGCTGTGGTCATTTTGCGCTGGACTGCGCATGACTTGTCTTGCTTCTTGGTCGATCGGTTTCCGCCCACCACTAGTGGGAGTGAGCGATTTGGAATGGCGAAAGAGATGCCTCGTTGAAGAGGGGATCTCCGCTTTCTTTTTGTTCTGTCAGGGATGTGTAGTCTTCGAAAGTCGTCGTCACGAGATGTTTTTTCCCAGCTCACATGTCGCTGCATTGTACTGCATCGGTTGATGCATGTACCAAGGACCATTACTTGCTACTTTGTTAAATGAACTAGGTTTGGAAAACCTTTATTATCTAGAGGATATTTTTGAGGACATTATTTATACTTCGGCAGACGTGTCTGTCTTGCTGAAGTCAAACTAAGGAGAGTGAACTGATCTCATACATCTGGTTATCTCCTGGCTGTTATAGAAAGGGATGGAGTTTTTTCACCTGACTACATTTACAGCACTTTGAAATATAACATGCATCTGACTCATCATTGTAATGCTGTCTACCGTCTATTGCTGTATTGAATGTTGCTGTGATAATGACTGTTTGATGTGCCTACATATTCGCGTAACCATTTTGTCACTGTGGCGTCCACAATAAATAATGAAGAAAAACGTCAACGGCTGTTACAAGAATCATTGACTTTATACGTCGTGAGTTTACTGATGTCCTATGTGGATTGCCCTGTTATTTTTGTATGAACATTGTTTTGACTGAACACATCTGCACACCACACAAAACCAGACATGCGGATACCATCCATCATCATATGGCATCACGCATCATTTGGTGGCCATAAGCTGGTTTGATTCTGGTACCAGCAAACACGGGGTCCCTTACCCACTTCATTTTCAACAAGAATTCATCAGCATCCTTCAAGAAATTAACATTCTTCAATACAGTCAACATCTTCAAAATTTTCAAAGTACTCGGCGTTGCCCGGTAAAAGTCAAAATTTCAACTTTTTGACGGAAACAAGAATTTGACAGTACCCGGCGTTGTTACATGTTGCCGGATAACTCGGACTGCTGTTATCTTTTACGCAAGTCAAGCAAGTTGCTGCTGTCAAGGTTCCAGTGCTGTCGTTTTTGTGAAGGTCAAGTGCCGGTTGAAACGGGTTGTTTTCTGAAGAAGGCCAAGTACCGATTTCCATCAACGTACTTTTGGATTAGAAGGTCAAGTGCCGAAACAACTCAACACACAGTATTTCAGAAGCTCTTGTACCATCGTGTTAGCAGTGGAAGCAGTTCAGATGTGCCATCATCGTTGGAGCTTCGCTCTTTAGGACGTTGATTGACATCCGTTTTTTTCTGCTGTTCTACGATTGGAAGCCTATAAGTTAAGTGGCCTGTTTGTATGTAAACTGTGCCCTTATACTTCTGCTGAGTCTTCTGTGTATCATCTCATTCTATATGTTATATGTTTATATGTTATTCGTATATTTATATGTTTATATTTCAGCGGGTTCTCGGTTGGGTGGTGTCTCCGTTAGATTATGCCACGTCATAGAGGTCGTCTATTGTGAGCGTTTTCTGTAAGGTTTGCAAATTTCCAATACTGGAATTTGCTAAGCGACTTCTGTTGCTATTTATGTTAGCTGTGATGACATGTTTTAATATTGTTTTCGTTATTATTTCGCATTCTTTAGTTTTGTTTTGATTTGTTTGTATTTGTTAGCCTACTCTTGTCTATAATTTAGTTTCATACAACATTTTTGTTTATACACTGTGGTGTCATGTATTTTGTTTAATTATAGCGCAGATATCGTCACATTTTTTGTGATATTTCATTAATTTCTGCTTTATTTTTAGTTGATTTCTGCGAACGTTTTTGTATTGTTGCTGATCTTTGTTATTGTTTACATTGTTATTGTTTACATTGTTTGTATTGTTTACATTTTCAATGTTTACATTCTGCATGTGTTTACATAGTCATTGTTTACAGTTATAGTAATTAGTTAATGGGCTATGCTAATGCACTGTTACTACTACACTGATGATAAATGAATGATGAATAGTGTCGTGCACTATTGAATGAGAAGTGCACTTATGATCAAGAATTGATTGTTGATATTTCATATACAAGTTCTTTGATTGGAGACTTGTTTCCCACAGAGACTGGGATAATATAAGGTGATGTGAATATACAAGTGCTTAATTAAGACTTGTTACACTTAGGTTTGAAATAAATTAGTTAATTATTTCAGGTTTTGGACTCATATGTTAGACAACATGTCTACATTTGAGCACTTTATTGAGCAGGGTAAATTGCTTGGCAAGACTGGTGATAAGTTAGAAGAATTTGCAACTGCTCGATATGATAAAGCAATGGAAGCTGAACAAAAGAAACTGCAGATGGAAGCTGAACAAAAGAAACTGCAGATGCAGGTGGATGAAAAGAGATTCCAAATGGAAATGGAAAAACAAAAAAGGGAATCAGAAGCTGAGGAAAGAAAACTCCAGCTAGAAGCTGAGAATAAAAGACTTGAAAAAGAGGCTGAAAATAAAAGACTTGAAAAAAGAAGCTGAAAATGAAAGACTTCAAAAAGAGGCTCAGGCTGAGGAAAGAAGATTACAGAGAGAGTCTGATGAGAGGAAAGAGAAAGCAAAAATGGAACATGAAGAAAAGGTCTTAGCTTTAGAGTTGGAAAAATTGAAATTGACGAGCATGAGTAATGGTAATGATTCAAACAAGGGTTCATCTTCTGGTAAGGCTAATAATGATACTTTTAAGATTAAGTTACCAACATTTAGTCCTTCCAGTGATGACATAATGTTCTATCTGGACAGATTTGAACAAGCAGGTACAGCTCATAACATAGACAAAGCAAAATATGTTTATCAGTTATCAGGGATACTGACAGGTAAAGCTCTAAGTATATTAAATATGGTGGATGAACCTGACAAGAACAATTATGAGGTTGTCAGGGCCGCTTTGTTAAAGAAATATCAGCTTAACGAAGACGGCTATCGTCTACAATTTAAAAACATGTTACCTGAAAATGGAGTTGAATTCTCCGAGTTTATTGCAAGAATACGCATTACTTTCTCACGATGGGTTGAACTATCTAAGACGGAAAAAAACTTATGAAGGACTTATGGACTTAATACTTAGAGACAAAGTCATGTCGTCTGTCAATGAGTCTTTCCTTGCTTTCCTTCATGAACGTAAACCTAAAACAATAAAAGAAATGGGAGATTTCTGTTGCCAATACGTAACTGCGCACCCACACATAACCATGGGTAACTCTAAGGTGAAAGAAGGTTTACCAGTTGCTTCGGCAGCTCCGTATGGCCAAAACTTTGCTCGTAGATTCCAACAAAATTTTGATAGAAAGAGTAGCGGTAATTTCTGTCAAAATCATGGAAATCAATTTCATGGTGATTCTTCTTCGAAGAATTGGAGACAACCTGATAGTACTCGTTACTATCACCCTAATAATTATAAGCATTTCAAAAGAGGATATGGTAATAGAGGTTATTCCTGCCGAAGACCTCAGAACCAAACAAATAGATGTTCGCATCAATGTGAACATGATAGTAATCGTGGAAACTGGAATTCGAACCAGGATAACAATTACAATAGAGACAATAATAACTGCAGAGATAATAATAACTTTGATAACTTCAGAGGTAATAATAGTCGGGGTAGATCTCAACACAAAAAAAAGAGATATCAGCAGGCTAATGCTGTACAACAGGAAACTGAGGGAGCCTGTAATCATGTTGTTGATAGTAAAAACTTTGACGCTGTCACTGGTCCTGCTTTTGACTTTGAGAGAGCAAACAAATGCCCCCAATGCAGTACTTTATTCGAACCGGGTACCATAACTACTTTGAGTTGTGGTCACCCACTTCCCGCTCTTCCTGCTGCTGTTGCGCATGACGGGAGGGGTTCTTTAATTCTACATAAGGGTCTTGTTAATGATACTCCGGTCTCACTACTTTTCGATTCCGGATGCACCACTATTGGTGTTAGACAATCGCTTGTAGATCCATCTTGTGCTACAGGAAGGGTTATTAAATGTGTCACATTTGGCGGCACTCTAGAAAAATATCCTACTGCTGTAATTCGCATTGCCACTCCTTTCTTTACTGGAGATGTGCATGCTTGTCTCTTACCTAATCCTATTGCGGACCTTATTATTGGTCGTATTCACGGAGTTAGGGAGTGTACCCCACAGCAGATTGCTGCTTGGGAAGATAATAACATGCAAGCTACAAATGCAGTAGTTACAAGAGCACAAGCTCTACAAACACCCGAAACTTCACTGAATAGTGATAATGAAGTTGATAGCCAAGATAGTCACTTAGTAATCACTCGTGACTCTTTCATAAAATTGCAAGAAGAAGATCCTTCTTTAAAAAAATTCTTCGTTCTTGCGAAGAAAGGTGATCCGAATCAGGATACAAATAGAAAATCTTGGATTGCAATGAGAAACGGCGTACTTGTACGTATGGTACAAGATTCGGCTACGTCGGCACATTCGCAAATTCTTGTTCCCAAGAGCATGAGAGTCCAAATATTACAACATGCTCATGACTCGCAATGTGCTGGACATATGGGTTTTGCCCGTACGAAGTCGAGAGTCCTTGCGGCTTTCTTTTGGCCTTTTGTCAATAAGGACATTCGTATTTACTGCCGATCATGCAAGGTATGTCAGGAGGTCAAATCTAGAGGACCACGACATGCTGCGCCTATCCAGGCTGCTGACATTCCTATTCGGCCGTTTCAGAAAATGGCCATAGATATTATTGGCCCTTTTAAGGTCAAGTCGGCCAGAGGACATCAGTTTATCCTTACATGTGTCGATATGTGCACACGTTGGCCAGAGGCTATTCCTCTTAAGAGCATATCTACTACAGATATCGCGGATGCACTTTGGTTGATATTTTCTCGCTTGGGGTTCCCCAGAGAAATATTGTCAGACCATGGCACTCAACTCATATCTGACACTATGTCACAGGTAATGTCTACCTTACATATTGAACGATCTCTCAGTAGTATCTACCATCCTATGTCTAATGGGTTAGTTGAGCGTCTGAATAGAACGCTCAAGACTTTGCTTGGTAAGATAACTGAAGATCATCCTCAAGATTGGGACAGGGTTTTACCCGCGGCTCTCTTTGCCTATAGAGAAGTCCCTAATGAACACACAGGATTTTTCTCCCTTCGAACTTGTCTTTGGCGCGCGTCCACGCGGCCCTATGTCTTTATTACACGATCTCATCACTGCCGATGATATTAGCGATGAAACTCAATCCTCATATGAGTATGTCATTGCTCTTAGACAAAAGATCATTGAGGCATGTAAGCTAGCAACTGCTTCATCAGAAATTGCTAAAGAGAAGGCAAGGCAGTTTGCTAACAAGAATAGATGTCTACGACAACTTTGTCCAGGTGACAAAGCATTCGTCCTACTCCCCAGTAGGGAAAATAGACTTCTTATTGCATGGAAAGGTCCGTATGCAATAGTCTCTCGGATTTCCGATGTTGACTATGTGGTCGATATTGATGGAAAGCATAAAACTTTCCACATAAACATGCTTTCGGAATTTCACGAACGTCCGGACTATTTGCTGCCTATTTTCCAGGCAACGGATGATGCTCCTGCACCTCACGGTCATTATTCATCCCTGTCTGTCATACAGGATGAGGAAGCTACCTTCTCTGATGTCAACCTTCCCCTTCCAGTGGTTCCATTACATTCCACGGAATCTTGGAAAAACGTTTCTGTTTCTCCTAATCTTTCTGGTGACGAACATCGACAAGTCTCGTCGATGTTACAAACATTTCAGGATGTTCTCACTGACATTCCTGGACACACAGATGTCATAGAACATGACATAATTCTTACCGACAATAATCCAATTAGGGTTAGGCCGTATCCTATTCCTATACACTTTCAGTCGCAAGTGGAAAAGGAATTGGATGAAATGATTCAATTAAATATAATTGAACCATCGACTTCACCATATTCTTCTTCCATGGTTATTGTCCGGAAGAAGGATAAGAACATACGAATTTGCGTTGATTATCGCAAATTGAATCAGGTCACAAAGTTCGACGCTGAACCGATGCCTTTGTTAGAAGATCTACTGATTAGACTTTCTAATTCTAGATTCTTCACTAAACTTGACTTGTCTAAAGGTTATTGGCAAGTGCCTTTAGCAGAGCATGCCAAACCTCTTACTGCTTTTTCTACACCTAGGGGTCTATTTCAATGGAATGTTATGCCTTTTGGTCTCATGAACGCCCCTGCCACTTTCGTTCGCATGATGCGTCGAATTCTGTCACATCGTTCGGATGTCATCGCATACTTAGATGACATCTGTCTCTTCAGTGATACCTGGGAAGATCACTATTTATGGTTATATGACTTACTGTCCACTCTACGTGAGAATAATTTGACAGCAAAACCTTCTAAAGCTTTTGTTGGTTTTGGTGAAATCTCTTTCCTGGGTCATCGTGTTGGTCATGGTCTCTTGAAGACAGAAGACCACAATACTTCCAAAATACTGAACATCTCTGTTCCTAAAACGAAGAAACAAGTTAGGAGTCTCTTAGGTTTAATTCAATTTTATGGGAGATTTATTCCAAATTTATCTTCGATCATGGCACCTCTATCAACATTGTTGAAGAAAGGTTCGCCTAATCTGGTCCGTTGGTCTGAAGAATGCCAATCTTCACTAGACCAAATCAAGAATATATTTTCTTCTCCTCCCATCTTAAGATTACCTACTCTTGATAGGACTTTTGTTCTTCGAAGTGATGCTTCATCCACTGGGATTGGAGCAGCACTGATGCAAGAATATGCAAATACTCTGCATCCTGTTATGTACATTTCTAGAAAACTAAATGCGGCAGAGAGGAACTACTCGGTTTTAGACCGTGAGTTGTTAGCGATGGTTTGGTCAATTCTAAAACTACAAAGATTCCTCCTGGGCGCACATTTCATTCTAGAGACTGATCAGAAAGCTCTTACAGCTATTCAGACTAAGAGTTTGAAAAGTTCGAGATCCACTCGATATGCTATAGCTCTTCAACCTTTTCACTTCACGGTACGAGCTATCCGTGGTGCGGATAATGTGATGGCTGACATTTTGTCTAGATGCCCACATGACTCCAACTAATACTTCTGTCCTATATTTCCATATATTACAGAGTCATAACACACCTATATTTCTACAATAGATTAGCACATCTGTACTTACTTTATATGTACACACTATCGTGCTTTGTTGTCATCTTCTTCTGTTCGTTTTTTTAAGATGATAGAGGAGGACTGAGTAGTTAATATAAGGGCCGTTAGTTTACTAAACAGCCACAATTATTAATAATGTATTGTACCTTATGAAGCATATTAGTTATTAATTAGCATTATATTGCTTGTACTTTCTCAGAATGTCATTGTTGAGCTGAGGACTTACCATACTAGTATCAAGCATGACGAGTTCTAGATTGGGTACTTACCCTCGGAATACCAGAGCATATGTCCTGGATCGTCATGTAGTTTAACTTTACTATGTACTTATGTCATTACATGTCAAAGAATGTACTATTTAAATTTTCCTATCAGATTTGTACATCCATTTTTAAAGACAATATTAGAGTATGCTGTTTAATGATGATTATAGTAACTTGCATACGTATATTGTGTTTACATGCTAACGTGATGTGTGTTGGTGACACCTCCCCGATGTGAATATTTTTTGAGACATATTTATTTTTCTGTTGAGGTATATCCTCACCAGACACTCTATAATTAGCCTATTGTTTGGCAATTTAGTTAATTATCAGCGCATAATTCGTGCGTTTTGAGCCGCTTATCGCATGCTCTTTGATATTGAAAAAAAAAAATATGTTCCACATTTTATTTTTTATCGGGAGGAGGTGGTGATATGTTGCGTGATAAATTATTGCAACATCGTTTTATTTCAATATCTATTTTATAACGCAAGGGCAACAACTGCTTGAAATTTATTGTCACTTTTCTCGGTAAGCATTTGTCTTCTCGCGTTGGTATCGAATGCAGTTTAGTTTGAGCTGTGGTCATTTTGCGCTGGACTGCGCATGACTTGTCTTGCTTCTTGGTCGATCGGTTTCCGCCCACCACTAGTGGGAGTGAGCGATTTGGAATGGCGAAAGAGATGCCTCGTTGAAGAGGGGATCTCCGCTTTCTTTTTGTTCTGTCAGGGATGTGTAGTCCTCTTATGGATATTTCGTTTATTCGGGATAATACCTCTAGTGTATTTGCACATGCCGGGAGGCGTGATATTTCTGTATTTCTTGAAAGCAAGGTAAATTGACTTTTTTCATTAACTCTATCGATTTTGGGTCGTGAGCGATTTCGATTCATAGCCTGTCTTCGAAAGTCGTCGTCACGAGATGTTTTTTTTCCCAGCTCACATGTCGCTGCATTGTACTGCATCGGTTGATGCATGTACCAAGGACCATTACTTGCTACTTTGTTAAATGAACTAGGTTTGGAAAACCTTTATTATCTAGAGGATATTTTTGAGGACATTATTTATACTTCGGCAGACGTGTCTGTCTTGCTGAAGTCAAACTAAGGAGAGTGAACTGATCTCATACATCTGGTTATCTCCTGGCTGTTATAGAAAGGGATGGAGTTTTTCACCTGACTACATTTACAGCACTTTGAAATATAACATGCATCTGACTCATCATTGTAATGCTGTCTACCGTCTATTGCTGTATTGAATGTTGCTGTGATAATGACTGTTTGATGTGCCTACATATTCGCGTAACCATTTTGTCACTGTGGCGTCCACAATAAATAATGAAGAAAAACGTCAACGGCTGTTACAAGAATCATTGACTTTATACGTCGTGAGTTTACTGACGTCCTATGTGGATTGCCCTGTTATTTTTGTATGAACATTGTTTTGACTGAACACATCTGCACACCACACAAAACCAGACATGCGGATACCATCCATCATCATATGGCATCATGCATCAGATAGTTACTGTAGTGATAGTTTCTGTAGTGATAGTTTCTGTAGTTATAGTTTCTGCAGTGATAGTTTCTGTAGTAGTAGTTTCTGTAGAGGCAGTTTCTGTAGTGGTAGTTTCTGTAGTGATAGTATCTGTAGTGATAGTTTCTGTATTTATAGTTCCTGTAGTGATAGTGTCTGTAGTGGTAGTTTCTGTTTTGATAATTTCTGTAGTAGTAGTTTCTGTAGTGGTAGTTTCTGTAGTAGTACTTTCTGTAGTCGTAGTTTCTGTAGTGGTGGAGTCTGTAGTGGTAGTGTCTGTAGAATTCGTTTCTGTAGTGGCAGTTTCTGAAGTATTACTTTCTGTAATGGTGGCTTCTGTAGCGGTGGCTTCTGTAATGGTGGTTTCCCTAGTAGTAGTTTCTTTTCTGGTAGTTTCTGTAGATGTAGGTTCTGTAATGGTGGCTTCTGAAGTGGTGTCTTATGTAGTGGTATTTTATGTAGTGGTGGTGTTTGTAGTGGTAGCTTCTGTAGATGAAGTTTCTGTAATGGTGGGTTCTGTAGTGGTGTTTTCTGTAGTGATAGTTTCTGTAGATGTAGTTGTGGTTTCTGTAGATGTAGTTTCTATAGTTATGGTTTCTGTAGTGGTGGCTTCTGTAGTTGTGGTTTTTGTAGAGGTAGTTTCTGTTGTGGTGTTTTCTGTAATTGTGTCGTCCGTAGTGGTGGCTTCTGTAGTGGTAGTGTCTGTAGTGATAGTTTCTACATTCGTAGTTTCTGTAGTGGTAGTTTTTGTAGTGGTAGTTTCTGCAGTTGTAGTTTCTGCAGTGATAGTTTCTAAAGTAGTAGTATCTTTAGTGGTAGTTTCTATAGTGGTAGTTTCTGTAGTGGTAGTTTCTGTAGTGGTAGTTTCTATAGTGGTAGTTTCTGTATTGGTAGTTTCTGTAGTGGTTGTTTCCGTAGTAGTATTTTCTGTAGTGATAGTTTCTGTAGTGTTAGTTTCTATAGTTGTAGTTTCTATAGTGGTAGTTTCTGTAGTGGTAGTTTATGTAGTGGTAGTTTATGTAGTGATAGTTTCTGTAGTAATAGTTTCTTTAGTGCAAGTTTCTGTAGTGGTTGTGTCTGTAGTGGTAGTTTTTGTAGTGGTAGTCTCTGTAATGGTAGTTTCTGTAGTGATGGTTTCTGTAGTGGTAGTTTCTGTAGTGGTAGTTTCTGTAGTGTTGGTTTCTGGTTTCTGTAGTGATAGTTCCTGTCGTTATATTATATATAGTGGTAGTTTCTGTAGTGATAGTCTCTTTCGTGGTAGTATATGTAGTGGTAGTTTCTGTAGTGATAGTTTCTGTAGTGATAGTTTTTGTAGTGGTAGTTTCTGTAGTGATAGTTTCTATAGTAGTAGTTTCTGTAGTGGTAGTTTCGGAAGTGGTGGTTTCTGTAGGGATAGTTTCTGTAGTGGTGGTCTCTGTAGTGATAGTTTCAGTATTGATGGTTTCTGTAGTGGTAATTTCTGTAGTGATAGTTTCTGTAGTGGTAGTTTCTTTAGTGATAATTTCTGTAGTAGTATTTCCTGTAGTGGTAGTTTCTGCAGCAGTAGTACTTTCTGTAGTGCTAGTTTCTTTAATGTTCGTTTCTGTAGTAGTAGTTTTTGTAGAGTTGGTTTCTGTAGTGGTAGTTTTGTAGATTTGGTTTCTGTAGTGGTAGTTTCTGTAATGGTGGTTTCTGTAGTGGTAGTTTCTGTAATGGTGATTTCTGTAGTGGTAGTTTTTGTAGGGTTGTTTTCTGTAGTGGTAGCTTCTCTAGATGTAGTTTCTGTAATGGTGGCTTCTGTAGTGGTGGCTTCTGTAGCGGTGTTTTCTGTAATGGTAGTTTCTGTAGATGTAGTTTCTGTAGTTATAGTGTCTGTAGTTGTGGCTTTGGTAGTTGTGGCTTCTGTAGTTGTGGTTTCTGTAATGGTGGCTTCTGTAAAGTTGGCTGCTGAAGTGGTAGTTTCTGCAGTGGTAGTTTCTGCAGTGGCAGTTTCTGTAGTGGTAGTTTCTGTTTTGATAGTTTCTGTAGAAGTATTTTCTTTAGTAGTAGTTTCTGTAGTGGTAGTTTCTGTAGTGGTAGTTTCTGTAGTGATAGTTTCTATAGTGGTAGTTTTCTAGTGGTGGTGTCTGTAGTGGTAGCTTCTGTAAATATAATTTCTGTAATGGTGGCTTCTGTAGTGGTGGTTTCTGTAGATGTAGTTGTTGTTTCTGTAGTTGTGGCTTCTGTAGTGGTGGTTTCTGTAGTGGTAGTTTCTGTAGATGTAGTTTCTGTAGTTGTGGTTTCTGTAGTTGGGGCTTCTGTAGTTGTGGTTTCTGTAGAGGTAGTTTCTGTAGTGATAGTTTCTATAGTTGTAGTTTCTGTAGTGGTAGTTTCTGTAGTGGTAGTTTCTGTAGTGGTAGTTTGTGTAGTGAAAGTTTCTGTAGTAATAGTTTCTTTAGTGTTAGTTTCTGTATTGGCAGTGTCTGTAGTGGTATTTTCTGTAGTGGTAGTCTCTGTAATAGTAGTTTTTGTAGTGATGGTTTCTGTAGTGGAAGTTTCTGTAGTGGTAGTTTATGCAGTGGTGGTATATAGTTTCTGTAATGGTAGCTTCTGTCGTGGTAGTTTCTGTAGTGATAATTTCTGTAGTGATAGTTTCTGTAGTCGTAGTTTCTGTAGTGATAGTTTCTGTCGTTGTAGTTTATGTAGTGGTAGTTTCTGTAGTGGCAGTTTCTGTCGTGGTAGTTTCTGTAGTGGTAGTTTCTTTCGCGGTAGTTTCTGTAGGGATAATTTCTGTAGTGATAGTTTATGTAGTGGTAGTTTCTGTAACGATAGTTTCTGTAATAATAGTTTCTGTAGTGGTAGTTTTTGTAGTGGTAATTTATGTAGTGGTAGTTTCTGTAGTAGTAGTTTCTGTAGTGGTAGTTTCTGTATTCATAATTTCTGTAGTAGTAATTTATGTAGTGGTAGTTTCTGTAGTGGTAATTTATGTAGTTATAGTTTCTGTAGTAGTAGTTTCTGTAGTGGTAGTTTCTGTAGGGATAATTTCTGTAGTGATAGTTTCTGTAGTGATAGTTTCTGTAGTGGTAGTTTCTGTAGTGGTAGTTTTTGTAGTAGTACTTTCTGTAGTCGTAGTTTCTGTAGTGGTAGTGTCAGCAGAGGTCGTTTCTGTAGTGGCAGTTTCTGAAGTAGTACTTTCTGTAATGGTGGCTTCTGTAGTGGTGTCTTCTGTAGTGGTGGTTTATGTAGTAGTAGTTTCTCTAGTGGTAGTTTCTTTAGATGTAGTTTCAGTAATGGTGGCTTTTGTAGTGGTGGCTTATGTAGTGGTAGTTTATGTAGTGGTGGTGTCTGTAGTGGTAGCTTCTGTAGATGTAGTTTCTGTAATGGTGGGTTCTGTAGTGTGTGGTTTCTGTAGTGGTAGTTTCTGTAGATGTAGTTGTGGGTTCTGTAGATGTAGTTTCTATAGTTGTGGTTTCTGTAGTTGTGGCTTCTGTAGTTGTGGTTTCTGTAGAGGTAGTTTCTGTAGTGATAGTTTCTGTAGTGGTATTTTTTGTAGTGGTAGTTTTTGTAGTGGTAGTTTCTGTAGTGGTAGTTTCTGAAGTAGTAGTTTCTGTAATAGTAGTTTCTGTAGTGGTGGTTTATAGTTTCTGTAGTGATGGTTTCTACAGTGGTAGTTTCTGTAGTGGTAGTTTCTGTAGTGATGGTTTCTGTAGTGGTAGTTTCAGTAGTGATAGTTTCTGTAGTAGTAGTTTCTGTAGTGGTAATTCCTGTAGTGGTGGTGTCTGTAGTGCTAGTTTCTGTATTGAAAGTTTCTGTAGTGTTGGATTCTGTAGTGGTAGTTTCTGTAGAGGTAGTTTCTGTAGTGGTAGTTTCTGTAGTGGTAGTTTCTGTAGTGATAGTTTCTGTAGTAGTAGTTTCTGTAGTGGTAGTTTCTGTAGTGATAGTTTCTGTAGTAGTAGTTTCTGTAGTGGTAGTTTCTGTAGTGATAGTTTCTGTAGTGATAGTTTCTGTAGTGATAGTTTCTGTAGTGGTAGTTTCTGTAGTGGTAGTTTCTGTAGTGGTAGTTCCTGTAGCTATTTGCTTTATGATATGAGGTTGCCAGCCCCCATACATAACCTCATATTAGTTGCCTTGTATGACATGCTTAAATATACTTTGAGTCTGAATGTATTGAAATATAAAATCCCAGCTTTGTCTGTTAGTTCGTAACGCTAAGGGATGCATCTTTGGTTGAATGTTAGACATTAGTTGTATTGTTTCCCTTATATGTACTCTCCCGAAAATAGTAACACTTACCAAAAAAGAATGCGCATATGACGGTGTGCACAAAAATATATTTATAGAATGTGTGATCTCGTATACACACATTGGGATCCTCGCTGCTGCTACGTAGTTCGTGTACTGTGGTGATGCACAGTGGCTTTTTAAAAATACTTTTGAATAAGTAAAATCGCCGTTAAGTATTGGTGCTTTTGAATTTAATTCCCGTCTTATGACGGGATTTTACACCAGTATATGAAATAAAAGCTTAACGTTTTCATATTTTTAGCTTGATTTAATTTATATAAATGCGTAACTTCCCCTTCTTCTACTACCACAAATTCAGTTGCACAGAAAGCAGCATTCAGATTCCAACCTAGCAGCACTACAAAAAAAAAAAAATAATAATAATAATAATAAATTGATTTTAAAATAAAAAATGACGGACTTATAAAATAAAGCCTCAGATTTTCTTTGGGATTTATACTGTTTTCTATATACATTTTCATCTTCTGGAGTTCGGTTCCACATGGACATTCATTGGTGTGAGACATCCTAAGGCGATAGATGTGGCCTAATGAATTGTAGTTCCAAGTTCTCAGGTGGAAAATGGTGGTCTGCTGATGTCTATGAAGCTGGTGGATTGAGTTAGATCTGATGTGTATATCTCTGTCTCTCTTGTACTGGCCAAGAGGCTAAGCTCATGCAGAAGCTATTGGGCGACCGCGCTGACCTGCAGAAGCCTGTGAATTTCGTCCTGGCGACAGATCTGCATATTTAACATGACGACAAACTGAGCTTGATAAAAGAAGAGGAAGAAGACGAAGAAGAAGAGGAATTTTCTCTTTGACGACATTCTGAAAAAAATATTTCAGATTTCAACTTTTCCAAGCACAATTAAAAAACCAAATAATAAAACCAGATCTCGTAACACATAGACACAAACGTTATATTGAGTTGATTATATTAAGTGGTATTATAATTTTTAACCTCTACACCTCACGGTAGAAGGGGAACGACTAAGTAAGTAAGGTATTATAATGTTTTGGATTTACATATTTTGTCCATAAATTCCTTCATTTTCAACCACATACTCATTTGTTCAGATAAAATTTTCCACATTTCAACATCTCCATCCAAAAAACAAGTAAAAAAGACAAAATACAAAGTTGTTGACAGACAGAAACACAAAAGATGGTGATTTAAAATACAGGCTCAATTTTTTGGGGGGATTGCTTTTTTTTTTTTGTCTCGACTAACACACCGAGCTATTTCTTCTTCTTCTTCCTCGTTCGTCCTGAAAAGGACGTTGGTTGCGTTGTGTCTGTTTACGCCGGAGCTGCGATATCTGCACTTTCGGCCGACACATCCGACTTCAGCACGGCATTTTTTGGGACCGGGTTTGCCTTCCCTCTTCGATCCCTACTCTCTCAGCCAGACTGCAGTGATGCAGCCTGTTTCCAGGACCACCACGTGGAGGTGGAGTAGAGTCTTGGTCAGCTCTGGTTCGCTGACCCTGACGCAAGCAGTCAAGCTATGGGTCGTTGACTACATTCTCTATTGCTGCATCTTTGGGTCCCACCGAGCTATTTAAGGATTATACTTCTAGATTTCTCAACTCCGCCTATGCCGGTCCCAAGCCCGGATGAAAAAGGAGGAGGGCGGCCTGCATGGAGGCCGTAAGGAGGCAGCCCCTCCACCATGCAAAGGCACAACAGGCCAATCACCTGTTTGTCTAAAACTATGATTACAAGCAATATAAGAGAGAAAACCGGACTGATTTTAAAGGCGACGAACTGGAACGGACTACGGACTACGACTTATGGAACATGGAACACAAGAAGTATAAATGGGAAAGAAGAGGAGCTGATGGAAGAGATGAGGAAAGCAAAACTAGAAATCCTGGCTATTACCGAAACAAAGAAAAAGGGACAAGGAGTCATGGATCTCGATGGCAACACTCTGCTATACAGCGGTGTACCCACATCTGAAAGAGCTAAAGGGGGCGTGGGTTGCATTGTGGCCAAAAACCAGAAAGATAGTATCAAGGGATGGAACTTTGTCTCGGAGCGCATTATGGTTGTAAAACTAAAAGAAGGAGAAACCATAGTCAACCTGGTCATAGTGTATGGGCCAAATGAGGATGAGAGAGCAGAGGTCAAGGAAGAATTCTTCGAGCTGCTTCAAAGGACAGTGGATGACTGCCTAGATGAAATTATCATGCTCGGAGATTTCAATGCCAGAGTTGGAAATGACCATGCTAGATGGGGTGGAGTTATCGGAAGATATGGAGAAGATACTCTCAATGACAATGGAAAGCGACTCCTCAGATTCTGCAGTGAGCAGAATCTGATCATTACCAACACAAAGTTCCCCCATAAGCGCATACATGCATATACTAGGTGTGAACCAACAAAGAATGAGAAGTCAGTGATCGACTATGCCATTGTTAGGAGGAGCTCATTCAAATATGTCCGGGATGCTAGAGTCTGGAGGGGGCCAGAGATTGGAAGTGATCACTACCTGCTTACAATTAAAAGAACAACTGAAAGAGTTGCTCAGCCTAGGAACTGCCCAGCACCACGCAAGAAACCAAGTAAACGAACGGAAGAAATGAGCATTAAGACCTACAAGCTGAAAGATCCAGAAATTAAGACCAGATATCAGGGGCTTATTGCTACAGCGGTGAGAAACACAGAAGAACAACCTGATGACTTGGAAACCCTGTGGCTTAAATTCAAGGACATCATAAAGACAGCTGCTGCAGAAGCATGTGGTGAAGTCCGACTTGGGAACAAGAGAAAGAGGACACCTTGGTGGACAGAAGAAGTCAAAGAGAAAATAAGAGAGAAGAAAATGGCATGGAAACAATACTTGGGAGCTAAAAACACAGCAGGACAAATAGAGAAATATAGAGAATATGTGATACTCAGAACAGAAGCAAAGAACAAGGTGCTAGCAGCAAAACAGAAGTCCTGGGAAGAATTTGGAGAAAAGCTAGAAAAGGATGCGCAAGAAAACCAGAAATTGTTCTATAAGACCCTAAAGAACATGAGGAAGGAAAAACAATGTCCTCTTAAATTTATAAAGGACAAGCAAGGCAAATTGCTTACTGCCCCGAAGGAAGTAATGGAAAGATGGAAAGAATATTTCTCAGAACTCCTTGATGGTGAGCAAGGTAGAGCATCAGAAATGATAACCACTAGCACAGAAGAGGATACAAATGGTGATGAAGATGACATAAAGATGGAAGAACTGAAGGCAGCACTGGAGAAAATCAAGATGGGCAAAGCAGCAGGGCATGATGGTATAACACCAGAAATGGTTAAGTACATGGGAGCATCAGGCGACCTATTACTCCTAAGGGTCCTACAAGCAGCATGGTGCAACAAGGCCATACCAAAGGATTGGGAGATTGCCATCATAACACCGATTTTCAAAAAGGGTGACAATCGACAATGTGGAAACCACAGAGGCATATCCCTTCTCAGTGTCCCTGGTAAAATCTACTCTAGAATCCTAGAGCAGAGACTCCAATGCCTAGCTGAGCCACAATTGGATGAAGCCCAGTGCGGATTCCGAGCAAACCGAAGTACTCAAGACCTAATCTTCACACTCAGGCAGCTGAGTGAAAAGGCCCTTGAGTACAAGAGTGAGATCCATCTTTGTTTCATAGATCTGGAAAAGGCGTTTGACAGGGTCCCCTGGAGCAAACTTTGGGACTGTTTGGCAAGGAAGAACATTCCAGCACCTCTGATACATGCTATACAGAGCTTCTACAAGTCTTGCAGAAATTATGTGAGGACAGCAAACTATAAGTCAGAAGAGTTCAAGACCACCACTGGTGTAAGACAAGGCGATATCCTGTCACCTTATCTTTTCATACTTCTCATGGACGATGTCATCAAGGCATGTAAGGAGAGAACAAGAAAGTATTCAGTGGGGTACTGGAAGATGAGACAGGTCTGTATTTCAGAGCTAGCATTTGCTGATGATGTTGTCCTGATTGCTAAATCAGAGACACATCTCCAATCCAACCTGCAAGTCTGGAAGGAAGAGCTGGAGAAGAGAGGGATGGTCATAAGCAGCTCTAAAACAAAATCCATGGTGATATCACGAGAAGAAAGAAAACATCAGATTAAGTTGGGAGAACAGGTCCTGGAGCAGGTCGACCACTTTAAATATCTCGGAGCTATTATAGACCGAAAGGGGGGCATCAAAGAAGAATTGGCCACTCGAAAAGCAGCGGCTGGGAGACTTTATCAGGCCATAAATCGAGGATTCCTCAGCAAGAAAGAGGTTGGTAAGAAAACGAAGATGGCTGTATACCGCTCCACCTATGTCCCAGTCTTGACATATGGATGCGAGTCATGGGCAATGACTACAACCCACAAAAGCCAGATCCAAACCTCAGAAATGAGGTATCTGAGGAAGGTGGTTGAAGTAACAAGAAGAGACATGGTCCGCAACCAGACGATACGTCAAGGCCTAAAATCCCACCCGCTGCAGACCCAAATAGAACAGTCCCAACTAAGATGGTTTGGCCATGTCTGCAGAATGGGAGAAGATCGGCTACCACGACAAGCATGGGAAACAAAGAGCCAGGGATCCAGACCTCCAGGACGACCCAGAGTCCGCTGGGAGGACAACATTAGACAATCTTTGAAGGACCGAGGACTAGAATTAACCCGTTTGCATCCCTTCACTAAATAATACACCAAAACAGATGTTGGATGTCACGGATTGCCTCCCCTTAGCTCTGCAGCAGTGGTCCAACAGTGGCCAAAACTCAAGAGTACCTAATATAGTTCTTCACAAGTGTCTACCTTCGCACAAGATTACTCTTGGCAGAGTTGTAGATAGAAGGATAATGATGCTTCTATCTCAAGGGAATATTCATAAGATATTTTAGAAGTCAAGAACAATGCTGAGTTGGGGAGGGTAATTGTTAACTTATATCTGATCCACCACCTTTTATGAAGAATTAAGCAATTATTAATTTCAGCTCGTTCAAGCTCCCACCTTGATTTACTCAGTAGAATTCTTATTATTCTGGTGTGATGAAATGGACGACCTCTATCGATCTTTGGTTCTCTCCGGCAGTATCGGTACATTTGTGATACTGACTTTTATTATGTGCTTGTCAATTATCACACTTTTCTTTCTTTTTTTCTTCTTTATTTTTCTGCTATGTAGCAGATATTTGATTTTATCCAATCAACCTGTAAGTGATAAATATCACATTTGCAGGGAGCGGCGGACATGATAAATATCACATTTGCTTGACGCTACCCAGATTTGTTGGTTACAGGCGCGGCAGATTAACACGTACAACGCTATCACGACAGATAACGACATTACTGTCTGTGTGACACATGTGGGCAGACACGAGTGATATAATCGCATCCGGTCAGTTGATTAAAAGTAATCATGGATTTATTACATTTCAGACAATACGAGTCTACAAATGTGTTTGTGAGAGTGTATGCGAGGTATCAAAAGTCCATATATGGTAATACGTGACCTTTGCAGGCACGCACATTATTTCACGTGGGACTATTTTGAAATATCACACCGTATCTGCCTGATTTGAAATGATTGGAACTTTCTGATTAGATTCATAACAACGTTGAGGGGGAATATAGGCTGACCATTTCGCAGTTTTATCTGACTGTGAATTTCAAGCTTGCGAAGACATCAGACCTAGCCAAAGTGAAGAATAGATTCTTAATTCCTACTTGTTAACCGGACCTTTTATTGGAGACCCAAATAAGACTTTTAAAAGCACAGGAACTCTCTAAATGTTAATAAGGTACACCAAGATTAGGACACTGAAGAAACGCAGAGCCAGAAAGGGGATATATTGTAGAATTACAGCATCCCAGACTCGTGTAAGAGAACGATTTGTCTCTTTTATTCATCTGAGCAAACAAGTCTGTAGCCTGGATTGGCGTAAGTTGTGATTTACATTTCATATTTTATTACTAACATGTGAACTTACATATGTATGTATATATTACCATGTGAAGTTTAATGTGTGAAACTAGCTATTGGATGTCAAAGTCATTTGAGGCTGGCAACCTCAGTATCTAGAATGATGCTTCATGAACCACCACTGCAAGGGTTGGTGATTGCTTTATTGATAGTTTCGTAAAGAGAACTAAAAGCATAAAGTAGATCCTGGTTCCCTGTGGAGCAGGGAGGGAAAGATGAAAGAAATGATGTACATTCTAAGAATAATACTTACATTTTTAGAGCAGTGTAAATGTCCATATAAACATATTCACTTTAAAATTAATGTACGTTTTCAAGCTATCTTCTTCTTCTCTTCTTCCGTCCTTAGCCACCGACCGTCAAAGCAGTCAGTGGCCATTACGCCTAGTGGCGTCTTAGGGCAACAGCAGATAGGTTTTCTTTGCCATTGTTTCCCATCACGCCTATTGGCGTTTTTAGGGCAACGGCAAATCAATCCATCTGCTGTTGTTTCCGTAATCGAAGTGACTGGCAAACGGGTGATCAGCCCGTTGGTTTTCAAGCTATAAACTAGTGTAAATGTCTATATGACAATATTCATTTTAAATTAATAGAAGTTTCAAACTTTTTCATCAGTGTAAATGTAAACGAAACATAAATGAATTTATATTGTGAACACTTTGGAAAACAGTGGAGATGTAAAGGTAAAACATAATATATCTGTACATTTAACCTTTTCATTTAAATGTAATGTAAAGCTAAAGCTATTCAGTGTAAATGTAAACGACGTTTTATCCCAAGAGATTAAATTTAATTCTCATCAAGGGTAAATTCTGACATGGGATGGTAGAACAGAAGAGGGGGGCACTTAAATATGTCGGAAAAACGCCATACTCAGAAGAGCGTTTCTTTTCTTTTTCTATTACCAGTTATTGGTGGTGCCAGAAGAAAGTACTATCTCTGGAACCAAGTGAAGGTAGAAGTGGACTGACGTTTTGCGAGACGCCATCATACGAGGGTCTTGTAGACAGACGCAGAACTAACTTAGCCGTTAATCCTTTAACGTTCTGGTAAAGTGCGGCGTCTGAACTTTGACCAGAGACGAGCAAGAGCAGAGTGAAAGGAACTGACCCAGCGAGAGAAGAAACTACCATTGGCAGCTTAGTGAAAATATTCGCTGCCAAAAGTGACCTCCTTTATTCAGTTAAATCCCATCCAAGTGATGAAACCTTTTCCATAACTTTTCAATTATTATCCAACTGTTAAAACTTAGAGTTATTATTAAATTTGGTTATTTGTAGTGTTACAAATTTAACATCGATTCAATCCTTTTAAATGTACGACATGTTTATCTCAGTCAAGGTTACTAAACACGCAATCTAAACAGAGCTATATATATAGATATATATATATATATATATATATATATATATATATATATATATATATATATATATATATATATATATATACTTACTTACTTACTTACTTAGTCGTTCCCCTTCTACCGTGAGGTGTAGAGGTTTGGAAGAGAGAGCGCCAGACCATTCTATCAGCTGTCTTCTTCCTGGCCTGGTTCCATTCTAGTCCTCGGTCCTTCAAAGATTGTCTAATGTTGTCCTCCCAGCGGACTCTGGGTCGTCCTGGAGGTCTGGATCCCTGGCTCTTTGTTTCCCATGCTTGTCGTGGTAGCCGATCTTCTCCCATTCTGCAGACATGGCCAAACCATCTTAGTTGGGACTGTTCTATTTGGGTCTGCAGCGGATGGGATTTTAGGCCTTGACGGATCGTCTGGTTGCGGACCATGTCTCTTCTTGTTACTTCAACCACTTTCCTCAGATACCTCATTTCTGAGGTTTGGATCTGGCTTTTGTGGGTTGTAGTCATTGCCCACGACTCGCATCCATATGTCAAGACTGGGACATAGGTGGAGCGGTATACAGCCATCTTCGTTTTCTTACCAATCTCTTTCTTGCTGAGGAATCCACGATTTATGGCCTGAAAAAGTCTTCCAGCCGCTGCTTTTCGAGTGGCCAACTCTTCTTTGATGCCTCCCTTTCGGTCTATAATAGCTCCGAGATATTTAAAGTGGTCGACCTGCTCCAGGACCTGTTCTCCCAACTTAATCCCAACTTATATATTTATATATTTATATATTTATTATAATAATAATTCCCCTAATTAACTCAGCGGTGGGGGCTTAACGAGCTAGAATAAACCATTGCCTAATTTCTTCATAAAAGTGTCTTCAGATTATAGAATTAACGTGTGCAGCGACAGTCAGCATTGTTTTCGCTTATCTGAATATCTTATGAAGACTCCAATGTGATAGATGCTTTACTACTCTTCTATCGACATTTCTGCCAAAAGTAATCTTGTGTAAAAATAGAATCCATTGAAACCTATAATAGATACTCTTGAGTTTTAGCCACTGTTGGACCACTACTACAAATCAGGGGAGGCAATACCGTCACATCTGGTATAGCTCTGTTTAGAGTGTGTTTAGTAAATTGACTGAGACAAACATGCAGTACATTCAAAATGATTAAACCGACGTTAAATTTGTGTATTTACAAATAACAGATTTTATAACCAACTAAGTTTTAACAGTTTAAAAAACTGAATAATCTTTAACAGAAAATACTCACCAGCGTATGATGGTATGGTGTTTTATGTAAGAATTCACTTGGCAGCTTTTAGGTTTGACTTAGCTGCAAATGGTAGTTTCTGCTCCCGCTTGGTTTTATGGTTCTGTGCAGATAGGTCACTGGAGTTCTCGCTTCTCTAGTCAAGATTAAAGGCGCAGCACGTTCCAAGTAAGACCAGGGAGTAACTGCAAAGCTGGTCCCGCGTCTCTAGGACCCTCTGATAATAGTGTCTAGTTCGACGTCAGGACACTTCTACCATCACTTTGTTCCAGAGATTAGTACCCTCACTGGTACCACCAACTAGTATGATAAAAGAATAGAAACAAATTCCCTCTGAGTATTGAGTTTCCCGACACATTGTTATATGTCCCCATCTTCCTATTCCACCATCCCATCTACCTCAGACTATACCCTCGATGAGAATTTAGCTTAATCCCTCGAGAGAAAAGTTTCTTTACATTTATAGTGAATAGTTTTATATTTACTTTACATTTAAATGAAAAGGTTAATAGTATAGAAAGAATATGTTTACATTTACGTAAATACTGGTTGAAAAATTTTCACAATATAAATTGAATATGTTCACATGTACATCTACACTGATTCGAAAAAGTTCACAGTATTGATTGAATATGTTTTCATTTACAATATTTTGGTTGAAAAGCCTGAAAACTTTCAATATTTTTAAAGTGAATTTGTTTACACAGACATCTACACTTGTTTGAAAATGTAAATATTATAATTAGAATGTAAATCATTTCTTTCATATTTCCCTCCCTGCTATCTGTGGAAACGGGACTGCCTATGCTTTTTAGTTCTCTTTAAGAAACTAGCAATAAGCAGTCACCAGCCCTTGCAGTTGTGGTTTATGAAATCACCATTCTATACGCTGAGGTTGCCAGCCTCAAATGACTTGGACATCCACTAGCAATTTTCACATATTAATATTCACACGGTAATATATACATATTAGTTCACATGTGTGGCGTGAGGTTTTATTTGGCTTTAGGATCAGTATAGTACTGACAATTACAGAAATAGAATTTTTGCAGAAAATGGTGAAGTCCCAGTGTCTTAGAGAACTACTGGTATCACAAATTAGTTACGGCTGTGAATGATCTGATCTCGAAAAATTAGTAGAGTGGAGACCGACATAACTTGCCACCTCCGCTGTGTAACTAACTGTGATATTAAGACAAGGAAACAGATTTTACTTAACAATGATAACATTGACAAGTCTTCAAATACAATTTCCTTATTATTTATTTAGTATATACACTATCTACTCTTGTGCTGAAGGGTGAAATGTTGAAAAATGGAATGTAATGAATTTGTAAGTTTACATATGATTCACAAATATTTATATTTATATAGATATGTAAATATATTATAACAAGTTTTCCAATTATAAGAACAAAAATTATATCAGCTGTGCTGTTATTCAATTATAGTACAGGTATCAGCTGTGCTGTTAATTACGTATAATTTATCAGCTATAATCTTATTATTGTCTCTTGCTATGCTAATTCACTTTCTCGTCACTGACACTAGCTTTTGCTCACAATGCTGACAGAAATGGTACTAATGTGTACTCATCTCTTAAAAGGTCTGTCCTTCTTGGTTTCGTTGACACAAAACACCCGCTGATGGTCGTTTCGTTAGCCCACTCAAGACTGAGGGGGACTAAAGAGGTTGATCCAGTGCAATCACTGTGCTCCTGCGACGTTCCAGGCAGCTGGATTGACACGACGTACGACCTCAGGTTTGATGACACGAATAAAACCTGTAACAAGGAAAAATAGGGGCTAATTTCTGTCCTTAAGCCCACCTATTTCTAGTGTGGGTGAAATGAGCGTGTCTCGGGTGTCTGCATGTAGGATGAATGACAACATGGCTCAGTATGATTAAGCAATAGCGAGACAAGACAGGTGTCTACTTGCAAAACATTCTTTCTGATAAACTAATGCATGGATACATTCAATAATATAAATTAAATGCATGAATATATACAATAATATAAATTCAATACATGAATACATTCAATACATGAATACATCCCATAATATAAATTGAATACATGAATACATCCAATAATATGTACACCTAGGTGTGCTACAACCATTTCCTTCCCCCTAGAATATACCAGGCCCTCTCTGACAAGTGCTATAATATATCCTAACAATAACGTTATGTTCTTATAATAGGAGTATATGAGACGAGGACTGTTTGGTGATATATCAGGTGGGAGTTATAGGAGACAATAGATTGGAGTTAGATGAGACAATAGATTGAGTCCTAACAAGGACTGTTTTGGTTATATTTCAGTTGGTTTTATCTGAGATAATAGACTGAAGTTATAGGAGACAATAGATTGAGTCCTAACAAGGACTGTTTTGGTTATATTTCAGTTGGTCTTATCTGAGATAATAGACTGAAGTTATAGGAGACAATAGATTGAGTCCTAACAAGGACTGTTTTGGTTATATTTCAGTTGGTCTTATCTGAGATAATAGATTGAAGTATAGGAGACAATAGGTTGAAGTATGAGTCCTATTAGTCTTCGTCTTCATCAATCATATCAGGAAATACAATCATTATACCTAATGCCCTTAAGATACAATCAGTAACCTGATACGTTCATATTGAAACAATTTATATAACATATATACAGGTGTAGGTAGTATAATAACACACAACAAATACCAACATTATATACCTGCTGAAGGCCTATTTTTCTAAAGGTTATCGTAAATATATTTACCCCCTAAGATTCAAACAGGCCAGTTTTTGACTCGACTTAGCGAAGCAGGCTGCAGGTCGATGCCCTCAGGTAAGCTATAAATCAAAGTTGACAGCTCCTCTCACACAGTCGGTCGTCTCTGGTTTCGTGTTCGGTGTTGCGTGTTTTTAGCATAAAATCCGCCCGATTATATAGGTAGATGAATGCTTAAGACGGAGTAAAATGATTGGTTGTCTCCGGTTTAGTACCTCGCCTCGTACAGCCTAATTTTATTCAGTTTTCTTCCGCCATCTTGCAAGAAAAAGATGGCTACGACCCACATCCGAAAAAAACAGGGCTTAAGTTTTTCCTGGCGTAACTTCAGGTAATTTATTCCGGCTCAGCAACTGTGCGTTGATTGGCTGGGCTCTCGGCATAGGGATTTAACAAAGTAGTGGGGTTACACACAACTCGTTTTCACGACATAGCCCCATCCTTTCCTAGCTGTGACCTGTCATAGCTGAAGTGTAAACCCCTGCTGTAGTTAATCCTTTTGCGTCTGTCCTTCCATAGTAATAGGGCGTCGACTTAAAAAATCAGCTCCTACATTGTCTCTTCCCGGAATGTAATTTACGGTAAAGGAATAAGGCCCAAGAAGCAGACTCCACCTTAACAATCTCGAATTTAACTTTTTAGATGCAGCCAAGAAAGTTAAAGGTTGGTGATCGCTTTGGACAATGAAGTGTGTCCCATACAGGTAAGGTGAAAATTTGTCGATGGACCAAATTAGAGCCAAACATTCTTTCTCTGTGGTCGAGTAGTTCAACTCAGCTGCATTCAGCTTCCTACTGGCGTAGGCGACTGGTAAAAGTTCCTCCGGCTTGGCTTTTGATTTCTGCAAGAGAGTTGCACCAATACCTATACTGCTAGCGTCCGTCCTTAATACAAATTCCTGTGTGATATCGGGTAGCGTAAGGATTGGTTTGCTGGTGAGTTTTGCTTTTAGCTCTGTGTAAGCTTTTTCACAATCAGCATTCCATTGGATTTTGTCAGGCTGTCCTTTCTTAGTTAAGTTAGTTAATGGTGCACACAGAGAGTTAAAGGGGGGTATGTACTTCTGATAGAACCCACATAATGACACGAATGATCTCACATCTTTCTTCGTTTGAGGTCTGGGTGCCTTCTTTAACTTCTCTATATTCTTTGGGTCAGGAGACATATGACCTGTAGAAATCGTGTGACCTAGAAATTCCAACTCCTTACAACCGATATAGCACTTGGTTGGACGTGCAGTCAATCCAGTGGCTCTCAGTCTGTCAAACAACATGGAGAGCGCTACTATATGCTCTTCAAATGTGTTTGTAGCAACAAGAATGTCATCCATAAAGTTAGTGATATGGGGATTTTGTAGAGGTTCCAACAATTTCCTCATCATTCTTGAAAAGATACTGGGAGCATTTTTCAGCCCAAAGGGTAGTACATTAAACTCATAGTGTCCGTCTGATGTACTAAATGCCCGCATTTTCCTAACTTCTGGTTTCACTGGTATTTGGTAGTATCCCTTGCTTAGATCTACCTTCGATAAATACCTAGCCTTACTCAGTGTAGAGAACAGCTGGTTGGTGTCAGGTAATGGGTCCACCTGAGATTCTGTGATAGTATTAAGCTTCCGGTAGTCAATACATAAAATGTGTTCACCACTCGGTTTTCTCAATAGCACCACACTTGAGCTATAGGGAGAGTCTGACTTCGAGATAATTTTCTCCTTCAACAGATAATCAACTTCCTCTCTTAGTGCTTGGGCTTTCGCATAGAGTATAGGGT
Source organism: Oreohelix idahoensis (assembly GCA_024509875.1). Taxonomy (NCBI): domain Eukaryota; kingdom Metazoa; phylum Mollusca; class Gastropoda; order Stylommatophora; family Oreohelicidae; genus Oreohelix; species Oreohelix idahoensis. The sequence goes on from JAMPIV010003762.1 coordinate 65,890, forward strand.
ATGTTCTCATGCATATTGGGGTAGGGTCTGTAACCTTCATGTCGTACTCTAACAGATTCGTACGACCTGGCTTATCTGTGAGCACATCAGCATGGGTTTCCAACACTTTCTGAACCCTCTTCTTCTGCTCTGGAGTTAAATGTTCACTAATATTTACTTGAACATAATCATCTGTAGTTGTGAGTGGATACTCCATAGAGTGAAGTGGTTCACCGTGCATTTCTGTTGCAATGGCTAGGGTCATGATATGTGCAACTTCTGATGATTCCTTGTCATAGTATTTTTTAAGAAGATTGACATGATATACCTTCTCCTTTCCTTTCTTGTCAATCTTATAATTGGTCCTGGAAAGTTTCTCCAGTATGACATAGGGTCCCTGCCATCCAATCTGCAATTTATTATTGCTGCTTGGCAACAGTAATAACACCTTTTCACCCACCTTCAGTTCCCTATCCTTTGCTTTTTTGTTGTAGTAGGCAGCATGCTTCCTCCTGGCCTGTCTTAAGTTATCATTGGCCAGTTTCCAAACTGCTTTCAATCGAGATGTCAACTCGTTGACGTACTGGTATGAGGAAGTCACTGTTTCATCTGCCTTTTCATCAGTCCATGTCCGCAGCAATGCTTCCAGTGGACCTTTTATTGGTCTTCCAAACAACAATGTAGCTGGAGCCAATCCAGTTGAATTGTGGGGTACTTCCCTATATGCAAATAGTGCAGCGGGTAAGTATGTATCCCAAGTATCAGGTTTTTCACTCGCCAGCTTTCTAAGGATTGAAATTAGCGTACCATTGAACCGCTCTACTTGACCGTTCCCTTGGGCATGGTATGGATTACAATGATAGTGCCTGGCTTGAAATATCCTGAATACTTCTTGTGTTAGCTTTCCCTTAAACTGAGACCCATTGTCAGTCAATATCTGATGCGGGAAACCTAATCGGGTAAATATTGTCAACAGGGCCTCTGCCACGTGCTTTGAATCTATAGCTGACATGGCCACTGCTTCTCCCCACATAGAGCAAGTATCAACCAAGGTTAAGGTGTAAGCATTTCTCTTCTTGGTCCTAGTGAGGGGTCCAACAATATCTACTGCAACACGTTCAAAAGGGGTTCCCATAATAGGCATTTCTCCCAGTGTTGCTGGTGCAGTCCTATGCTTAGGAGCTACTCTTTGGCATTCTGGACAGGATCTTACATATCTTTTTATGTCCTCTGTAATTCCTGGCCAAAAGTAGTGACATGCTATCCTTTGTCCAGTGGCCCCTATTCTCATATGTCCACCGAAGGGTATAGCATGTCCTAGCGTCATAACCTTCTCCCTGTAAGATTTTGGCACTACATGCTGTCCTTGCCTTTTAGGTCCTGTTCCAGCTTTTCTGTATAGTAGGCCATTCTTCATATACAAGTCTCCTTTCTCTGGAGGGTTATGTGCTTTAGGCAATTTGCCAAAACAAGGCTTCAATGTGCTGTCTGCTGCTTGAGCCTTTTTCATCCCTTCTGGATGAGTATTGATAGGATTCTCCTCCATTTTCCTGGAGCTTTCCCTGGTCTGGACTGTTGCCATAACTACAGGTTTTATAGGTTCTCCAAGGAAAACATACCTACACCCCAAAATCAAAGGGTAAATAGGGTCGTCCATCACTGCTGCTTTGTTTTCTCCTTCCACATAGCGAGATCTTATGTTGATTCGGGCTATGGGTAATGTCATGGTTCTTGCTCCCTTGATCGGTCCTCTGATTTCCACTGTTTCTGTAGTTATCTGGTCAGGACTCACTAGAGAAGAGAACACAACTGAATCAAAGTCCAAGCCTGTGTCATATAAACACAGTACTTGAGTGCCATTCACGGTCACTTCCTCACAGACAGGGGGAACTTACTGCCAGTTCCTTCCTTCCCTGATTCCCTGTTGTAAGACATGCAGCATGATGAGAAGGATTCTTCCTTCTGCAGTCCGCAGTATTGTGGTTACTAATTAAACAAGTTTTACACCACTTTCCTTCCTTCCGGTAAGGTGTCTTTATCCAATGTTAGAGGGTTTTTGTCCTTTTGGTCAAATCTTTGTTTGTTCCTTGTGGTATGGTCCTTTTGTTCATATTTGGTATAGTTTTGTGATGATTTAAAGTTTTCACCCTGCTTCTTCTTATTTCCTAATAATTCTGCCTGAGCTGCTTGATATCTCTCAGCAACAGTTACAATATCTTCCAATCTCTCTGCTCCTTGTTCCGTGATAAACTTCCTCATTTCTTAAGGCATGGACTTTTTCACTTGCTCCATCATTACCATTTCTTTCAGATCCTGACACTTTCCTAAACTACTCCATTTTTCCAAATAGGTTTCCAATCTAGCAGAGAATTGGTGATAGTTTTCTCCTGGAAGAAGTTTAGCTGTTCGGAATTTGTTTCTATATGATTCTGAGTTCTTTTCATTTCTCACAAGCAGTGCCTGTTTCAGGATTTCATAATCTTCCTGGTCATCTCTTGAGAGCTTCAAATATACCTCGTAGGCCACACCTCTCAATCCCTGAGATAGTTTAAGACTCCACTTTTCTTTCACTAAGCCATAGGTAGTGGCAAGTCTTTCGTATCTATCCAGGTACGACTCAATGGCGTCTTCTTTTTCAACAAATGGGTCCAGATGAAAATTCATGGCCCCACTTGAGGTGCTCTGGATGGAGCTATTCTCAGAGTGAGGTGAGCTACCACCATTATTGCCAGTATTTGCCTGAATTTCAAGCTCTTTTAATCTCAACTGATGGTCCCTCTCTGCTTGTAATTTCCTTTCCTCAGCTTCAATTTTCTTTGCATCATTTTCAGCCTCCCATTTCTTGGCTTCAATTTCTAATCTTTTGGTGTCTCTCTCAGCTTCCAGTCTTTTGTCTTCTCTCTCAGCTTCCAGTCTTTTGACTTCTCTTTCAGCTTCCAGTCTTTTGTCTTCTCTCTCAGCTTGCAACCTCCTTTCTTCAGCCTCAAATTTCTTTGCTTCTCTATCAGCCTCTAATTTCTTTGCTTCAGTTTCTAATTGCAACTTTCTTTCTTCCCTATCCATGTGTTTGTCCACTTCTGTTGTGACATACTGAGTGAGAGCATCACCTGTCAAATTTAATTCCTTACCCATCCGCATGATCGCAGTTCTGAACTTCACTAGATCAGCCATGGCGTTACTTAGATAGGGTATGTATATTTACTATAACCAAATTATTGTAATTAAACTTAATTAATTTAAATGAACAAAAAATTTCCGTGCAACTTTGTGAGCATCAACTATTTACTGAGTACTAAATGGTACTCCTCCTAAGAAAAAAATTTTTTTTTTCTTTTAAAATCCTATTATGATTTTCTCAAAAAAAAATTTCCTTTTGTTATCTATGGGTGGCACAAGATAGAATGTAGATAGATGAATAGACTAAGTATGGCTCAAGATATACAGAAATATCTCAGGAACGAGCCCCCAGTGTGGCGTGAGGTTTTATTTGGCTTTAGGATCAGTATAGTACTGACAATTACATAAATAGAATTTCTGCAGAAAATGGTGAAGTCCCAGTGTCTGAGAGAACTACTGGTATCACAAATTAGTTACGGCTGTGAATGATCTGATCTCGAAAAATTAGTAGAGTGGAGACCGACATAACTTGCCACCTCCGCTGTGTAACTAACTGTGATATTAAGACAAGGAAACAGATTTTACTTAACAATGAGAACATTGACAAGTCTTCAAATACAATTTCCTTATTATTTATTTAGTATATACACTATCTACTCTTGTGCTGAAGGCTGAAATGTTGACAAATGGAATGTAATGAATTTGTAAGTTTACATATGATTCACAAATATTTATATTTATATAGATATGTAAATATATTATAACAAGTTTTCCAATTATAAGAACAAAAATTATATCAGCTGTGCTGTTATTCAATTATAGTACAGGTATCAGCTGTGCTGTTAATTACGTATAATTTATCAGCTATAATCTTATTATTGTCTCTTGCTATGCTAATTCACTTTCTCGTCACTGACACTAGCTTTTGCTCACAATGCTGACAGAAATGGTACTAATGTGTACTCATCTCTTAAAAGGTCTGTCCTTCTTGGTTTGGTTGACACAAAACACCCGCTGATGGTCGTTTCGTTAGCCCACCCAAGACTGAGGGGGACTAAAGAGGTTGATCCTGTGCAATCACTGTGCTCCTGCGACGTTCCAGGCAGCTGGATTGACACGACGTACGACCTCAGGTTTGATGACACGAATAAAACCTGTAACAAGGAAAAATAGGGGCTAATTTCTGTCCTTAAGCCCACCTATTTCTAGTGTGGGTGAAATGAGCGTGTCTCGGGTGTCTGCATGTAGGAGGAATGACAACATGGCTCAGTATGATTTAGCAATAGCGAGACAAGACAGGTGTCTACTTGCAAAACATTCTTTCTGATAAACTAATGCATGGATACATTCAATAATATAAATTAAATGCATGAATATATTCAATAATATAAATTCAATACATGAATACATTCAATACATGAATACATCCTATAATATAAATTGAATACATGAATACATCCAATAATATGTACACCTAGGTGTGCTACAACCATTTCCTTCCCCCTAGAATATACCAGGCCCTCTCTGACAAGTGCTATAATATATCCTAACAATAACGTTATGTTCTTATGATAGGAGTATATGAGACGAGGACTGTTTGGTGATATATCAGGTGGGAGTTATAGGAGACAATAGATTGGAGTTAGAAGAGACAATAGATTGAGTCCTAACAAGGACTGTTTTGGTTATATTTCAGTTGGTTTTATCTGAGATAATAGACTGAAGTTATAGGAGACAATAGATTGAGTCCTAACAAGGACTGTTTTGGTTATATTTCAGTTGGTCTTATCTGAGATAATAGACTGAAGTTATAGGAGACAATAGATTGAGTCCTAACAAGGACTGTTTTGGTTATATTTCAGTTGGTCTTATCTGAGATAATAGATTGAAGTATAGGAGACAATAGGTTGAAGTATGAGTCCTATTAGTCTTCGTCTTCATCAATCATATCAGGAAATACAATCATTATACCTAATGCCCTTAAGATACAATCAGTAACCTGATACGTTCATATTGAAACAATTTATATAACATATATACAGGTGTAGGTAGTATAACAACACACAACAAATACCAACATTATATACCTGCTGAATGCCTATTTTCCTAAAGGTTATCGTAAATATATTTACCCCCTAAGATTCAAACAGGCCAGTTTTTGACTCGACTTAGCGAAGCAGGCTGCAGGTCGATGCCCTCAGGTAAGCTATAAATCAAAGTTGACAGCTCCTCTCACACAGTCGGTCGTCTCTGGTTTCGTGTTCGGTGTTGCGTGTTTTTAGCATAAAATCCGCCCGATTATATAGGTGGGAGCCGCGCTGGTGTAATGGCTTCGGCGTTGTACTGGCGACCAGGTGTTCATGGTTCAAACCCGGGCGTCAGCGTTTGAAGAAATGTTTACGGCAGGAAATTTGACTGAATAGCCTGAACGGCTCCTGTGATAAACCCTCTGTGGATGGGATGGAGCGAAGCTCCTGACCGGGTTGGATGGAAAGTCCTCAGGTTCCTCAGCCTCGCAATGACATGTCAATGGGCCGAAGGGCTGAAAGCCCAAGTGCCGCTGGTTAAGGAAAAAAAAAAAAAAAATTATATAGGTAGATGAATGCTTAAGAAAAGCTTTTGGTTGGTTCCTGGCGAAGTAAAATGATTGGTTGTCTCCGGTTTAGTACCTCGCCTCGTACAGCCTAATTTTATTCAGTTTTCTTCCGCCATCGTGCTTGAACAAGATGGCTACGACCCACATCCGAAAAAAAGCAGGGCTTAAGTTTTTCCTGGCGTAACTTCAGGTAATTTATTCCGGCTCAGCAACTGTGCGTGGATTGGCTGGGCTCTCGACATAGGGATTTAACAAAGTAGTGAGGTTACACACAACTCGTTTTCACGACAACATGTTAGTAATGAAAAATATAGAAGGTAAAATGTACAACTTACGCCAATCTTGGCTCACAGACAGTTTGCTGAGAGGAATAAATGTAACGCACTAGTAGATGCCATTTTACACGTTTCTGGGGTGTTGTTATGTTAACAATGATTTCCCACTATGACTCCGTGTTTTCAGTTTCCTCAGATCGTGGTTTTCCTTATTACAATGATAGAGCTATCCTGGGCAGTTTACATCCTTTAAAATAGTCCAACAAAAGTCCGGTTTGATAAATCGAAGTCTGATTCTCACAGTCTTTACTCTGGCAAGGTCTGGTTGTCCTCTTGGCAAGCGATTCTCACAGTGAACTAGACTTGCAAAAAATGGCAGATTATATTGTAGGTTTTCTACCCCCGCTTTTCCGGGCTGTCAGGACAAACGCCCAATAGACGCAATTGTTATTCGAGCCTCAAAGCATCAGCCAATCTTATTTGAACGTTTAAATTTATGGCACCTTTATGATGAAATATTTTGCATGACTCATCTACGAGTAGTGCTAAATTTCAAACGTCACTTTTATAAATTGGGCTGTAAACATCCGATTATTACTTGGTCAAGTTACGTCTCTCACACTTCAACATGTCCTCCCAGAGACTTGCGTATCCCACGTATTTCAACCGTAGTTATCAGACTATGACTCGGCACAATTCGGCCGTCTTGTCTGGACACTTCGTGGTTTATTCGCACCTCCAATACGCAAGTCTATTATTCTGTAGAATTGTAAAGGATTACTCCAATCTTGTACAAACACCGTCATTAGCCTTTCACCTGGGATCGAATGTGAGACCGTCACGTTTTTGTGACCCAATTAATCCCTCAGGGATGGACCGGCGAATTGAAGTAAATTGAAGTGTGAAAGTTATGTAAACATTGACCTTCAGATGAGTGTTCTGTGTTGACAAATAAATGCATGGGAGAGAGAAATAACAAAATATCAATCGCACAGGAATGTAATTCAATTCTGTCTGAGTGGACATGAGACTGCACAAACCGTTTTGAAACATTGGCACTCCCACCACCCTAAATGAACTTGATAGTTATATCTCTCTCTTCCACGGATTTTTTTTTGCGCACAGCTTAAGATTTCTGTTATCGAATAACGGGAATAAGGCATACAATAGAAGAAGCGTTATACCGAAACAGCGCTAATCGAACAGCGTAAGTTCGGGGGATTGGTGTAAACCAAAATACCTATTACCACATCATCATAATAATTTTTCTTTGCGATCCTTACAGATCATGGCTGCACATCCGCAGCTGGTCCACTTGTAGAAAGCCTACACGAATCATTGACATGCTCACGCAGTGATAGTTTGTGTAGAAGTTGTTTTAAGTGATGAGATGGCCAGCCCTATACACAACCTGATATTAGTTGCCACGTACGACCTGCTTAAAAAGTTACATAGATTGTGGTTATATTAAAAAATACTTTTTTTTGTTTTAGGAAAATGTAGCTTCATACGTTCAACGTTTCGCAGCATAAAAGAAAGAATTTGGGATTGAAATTTTTGTCGCCTACTTAATCTCCAACAGGATATTCAGTTGTTCACTACTAGATTTTAACCTATCCGAACAAAACAATTTTAAAAAAATTTACCACAATCTAATTGGTAAATAGATACACAAAGACTGTGATATAAAATAAAGGCTGAAGTTTCCTAAGGATAACTATTTTGTTTTTGACTCAATACATTCCTTCGTCTCCAACCAGACACTTCAATTGTTCAGAAAACAAAAATACCTTCAGGTTTTGAACCTCTTCAAACCAACAAATAAAAAACCAGAAATGAGTTGGTAAACAGAAAGATGAAGTCCGTGATATAAAATAAACACTTACGTTTTTTAGAGATTATTTTGTTTTGTTTTTGTTTGAACATAATCTCTTGATGAGGGCGGCTTAATCATTAGGTGAACTAGGGCAGTCCCCTGGGGCAAAACAATTTTGCATGGGAGGGGTGGGGGCCAGGGCGGAAGAGGTCAGTAAAATTGAGTGAAGTTAAAAAAAAATTTTAAGTTGGTATAACAAGAAAGAAGTCATAGTTTCACGAAAAAAAATTATGTTATTTTCTGTGGGCCTTCTACAACTTTGTATACATTAGCGGCTACACATATAGTTGTAGTGATGCGGTTATGTACATGTTTTATGTCGTTGCATATGTGTGTAAACTACTTCGGGCACCAAATTAGCTGTATAGCGTAGGGTGAAAATGTTCTGTTTGCCTAAGGCGCCAAGTTTCCTGTTTGCCTAAGGCGCCAAGTTTCCTGTTTGCCTAAGGCGCCCAGTTTCCTGTTTGCCCAAAGCACCCAGTTTCATACACTTTCAGGGATTCCATCTGTTATGAAACATGTTGAGAACCCAGCATTGTACACTAAGCACGGAGGAGTCATTTGAGCCGCAGACGTAACTCTGGCTTTTACCTGGTTGGCTGCATGCTGGGGGATCTTACTGTGGACCCATGATCGACAGGGGGACCTGAGAAGTGGCTCTGTGTAGGACGTTACAATTTCTTGGGAGATCGTCGTCCTATTCCTTTCATGTTTCTTCAGGGACCACGCGGAACAACACGGAATCTATTCCAAAACGCCAAGTAAAAATAATCTATATATATTTGCCCGAATATATATTACGCTTATTCAGGCACGAATTAATGCCTGGTTATCAAATATTTCTGCGGTTTGTCCGCTATTACGTTTACGGATATTTCTGGCCCACAGACTTTAATATTTTTTTTATTTGTACAGCTTTCAAATTCAGTTTCTTGAACTCGTTCATCAAGCCGGATATAATCCCTTACTATGACAGAATGAATTGCTTACGTTACGGTCATAAGACCTTCATCAGGAACAAACTAACAAAAACGGACAGAAAAAGAAAGGGAGAATTAAGTGAAGATTTAAAAAAATAATAAATTAAAATTATACGACCTCTAAAAATAGATCTGGCACTCTCATAAACATCATAGGTCAAAAATGTATTACATATTAACTTTTATTCAATTTACGTATCTCAGTTTTCGTTATTTAAGGTGCCTGGGGCTATTCCTGCGTGTGATTCTCTTACAGGAGGCCTGCAAAAGAACATATACGCCTGCAGCAGCAGTTTCTGTGACGATGTGCCATCCACAACCTCATATTGATCTCCTGTTACTATGTGATGGGGCCGAAAAGGAGACGCCCGCCCCCTACCTGTTTCTATGCAGATTATTTTCGATGTGCGCGAAGCATTCTGGGTTGTGAAAAGTCTGAAGTAGAAGATATGTAATGAGGCCATAATAAAGCCTGAGAAATTAATTGTGGTGTATAGTTGTGAATCATATTTGATACTCGTGTGTTATATTAAATAGCTGTAGGTTTTATTTGTGTTTTCGCTATTCCTAAAGCGATAATCGCGTGTGATATTTAAGTAGCCAAGATTAATACGCCCAGCGCGCAGTAACTTGAGTGAGTAGGCTAGTGCTTATAAAAGAGAAAGCGGCCGGCAAGCGGGCCTATGTTGCCACAGCCGCCCAGAGAGAACAGACGAAGTTAGACAGACAGAGCCAAGCTGTAAATGCCTTGAGCACGTGAGTTAATTTAAATTAGCTTTAGTATTCTGTAGTTTTATTATTAGTATTCAGCGTGTCTGTTCTAATGTTTAAATGAAAAAGTGAATGTGTTTCCAGGACCTGATAATTTAGTCTTGAAATATAATTGAGGGGAAATAATGTGTGGATATATTTCACTAGTGTTAAGACCAAATCACGTATGTAAGAGTTTAGTATCAAGTATTTCATCCATCAGACCAGGCAAATTTAGTAGGAGAGTGTTTTATACATGAAACTGGACAGAGAAGCATCTATTACTAGAATTTAGATTATATTGGCTTGTTAGCAAAATATCAAGATAGCACCACGTGGTCATGAAAGGCGGCGCGTCACCACGCGTGTGTATAAAGAAAACGCCAGTTTTATATTGTGTGAATTGTGATAGGGTGGGCGAGATGATGATGATGATTATATTGTGATGTGTGATCACTCTCCTGCTTACACTCGCACCGACCCGAACAACAATAAAACTCTTGATTCTAGAGGCAGGGGCTATATTTATTTTTACAACCCATTCAGTGACAAAGCAAACATTAAACAAATAAACTAGCGAACATAGCAAAACAAAACAAAACAAAACACCCAACAGTGCCCGATGCTAATCTGAAGAAGCAAACAAAGCACAGAATAGTTAAAATCATAATATAATACTGAATGAGAAACACCACGCTCTCACCTGTCAAACTGTCCTACGCCGCCACCTGACACACTCAACTATCACACACACACACACTCATGTGTGTCATCCAATGCGACTAGTAAGGTGTTGTGCGTGGGGCTGGCAATCTCACCATGTAACACAGGTTGCTACGGAAACCACTACTGCAAGAGCACACACTCAGCTATCACACACACACACACACTCATGCATGTCGTCCAATGAGACTAGTAAGGTGTTGTGCGTGGGGCTGGCAATCTCACCATGTAACACATATTGCTACCGAAACACTACTGCCCTAGCATATGAATACTTAATATGGAGGCAAACCACACTGTTGGCCCCATGCTCCCTCAGGAGCGGAGAAGAGAAATATATACCTTGAGTTAAGCAGCCTTACAGGAGAATACCTCCTGCTTTCTATAAAGAGGTACAGGATCACCTACAAGGATTGCTTGACAAACAAATAATCAAGGAGAGTTGCAGTCCTTGGGCCTCCCCAATAGTTTTGGTCCGGAAGAAAGATGGTCGGCTTAGACTCTGCGTAGACTTCAGGGCACTCAACAGCAAGACGAAGAGGGATGCATACCCTCTACCCCGAGTAGATGAGTACCTGGATGCGTTAGGAGGAGCAAAGATATTCTCATCGCTTGATCTGGCAAGTGGTTACTATCAAGTAGCAATGGATGAGAAAGACCAAGAGAAAACCGCCTTCACTACCCCTTTTGGACTTTATGAATACACCAGGATGCCTATGGGCTTAGCCAACTCGGCCAGCACCTTTTAACGATTAATGCAGAGCAGTATGCATGATTTAGTGTTCCAGCTGATACTAGTATACCTTGATGACATTTTGGTGTACTCTGCTGACTTCACTAATCATTTGAGCCGACTGGAGAAAGTATTCTCTAAGCTTCGCCAGCTAGGGCTGAAGTTGAATGGAGGAAAGTGTAAGCTTTTTAGGACGACGATTGAATTCTTGTAGCATACTATATCAGCAGACGGAATAGGAGCTATGGAAGACAAGGTGAAGGCTGTTCAAGAGGCCCCTGTACCACGTTCCCAGACTGAGTTACGGTCATTCCTGGGATTGGCCAGTTACTACCGCAGATTTGTGCCGGGCTTTGCAAAGATAGCCAAACCGCTACATGATTTAGTAGCTGCGCTCAATCAAGGCATGCAGACTAAAAGACGAAGTAAGTCACCCATAGGAGAGTTGTGGACAGAAGAGTGTGCTGTAGCCTTTGAGACACTGAAAAAGGCACTAACCTCCACACCGCTACTAGGGTTCCCTAACTTCTCGCTACCATTTATCCTGGAGGTAGATGCATAATTTGAAGGATTGGGAGCAATTCTCTCGCAAGTACAAGATGGAACAAAGAAAGTCTTGGCATATGCAAGTCGCACACTTCGACCCTCTGAAAGAAACTCAAAAAGCAGTATGAGACTGGAACTGCTAGGTCTTAAGTGGGCCATGACTGAGAAGTTCAGAGGTTACCTGCTAGGATCACAAGTAGAGGTATTTACAGACAATAGGGGTCTGGCCTTCTGGGAGAAAGCTAAACTGGGAGCTATAGAGCAGAGATGGATGGCCCAAATGGCGATGTTTAACTACACAATCCGACATCGGGCAGCAAGAGCCAATGGAAATGCAGATTATTTGTCCCGTTTTCCTATTGAAACCGCAGGCGAGGAACTGGAGGATGACGCAGATGTTGCAATAAGTGGCATAACAGCTGAGGTTATCGGAAAGTTTACCCAGATACCATATGAGATAGGGTTGATGACAGCAACAAGCCAGAAAGATATCAGTGAAAGGGTACCGGTCGAATCAACCACAGCACCAGCAACCACTCAAGCATTTCCCACCTATTCGCGTGAGGAATTGATAAATCTCCAGGGAGCGGATGATGTGGTAGCGATGGTTAGGAAGATGGTAAAGGATGGTACCAGACCTGCAGGAAAAGATGCTCGAAAGATCCCCTTGGCTGCAAGGAAACTACTTAATCAGAGTAACCGGCTCGAAGTGACAGATGGGTTGTTATACCGGACAGTGAAGGGATCAGATGGATCCAGCATAAAACAACTGGTAATACCTGAGTCCATGAAACCACGGATATTAGACTCTGCTCACAGGGTGGGCCATCAGGGAAGAGAGCGCATGCTGCAGTTGCTGAGAAGTAGGTGCTTCTGGGTAGGCATCACAGCTGATGTTGACGTCTTTTGTCGCAGATGCAACCGATGTAACGTCGCCAAGGCACCTCAACTGAAGTTTCATGGGCCATCGGGAAACTTGATTGCCTCCAGACCGCTTGAGGTGGTAGCAATGGATTTCACACTGCTAGAGCGGGATTCCAAAGGGTTTGAGAATGTATTAGTGCTGACAGATGTGTTCAGCAAGTACACCATTGCTATACCAACAAGAGACCAAAAATCAACAACAGCCACCAAGGCCCTGGTGGAAAAGTGGTTCCAGTATCTCGGAGCTCCTCAGAGGATACACTCTGATCAAGGCCGGAACTTCGAGTCAGCGGTAGTCGCAGAGCTGTGCAAGGTATATGGAGTCCACAAGAGCCGTACTACAGCTTACAATCCTAAGGGCAACGGGCAGTGCGAGCGCTTCAACAAGACGTTGCATGATCTGCTGAGACCCATGACAGCCGACAAGAAGCGAAGGTGGTCTGAGCATCTAGCGGAGGTGGTTATGGTCTACAACTCTACCCCCCACTCTTCGACAGGGTACTCACCATACTACCTCCTCTTCGGCAGAGAGCCGAGGCTTCCTCTAGACTTCATGATAGGCACGCGCCCAGATGAAGAGCCGGAGACAACTGACGAGTGGCTGCAAGGTCACCTAGAGAGGTTGCACATAGCCCACCAAAAAGCTGCAGAGAGAATGCAGAAAATGGCCGCTGACAGGAGGGAGAGAAGTAATCAGCTTCCAGGCCCCACATGATTGCGAGTGGGTGAAAGAGTGCGGAAAAAGAGTGCACTACACTGACAGGGCCAAAATACAAGACGTGTGGTCCAACGACGAATTCATTGTATCGTCAATTCCAGAAGCAAGCGGTGGTCCTTATGTGATAAGGCCAGCAGGCAAGGAAGATCTGAAGATGAGGGTTGCGGAGCACGAACTGAGACGAAGTGAGGACAAAGATGATTCTCCGAATCTGGTAGATGCTACACTAGGCCTACTTGAGGCACCAGCTTCGCCAGATGAGACAGATCCTGGGGAGGACGTGCATGGTCTAATGCCCGAACCAGGCTCGTATGCCCTGCAGCCAATAGAGGGTCCTGCCCGAGACGATCTGAGAGGTTACAACTGAAGCGCCAGAGTGAGTGATGTTGTCGGGATGACAACAAAATCAGGAGGGGGATATGTGATGGGGCCGAAAAGGAGACGCCCGCCCCCTACCTGTTTCTATGCAGATTATTTTCGATGTGCGCGAAGCATTCTGGGTTGTGAAAAGTCTGAAGTAGAAGATATGTAATGAGGCTACAATAAAGCCTGAGAAATTAATTGTGGTGTATAGTTGTGAATCATATTTGATACTCGTGTGTTATATTAAATAGCTGTAGGTTTTATTTGTGTTTTCGCTATTCCTAAAGCGATAATCGCGTGTGATATTTAAGTAGCCAAGATTAATACGCCCAGCGCGCAGTAACGTGAGTGAGTAGGCTAGGGCTTATAAAAAAGAAAGCGGCCGGCAAGCGGGCCTATGTTGCCACAGCCGCCCAGAGAGAACAGACGAAGTTAGACAGACAGAGCCAAGCTGTAAATGCCTTGAGCACGTGAGTTAATTTAAATTAGCTTTAGTATTCTGTAGTTTTATTATTAGTATTCAGCGTGTCTGTTCTAATGTTTAAATGAAAAAGTGAATGTGTTTCCAGGACCTGATAATTTAGTCTTGAAATATAATTGAGGGGAAATAATGTGTGGATATATTTCACTAGTGTTAAGACCAAATCACGTATGTAAGAGTTTAGTATCAAGTATTTCATCCATCAGACCGGGCAAATTTAGTAGGAGAGTGTTTTATACATGAAACTGGACAGAGAAGCATCTATTACTAGAATTTAGATGATATTGGCTTGTTAGCAAAATATCAAGATAGCACCACGTGGTCATGAAAGGCGGCGCGTCACCACGCGTGTGTATAAAGAAAACGCCAGTTTTATATTGTGTGAATTGAGACGGGGGTGGGAAGCGGATTAAGATAATTTTTCCCCAGTAAAGGAAAGAGATAGCTTTCGTGTTAATGCCAGTTTTGTTAAAGTCAAGAGTAATTATTTTATTTCTTTAGGCCTAATGTAAAAGTAATTGAGTGTATTTCACGATAGCCTACTTATCATAATTCTACTGTATATATTTAATGGGTTACTGTGAGGTGAGAATATGTATTTAGATTTATAGAGAGCGCGAGGCCACTCCTTTGTTGAGACATGTGTTTCTCTGGTTGCTCCCGGCGGAGCATGGAAACACCAATGTGGCTGGTGTCTATCACAAGCCGACAAGAAGCATTTTTATGCTATGGCAGTGATTTGTTTCGGTAACGATGTGTTTCATGTGATGAGATTCCATGTCTCATCAGTGGTCATATACGACACGCTTGTTGCCAGGCGCACCAGTCGTCACATACGACATGCTTCAAAATGCAGTAACGAATACTGATGTGGATCGGTTACGAGGTAGAAGCTTATTCTCATTACTAAGAGTATTTGTTGTACATAATAGTTGAATATTATTTTATGTCCATTTTATGATTATTTAATTATGGTTATGTGAGGAATGATTGTGAGAGCACGTGGGCTCACTTCAGGGTATATATTTCTCTTCTCCGCTTCTGAGGGAGCATGGGGCCAACAGTGTGGTTTGCCTCCATATTAAGTATTCATATGCTAGGGCAGTAGTGTTTCGGTAGCAATCTGTGTTACATGGTGAGATTGCCAGCCCCACGCACAACACCTTACTAGTCTCATTGGACGACATGCATGAGTGTGTGTGTGTGTGTGATAGCTGAGTGTGTGCTCTTGCAGTAGTGGTTTCCGTAGCTACCTGTGTTACATGGTGAGATTGCCAGCCCCACGCACAACACCTTACTAGTCGCATTGGATGACACACATGAGTGTGTGTGTGTGTGATAGTTGAGTGTGTCAGGTGGCGGCGTAGGACAGTTTGACAGGTGAGAGCGTGGTGTTTCTCATTCAGTATTATATTATGATTTTAACTATTCTGTGCTTTGTTTGCTTCTTCAGATTAGCATCGGGCACTGTTGGGTGTTTTGTTTTGTTTTGTTTTGTTTTGCTATGTTCGCTAGTTTATTTGTTTAATGTTTGCTTTGTCACTGAATGGGTTGTAAAAATAAATATAGCCCCTGCCTCTAGAATCAAGAGTTTTATTGTTGTTCGGGTCGGTGCGAGTGTAAGCAGGAGAGTGATCACACATCACAATATAATCATCATCATCATCTCGCCCACCCTATCACACAAAAACGAACGAAAGAACGAACTTTATTTTCAAAAGGTTGGGAATTGGACACACAGACCCGTCTGACATTTTGCCCTTCCTTTCTCTCGTCTTTTATACCAGGGTTGTGGAATCGGTCAAGCAATTTTCCGACTCTAACTCCTGAAATTTTAGAAGTCTTACTGCTACGCCAATTCCAAGTTCCGACTCCCGACTCCGACTACAACTTTTTTACTAGTCATAAAATTCGGTGTCCGGACATTTTTTACCGACTTCGACTGAACTAAAACCGACCGACTCCACGACTCCGATTCCAGACTTCGACTTCAACTGCACAGCCCTGTTGTATTCTAAATCCATTCTTTCTCACATATATTTTACAAATTAATTTCAAATAATACATCGCTGTAAAGGTAAAATAACAGCATACTCTCATTCACAGTCCCAAATTATGATCCCTGAAGCTGCAGTAGGTCATTTCTTTCATTATCTCATCTACGACCCCAATAATACTGTTTCAACCTCGTGTAATTTAAAAAAATTTAAATGTTACTTCGTTATGGCGAGGCGCGCGCCGTTCAAGGTCCATCGGTTATATTACCGTGAGGTATCTAGGGAGACAAAGAACAACACCGCTGCTCCCTCAGGTAATGTCGTAAGAGACGAATTTTATGAGGTTGTGCTTACGGCTGTTAGCCTCCTCGTGCAAAGCAAATTGCAGAACTAGCTACTGCTACAAGGGCACATATCTGGATTTGATTTCTTGTTATTACCAATGTCAAGTGCAAGGCTGTGTTAGCATATTGACACACACTGTGACAGTACACTTCGAGCAACAAACATGACTCGTTATTCATATTTGATAGTTACTCAATAAACCCGAAATACGTACGTACGATATCCGATGCCTTTATATAACAAATCTTCAGCACAACAGAAATAACATCAGCAGACTGCCACTTTGGCTGTGAATCACAAGAATAGTACAAGGCATGATGTACATCATCAAACAATATTAGCCTGGAGCAATCTCACTATATTTTGCTCATATTTGAACCTGCACTAACTATTTTCCATAATACAATTCGCCTTCTTACTCGACGTAACATTCACTGGCTCGAATTTCTCTCGACTACCTGCTACAATACATGACACTTTCACCTCTGACCAGTCTTTTTTTTACTACTTCGCTCATAATAGCTCAGTCACACTCGTGAACTTAACAACATTACTTGACTGCTACTAATACCATTCGTGAACACAATCAAGCTTAACATTAACTCACTTCAACTCACAACTAACATAAACACATCTAGTTCCCGCCAGAGCATAAGTACTGACATCCATTCTATAACCAGTTCGTGACAACCATATTTTTCCAATAGCAATGGAATCTGCAGTTGCCTATTGTATTCTTCATTTCATAATGAGAGATTTCATGGCATTGGGAAATATATAGAAATCAAAACACATCAAATCCAGCACAGAATCTTCAACTCAAACGTCATGTACTTACTTATTGTATGGCTCTGAAACATTGAGAACAAACAGAAGAACCAAAATATTACAAACTGTCATGAGTCAACTAATTTTTGTTCTTACCCCTTTTGTTTAAAGAATATCTATATTTAATACCAAAAGATATTTATAATTTTTTTTAATTATAATTTTTTTTAAAATTATGATTGGGATCTCGATTCTGCCAAGACGTATATTTATTTGTGTATGGTGTCTCTACCTTCGATAACTAAGTTGAACAGGGTAGATGAAGATGGTGGACTGTCGTAGATTTTAGATAGGTATTTAAGATATATTTTGGTCCCGTCTGAATAGAACTGAAAAAAAGTGGTAACTCAGTGAGAGTTAAGGTAAAGAAATAGATTTCACGAGTGAAATGGTGAAAGGTAGAGTCTGTCCCTGGATTGAGAAGATACTCTAGTCCAGCCTATCTCTACAACATAAATTTGTTGATCAGACAGTATATCTCTCTATATGTATTAATTTATATATCAACCACTCACATACACACACATAGATAAGTGACGACAATTAGATGCACATACGTGAAACTATATTTATGGAATAGGGATAGTGGGACGAGCTGACCGACACAGGTAATTAAGTTTTAAGTTACTTTTATTTACCATAAAGAAACTTCACAACAGTTATTATCAAAATATCAGAATATAAAAATCATAGGTAACAGAATTAATAAAGTAATAGACACATAAGCGCAATCGCCTCTGTTGAGACAAGTTCCCACAAGAAGAAGTTACTTAACCCCCAAAAGGTCAAAAAATTAGCACTATGGTATAGAATTTGACTATACTGTAAAGAGCAGAGTTTCTAGTTAGTCTATTCTGAAAATCAACAGTATTAGCAAACATAAGAAGAAAAAAACAAAGTGAGTATATTAGTTATACTCGTACAATATAAGAATTATTCATCCCTGCTTTCACTCGCTCTGACAAACATGTGATCACATTTCATTCTCGCTTACCAAATAAGTGTTTGACAACAGCTTGAACATATCTCCATGCTCCAGGTAACAGATTCAGTGTCGGTTCTTTTGGCAAAATAAGCCCCAGTTCTTCAGATGACTGTTTAATCCTCTTATTTGATGAACGCCTATTTTGTTATTTTGTTTTATTGACTCTGTTCATGTCATAGCAATTAGTCCAGGTATGAAACACAACTTCGAGATCAAAATAGTCACAGTGTACAGTAGCTTGAAATATTCGATAGTAAAATAGAATGTCAGGTAGATAAATCTTTTCTTCAGGATAAATCCTCGCCACAACACAAGTGGTCGGTAGTCAGGTAATGTTAAATTTGCTATTCTTCGCCACATCGGGCTGAATGTACGAGATGAAAATGGAAAAAGGAAATATGGATAGCTATAGGTTAAGTTACAATTATTCTTATTGTCTTTTGTTGGTACTCTCTCTCTCTCTTTCTGGGTAAACCAAGAGAGCCGAACAGGTAAACCTCAAAGACCCGCTGGGTGCATACGAATGTTTGTTTGGCGTCTATTGTATTTATACCCGTTTTCTCAGATTTATATTGAAGCCGCTGGTAGGTTTTTGGGTTTGTGACCCGTACTAGATTTATAGGAAGAAAAATGCAACATTTAACCACAATCAGTATTCTATCCTAAAAAAAACCCGCGTAGAGGTATAATTTAATATCCACTCGGCTATTAAATTTAAATTAGAAAAACACAAGTGTATATCTTATTTATCGTTTAACCAAAACCCCGTGAAATAAGCGCTAGTCATTTATAAAATTGCTCATAACGAATTTGAAATAAATATTTATTTTGTCAGTACTCATAATGAATAGTGAGTGCATTTACAAGTTGACCAAAATATCTCTTACTAGTTAATAGCAAGTAATTAAATTAAAAAGTTAGCTCTATGTTGTTTTAATTCGCTAGTCAGTTAGCACAAAATCCTAGTAAAATATCATGACGGACTTTAAACATTAAATCACTCAACACAGAAAAATCTTAGTTAAATATAATGCCGGACTTAACAATTAAATCACTCAAGAGGCTATTATAAATATTTACCGCAACATAAAATGACTATCTCCAATCGAAAAAAAGTAAGAAATTCCAATGGTATAGTGGATCTAGAATATCGAGGCTAGAAGTCTGAAAATTTGTGGGTACTAGATAAACTGAGTTTGAAAGCTGGAATATATATATATATATATATATATATATATATATATATATATATATATATATATATATATATATATATATATATATATATATATATATATATATATATATGAAATAGAGAAAAAGTCGCTGATCAGTGTGAGACATAACACCTTTGGGGAATTCCGTGGTCAAATTTTGAATCAAAGTTAATTTTGCCACCTTTTGCCGACCGCCAGACCCCGGCAGCGAGCAAACTGTCTTTTGATCTCCGCTCATCTGTAACCAATTACATTCACGAACGAACGATGAGGGAGCGATAACTGTGATTGATTATCTCCCCTTTTCTATTTCTACGTGCATCTATCAAAAGGTACAACTTTTGAATTATCGCTCTTGATTCTACAAATATACGACCCGTCCCCTCTCTCTTCACGTGAAACGGTCTGATTTTAAACATTCCTAGTGCCTGTTAAGACAATAGAGAAAAGAAAGAAATAAGGCGTGGCAAAATTATGAATGAAACAGATGAATGAATCGGAGTTTGGGGTACTGCGTTAACCAAACGTGCATAACTAATAAGGAAGAAAAGGTGCAAAACAGGTGGAAGCAAAAACGTGTAGATATCATGTAATATATTTACATACTTCTGTCACATGGACGAGCGGAGGCAAATGAAGCTAAACTGATGCTAGTCAGCTGTCCTTCCATTTCTATTTAAAAAATCTAACTTAAGTCTTCTTTCATGTGTTTCGTTATGAAAAAAGTAAACTGCTGTATAATTAAAACATAAAATATGTTTATATTAGCCATCATAACAACACTGACTGCTAAAAGTGAGCAGTGAATGGATGTTAATATCAATGAACGAAAACCCGCAACTTTCCACGCCAAACAATAAAACACGAAACATCCTATTTTGAGAATTCGTTCGCTTTATGCCCTATCATGTGTGACATTGTTTACAAGGGAAACCGATATTTTTGACGTTGTAAAAATTTTTTGATGTTTCCTGTGGGGGAAAATTGCGGAAATTGATGGTTGATATTTTGTTGTATCGATTGATAATTACTATCAACCCCTTTATTTGTCGTGTTGCATGGAGCGTGTTGTATGTTTTTCTTTAAATTCATGAGCGTTTGTGTATGTTGCAAACCCTTGGTATTGCTACTGCTGCTATGGTTACACTCCAGGAAAAACAAATGATGGCTCGTATGGTGCAACAAATTAATTCCGACATATTAATCAATGAGACACGCTTCATTGACGATCTAAACATCTCTGTCTTAATGAACGAACGAACGAACGAACACATTTTATTTTCATAGGGTTGAGAATTGGGCACGCAGGCCCGTCTGACATTCTGCCTTTCCGTTCTCTCGTCTTTTATACTGAATTCATTTATTCTCACATGCATTTTACATATTAATTTAAAGGAATTCAGCATTGTAAAGGTAACATAATAGCATACTCACATTCACAGTATCTAATTATAAACATGAAATAACATATACTGAAAAGCACAAACACCAACATTAAACCTACATTTGGGACCTAAGACGCGTCAAAAGTGAAGAATGCAGTCAGCGACCCATAGCTGACTGCTTGCGTCAGGGTCAGTGAACCAGAGCTGACCAAGACTCTACTCCACCTCCAATTGTGGGTCCTGGAAACAGGCTGCATCACTGCAGTCTGGCTGAGAGAGTAGGGATCGAAGTGGGAAGGAAAACCCGGTCCTAAAACATGCTGTGCCGAAGTCGGATGTGTGGGGCCGAAAGGCGCAGATATCGCAGCTTTGCTGTATACGGCAACACAACGCAACCTTTTCAGGACGAACGCAGAAGAAGAAGAAGAAGAAACGCACATTCGATATTATATCCGACTGTATGAATAGGGACAGATGTTGTTTTTTTTTAGATCATGTGGAAGATAGTTCCAAATGAACTACATATAGAACACTCTAATCTAAACAACTGATATCAGTATTCAAGCGATATTCTTGTCTTTTGTTACATTACAAATCATTCAGACATAATCATGACAGAACCTCGATGTATGTAAAAGGTAATATCTGGATACAGGTGCAGTAATGTCATACATTGTCATATTCAGTATAAGTTCACTGTTAAGTCATATTCTAAGTTAGAGTTAGGTGTTAAGGATTTGTGTGTACGGGGCTGGTGTTTGTTGGTAAATTGTTTAATGTCATGAGATACATGACCAGAGCAGGATTAACGTCGTAGCAAAAGTAGCATATGCTACGGGCCCCGCGCTTTTAGGGGCCCCGCGCCAATAAATATGTACATAATTTTTTGGTCATCTTCTAATACGAGCGTTAAACCAACGATCTTGTGATTTATGCCATTTTTAGCGCCTTTTCATTTGGTGTCACGAAATTGTGAGAGAAAGAGCATAAGAGGGTGACTTAGTGTGACTTCATTATTTTTATCTTAGCTGTTTGCGGACGGAAGCCATTTAAGTGGCGTTGAAAATTTGGTCACGTTTGGACGGAAGCCACTTTTTTGGCTCTAGGCGACTGCCCCTCTAATTTTGTTTCGTTCTTTGTGAAATGAATTTGCATTAACAATAAAAACTAGAATTTAGGAAACGGAAACTTCCTGTTTTAATTTAGATATACGGCGTGCTCGCACTCTCTTTCGATCTTGATTAAAATTTCTTGATTTTTAAGGTTAGAAAACTCAAAAAATGAGCAGTAGACACAGAGATATTGGACGTAATTATGCTTCTGGAAGTGAAAAACGTAAAGCGAAGGAAGAAAAAGAAAGAAGAGATCAACTTGTGATATCAAAAACACGTAAGCTGACAGAATATTTTGATGTTCATGGTGGTGGTACTCTAACCGCTGAAGCTGGAAGTACAGGAACAACTAGTGCTAGTGCAGGCTGTGCAGCAGAAAACATACAGCAAAACGCAGTATACACTGAGTCTGAATGTGAAAGAATAAGTGAAACGAAGAAGTACTCTAATGATATTGGTGACTGGCCGAACAATATAGATGACTGTGAGCGTGAATATTGGATATCCAAGGGAAGTGAAAAATGTCAACATGTTGATAGTGCCTTCTCTTCATCCGTGCGATTGTATGACACTGAAAAGACAACTCGATACTGTCAGAAGTCTTATTTTACACATATTCATAAACTTACAAACAAGCAACATGCAAGAAAATGGTTATGCTATTCAGAAAGTAAAGGGCGCCTATTCTGTTTCCCATACAAGCTTATGAGTTCAGAATGTTCATCAAAGTTTACTGTGGAAGGGTTTAATGACTGGAAAAATGCAAGCAATCTATTGCGTCGACATGAAGAAAGCTCCTCACATAGACAAGCTTTAATTTCACTGTTGATGCGTAAAAACAAAGGTGCGTCTAATCTTGATAGCTGTCGTCAAGAAGTTGTCTTATCTTGATAGTATAGTTGCCGATAGTTGTGTGAACGATTTTGAGTCATGTCCATATATGGAGCGCTCAGATCGCCAGTTCTTTGAAAACAGTTGAATCGCAATGTTTCAAGATTCATTTCCTTTTAAGGTTTGAGTCTTCAGTCGAACATCGTAGAACATTCTTCGTTTCGTAAGTTTAGCTGAGTTGTATTCGATTCGCGTGTTCTGCGCATGTCTCTGTTTGTGGCATTGTTTAAAATGATTTCCGCCCAGGTCAGTCTGAGCAGAGATGCTGGTAAGGCGAGACATAGCGATGTGCTAGTCTTCGCTTAGTTTATTCAGGAAGGAGTCCTCATCATTGTTGTTCCTTTTTTTGAGATGATATATCTCTATGTTATTTCAAATGCCTGGAGGCATATGTGATTTATGTGATTTAATTCCTGATGACAGGTAACTGAATCCTTTTTTCGCTGAGTAACTTTATCGCCATCTTGTGATGTTGACTTTTGCTTAGCCTGCC
Organism: Oreohelix idahoensis; assembly: GCA_024509875.1. Classification (NCBI taxonomy): domain Eukaryota; kingdom Metazoa; phylum Mollusca; class Gastropoda; order Stylommatophora; family Oreohelicidae; genus Oreohelix; species Oreohelix idahoensis. Next base: position 89,204 of record JAMPIV010003762.1, read on the forward strand.
TTATTATAAAGTCGGTGATATGACAAGTTTGCTCAGCTCACGATCCACTTATATTGTCACGCATCGATTGATGCCTGTCCTACGGACTATTTGCTTCCTGACCTTTATTGATGGATCTAGGTTTGATACCTTTGCTGTATAAGGAACATAGAGGACGATAATGTGACGCTCAAAAGACATGCCTGTCTTGTTGAGGTCAAAAATAGGAGACCAGATTTAATCTCCTAGTTGATATCTACTAGCTCTTATGGAAAGGGGAAGTTTACTACCTGACTACATGTACAGCTGATTCTGATATCCTAAAAGGCATATAATGTACATTATTATGATGCTGTCTGCTGTGCCTGTTGAATTGACTACATATGTAATAATGACTGTTTGATCGTACCTATGATGTACCGGCTTGTTTATGTCTACACACTTCGTCATTGTGGCGTCTATAATAAATTATACAAAAACCGTCACTAGCTGTTGCAAGCATCATTGACTTTTCACATCGTGAGTTAACGTGACGTCCTTGTGTGGATTGCCTTGCTTGTAATGCTCACTGTTTGAATACACATCTGCATCCTACACAAACCAGACCACAGATACCATACTATGTCTTCATCGCCTTCAACAATTATGGCGTACAACAAAAAGACACTCAACATTTGGTGCAACATTTGGTGGCCATAAGCTGGTTTGGTCTGGTACCAGCATACACGGGGTCCCTTACCCACTTCATTCAACAAGAATTCAACAAACTGCATCGTTCAAGAAATCAACATACAGCGATTTTTCAATACATTCTACATCCACATACAGAATTATGAAAGTACTCGGCGTTGCCCGGAAAAGGTCGAAATTGTAACTTTTTGCCAGAAGCAAGAAATTTGACAGTACCCGGCGTTGTTATATATTGCCGGATATCACAGACTGTTGCTGTTTAACTTAAGTGAAGCCAGTCGCTGCTGTCAAGGTATCAAGTTGCTGTCGTTTTTCAAGTGCCGGTGAAGTTGTCAAGAAAGTACCGATTTCAAGCAATTTACGGTTGAATAAGAAGGTCAAGTGCCGTTATTTACTTATCAGTTTAGAAGCTCAAGTACCATCGTCATGGCAGTTGGAGCAGTCCAGATGTACCATCATCGTTGGATCTTCATTCCTTAGGACGCTGATTGTCATCTGTTTTTTCTGCTGTGGCTGACGTTTGGATACCCATAAGTTAAGTGGCCTGTTTGTTTGTGAACTGTGCCCTTATACTTCTACTGAGTCTTCTGTGTTTCATCTCATTCTTTTGTTTACATGTTATATGTTTATATGTTATTTGTATATTTATATTTATATGTTTATGTTTCTGCGGGTTTTTCGGTTGGGCGGTGTCTCCCTTAGATCATACCACGTCATAGAGGTCGTCTATCGTGAGCGTTTTCTGTAGGGTGTGCAATTTCCGATACTGGAATTTGCAAAGCGACTTCTGTTGCTATTTTTTGTTAGTTGTGATGACATGTGTTAGTATTGTTTTCGTTATTTTTCTGCATTCTTTAGTTCTGTTTTGATTTGTTTGTATTTGCTAGTCTACTCTTTTCTATAGTTTAGTTTCATATACCATTTTTGTTTATACACTGTGGTGTCTTGTATTTGTGTTATCTTCTCGTAGATATCATCACATTTTTTGTGATATTTCTTTAATTTTCGCTTTATTTTTTGTTGATTTCTACGAATGTTTTCGTATTGTTGCTAAATCTTTGTTATTGTTTACATTGTATTGTTTACATTGTATTGTTTACAGTGTAATGTTTACATTGTTATTGTTTACATTGTGATTGTGTTTACATAGTCATTGGTTACACTTATAGTAGTTAATTCACATTTAATAGTGGGTTATGCTTATGCATTACTACTACACTGATGATTAATAAATGATGAATAGTATTGTGCACTATTGAATGGGAAGTGCACCTATGATCAAGAGTTGATTGATGATATTTCAAAAAGGTCTATACACAAGTTCTTTGATATAAGACTTGTTTCCCACAGAGATTGGGATGATAATATAGTGTTGTGAGTAAACAAGTGCTTCATTTAAGACTTGTTATAATTAAATTTGAAATAAGATAATTAATTATTTCAGGTTGTGGACTCATATTATTACTCATCATGTCTACATTTGAGCACTTTATTGAGCAGGGTAAATTGCTTGGGAAGACTGGTGATAAGTTAGAAGAATTTGCAACTGCTCAATATGATAAAGCAATGGAAGCTGAACAAAAGAAACTGCAGATGCAGGCTGAACAAAAGAAACTGCAGATGCAGCTGGATGAAAAAAGATTCCAAATGGAAATGGAAAAACAAAAAGACTTGAAAAAGGCTGAAAATAAAAGACTGAGGCAGATTGAGGCTGAAAATAAAAGACTTGAAAAAGAGGCTGAAAATAAAAGACTTTAGAGGCTGAAAATAAAAAGACTAGAAAAAGAAGCTGAAAAAAAGACTTGAGGCTGAAAATAAAAGACTTGAAATAGAGTCTGAAGAGAGAAAAGCAAAAATGGAGCATGAAGAAAAACTCTTAGCTTTGGAAGTTGAGAAATTAAGGGTGATGAACATGGGTAATGCTAATGATGCAAATAAGGTCTCAGATAAGACTAATGCAAGCACTTTCAAGCTTAATCTACCACCATTCAATGCTTCCATCGACGATATAACATTCTATTTGGACAGATTTGAAACTTCATGTAAAGTACATAACATAGATAAATCACTGCAGGTTTATCATTTGTCCAAAATACTTAGAGGTGATGCTTTGAGTATGTTAAGCATGGTAGATGAGCCTGACAAGAACAACTATGAGGTTGTCAGGGCTATATTGTTAAAAAAATACCAACTTGACGAAGACGGCTATCGTCTTCAATTTAAAAATATGTTGCCAGAAACTGGTGTGCAATTCTCTGAATTCATTTCAAAGACACGTCTTACTTTTTTACGTTGGGTGGAGCTGTCTAAGACAGAAAAAACTTATGAAGGACTTATGGACTTAATACTTAGAGACAAAGTCATGTCTTCTGTCAATGAGTCTTTCCTTGCTTTCCTTCATGAACGTAAACCTAAAACAATAAAAGAAATGGAAGATTTCTGTAGCCAGTATATAACTGCGCATCCTCACGTAACCATTGGTAACTCTAAAGTAAAAGAAGGTCTGCCAGTTGCTTCGGCAGCACCTTATGGTCAAAACTCTAGTCATAGATTCCAACAAAATTTTGATAGGAAAAGTAACCGTAGTTACGGTCAAAATTATGGAAATCAATTTCAGGGTGATTCTTCTTCGAAGAATTGGAGACGAGCTGACAGTCCTCGTTACTTCCAACCTAATAATTTTAAGCATTTCAGAAGAGGATATGGTAACAGAGGCTTTTCCTCGCGTAGACCTCAAAACCAAACAAATAGATGTTCACATCAATGTGGACATGATAATAATCATGGAAACTGTAATTCGAAACAGGATAACAGTTATAATAGAGACAATAATAACTACAGAGATAATAACAACAGTGATAACTTCAGAGGTAATGGTAGTCGCGGTAGATCTCAATACAAAAAAAAAAGAGATATCAGCAGGCTAACTCGGTTCAACAAGAATCTCAGGGAGCCTGTAATCAGGTTTCTGATAATAAAAACTCTGACGCTGTCACTTGTTCTTCTTTTGACTTTGGGAGAGCAAACAAGTGCCCCCAATGCAGTACTTTGTTCGAACCAACTACAATATCGACTTTGAGTTGTGGTCACCCTCTCCCCGCTCTTCCTGCTTCGGTTGCACATGACGGGAGAGGTTCTCTAATCCTACATAAGGGTCTTGTTAATAATACTCCGGTCTCACTACTTTTCGATTCCGGATGCACCACTATTGGTGTTAGACAATCGCTTGTAGATCCATCCTGTGCGACAGGAAGGGTTATCAAATGTGTCACATTTGGCGGCACTCTAGAGAAATATCCTACTGCTGTAATTCACATTGCCACTCCTTTCTTTACGGGAGATGTGCATGCCTGTCTCTTACCTAATCCTATTGCGGACCTTATTATTGGTCGTATCCACGGAGTTAGGGAATGTACCCCACAGCAGATTGCTGCTTGGGAAGATGATAATATGCAAGCTACCAATGCAGTGGTTACAAGAGCACAAGCTCTACAAACACCACAAACTTCGTTGAATAATAATAATGAAGTTCATAGCCAAGATAGTACCTTGGTTATTTCTCGTGACTCGTTCATAAAATTACAAGAAGAAGATCCTACGCTAAAAAAATTCTTCATTCTTGCGAAGAAAGGTGATCCAAATAAGGATACACAAAGAAAATCTTGGATAGAAATGAAAAACGGCGTACTTGTACGTATGGTGTACAAGACTCGGCTACGTCAGCACATTCGCAAATTCTTGTTCCCAAGAGTATGAGAGTGCAAATATTGCAACATGCTCATGACTCGCAATGTGCTGGACACATGGGATTTTCCCGTACAAAGTCGAGAGTCCTTGCGGCTTTCTTTTGGCCCTTTGTTAACAAGGACATTCGTATATACTGCCGATCATGTCAGGTATGTCAGGAGGTCAAATCTAGAGGACCACGACATGCTGCGCCTATCCAGGCTGCTGACATCCCTATTCGGCCATTTCAGAAAATGGCCATAGATATTATTGGCCCTTTTAAGATAAAGTCGGCCAGAGGACATCAGTTTATCCTTACATGTGTCGATATGTGCACACGTTGGCCAGAGGCTATCCCTCTAAAGAGCATATCTACTACAGATATCGCAGATGCTCTTTGGCTGATATTTTCTCGCTTGGGGTTCCCCAGAGAAATACTGTCAGACCATGGCACTCAACTCATATCTGATACTATGTCTCAAGTAATGTCTACCTTACACATTAAAAGATCTCTCAGTAGCATCTATCATCCTATGTCTAATGGGTTAGTTGAGCGTCTGAATAGAACGCTCAAGACTTTGCTTGGTAAGATAACTGAAGATCATCCTCAAGATTGGGACAGGGTTTTACCCGCGGCTCTCTTTGCCTATAGAGAGGTCCCAAACGAGCACACAGGATTTTCTCCCTTTGAACTTGTCTTCGGCGCGCGTCCGCGCGGCCCTATGTCTTTATTACACGATCTCATCACTGCCGATGATATTAGTGATGACACTCAATCTTCATATGAGTATGTCATTGCTCTTAGGCAAAAGATCATTGAGGCATGCAAACTAGCGACTGCTTCGTCAGAAATTGCTAAAGAAAAAGCAAGGCAGTTTGCTAACAAGAACAGATGTCTACGACAACTTTGTCCAGGTGACAAAGCATTCGTCCTACTCCCCAGTAGGGAAAATAGACTTCTGATTGCATGGAAAGGTCCATATGCAATAGTCTCACGAATTTCCGATGTTGACTATGTGGTCGATATAGATGGAAAGCATAAGACTTTCCATATCAACATGCTGACGGAATTTCATGAGCGTCCAGACTATTTGCTGCCTATTTTTCAGGCAACGGACGAATCTTCTGTACCTCATGGTCATTACTCATCCCTGTCTGTCATACAGGATGAGGAATCTGTTTTTTCTGATGTCGATCTTCCTCTTCCAGTGGTTCCACTACATTCTATGGAATCTTGGAAAGATGTCTCCATTTCTCCTAATCTTTCTGTTGATGAACATCGTCAAGTCTCGTCGATGTTACAGACATTTAAGGATGTTCTAACCGACATCCCTGGTCACACGCAGGTCATAGAACATGACATAATTCTTACCGACAATAATCCTATTAGGGTTAGGCCGTATCCTATCCCTATACACTTTCAGTCACAAGTGGAAAAGGAATTGGATGAAATGATCCAATTAAACATAATTGAACCAATTAAACATAATTGAACCATCGACTTCTCCATATTCTTCTTCCATGGTTATTGTTCGGAAGAAAGATAAGAACATACGAATTTGCGTTGATTATCGCAAATTAAATCAAGTCACAAAGTTCGATGCTGAACCTATGCCTTTACTAGAAGATCTACTTATTAGACTTTCTAATTCTAGATTCTTCACTAAACTTGACTTGTCAAAAGGTTATTGGCAAGTGCCTTTAGCAGATCATGCCAAACCTCTGACTGCTTTCTCTACACCTAGGGGTTTATTTCAATGGAATGTAATGCCCTTTGGTCTTATGAACGCCCCTGCTACTTTCGTTCGCATGATGCGTCGAATTCTTTCTCATCGTTCAGATGTCATCGCATACTTAGATGATATCTGTCTCTTCAGTGATTCTTGGGAAGATCACTATCTGGGTTTATATGACCTACTGTCTACTCTACGTGAGTATAATCTGACAGCAAAACCTTCTAAAGCTTATATTGGTTTTGGTGAAATTTCTTTCTTGGGTCATCGTGTTGGTCATGGTCTCTTGAAGACAGAAGACCACAATACTTCAAAAATATTGAACATCTCTGTACCTAAGACGAAGAAACAAGTCCGGAGTCTCTTGGGGTTAATTCAATTCTATGGGAGATTTATTCCGAATCTATCTTCGATAATGGCACCTCTGTCAACGTTGTTGAAGAAAGGGTCGCCTAATCTGATTCGTTGGTCTCAGGAATGTCAATCTTCCTTAGACCAGATTAAAAGTATATTTTCTTCTCCTCCCATCCTAAGATTACCTACTCTTGATAGAACTTTTGTTCTTCGAAGTGATGCTTCATCCACTGGGATCGGAGCAGCACTTATGCAGGAATATGCTGAAACTCTGCATCCTGTCATGTACATTTCTAGAAAACTAAATGCGGCAGAGAGGAACTACTCGGTTTTAGACCGTGAATTGTTGGCTATGGTTTGGTCTATTCTCAAACTACAAAGATTCCTCCTGGGCGCACATTTCATTCTAGAAACTGATCAGAAAGCTCTTACAGCTATTCAGACTAAGAACTTGAAGAGTTCGAGATCCACTCGATATGCTATTGCTCTTCAACCTTTTCACTTCACGGTACGAGCTATCCGTGGGTCGGATAATGTGATGGCTGACATTCTGTCTAGATGCCCACATGATTCCAACTAATACTTCTGTTCTATTTCTAGATATACGACAGAGCCATAACACACCTATATTACTACAATACATTAGCACATCTGTCCTCACTTTATGTGAACACATACTATTGTGCTTTGTTATCATCTTCTTCTGTTCCCATCTTTAATATAAGAAGAAGACTGAGTAGTTAATATAAGGGCCGAAAGTTCACTCGGTCACAATTATTAATAATAATGTATTGTATAGTATGAAACTTAATGGCTATTAAATAGAATTATATTGGTTGTTTTTTTCTCAGCATGTTATTGTTGATCAGAGAAGCTACCTTTCTGTTGTCAAACATGGAGAGTTCCACATTGTACACTTTCCTTGGAACGACAGGAGATGTGTCCTGGATCGTCATTTATGTTTAATTTCATTATGTAATGGTATTAATTAAACATTTAGATAATGTACTATTTAACATTTTATATCAGATGTGTACATCCATTCTAAGCGGTATTAGAGTATGACACTGCTATTTGATTATAATGATATGAACTTGCATATTTATATTGTATTTTCATGCAAGCGTAATGTGTGTTGATGGCACCTCCCCGATATATATATATTTTTTGAATAAGATTTTTTATCTGTTGAGAAATATTCTCACCAGACACTTTATGTGTCAATGTAGCCTCATATTAGGCAGTGCAATTAGTTATCCCCGCATAATTCGTGCGTTGTTAAACCGCTTTTGGTTTTACTCTTGGATATTTAAAAAAAAAAAAAAAATGTTGCACATTTTTTTTTTATCGGGAGGTGGCGGTAATGTTGCGCTAAACTTGTCGCAACTTATTCTGACCATGCATTTTGACTATAGTTAATTTTTTAATGCATGGGAAGTAACTCATGGAATTGTAGTCACTTCTATTTCTACAGTCGTCTAATCTTGATAGCTGTCGTCAAGAAGTTGTCTTATCTTGATAGTATAGTTGCCGATAGTTGTGTGAACGATTTTGAGTCATGTCCATATATGGAGCGCTCAGATCGCCAGTTCTTTGAAAACAGTTGGCAATCGCAATGTTTCAAGATTCATTTCCTTTTAAGGTTCGAGTCTTCAGTCGAACATCGTAGAACATTCTTCGTTTCGTAAGTTTAGCTGAGTTGTATTCGATTCGCGTGTTCTGCGCATGTCTCTGTTTGTGGCATTGTTTAAAATGATTTCCGCCCAGGTCAGTCTGAGCAGAGATGCTGGTAAGGCGAGACATAGCGATGTGCTAGTCTTCGCTTAGTTTATTCAGGAAGGAGTCCTCATCATTGTTGTTCCTTTTTTGAGATGATATATCTCTATGTTATTTCAAATGCCTGGAGGCATATGTGATTTATGTGATTTAATTCCTGATGACAGGTAACTGAATCCTTTTTTCGCTGAGTAACTTTATCGCCATCTTGTGATGTTGACTTTTGCTTAGCCTGCCTTATTATAAAGTCGGTGATATGACAAGTTTGCTCAGCTCACGATCCACTTATATTGTCACGCATCGATTGATGCCTGTCCTACGGACTATTTGCTTCCTGACCTTTATTGATGGATCTAGGTTTGATACCTTTGCTGTATAAGGAACATAGAGGACGATAATGTGACGCTCAAAAGACATGCCTGTCTTGTTGAGGTCAAAAATAGGAGACCAGATTTAATCTCCTAGTTGATATCTACTAGCTCTTATGGAAAGGGGAAGTTTACTACCTGACTACATGTACAGCTGATTCTATCCTAAAAGGCATATAATGTACATTATTATGATGCTGTCTGCTGTGCCTGTTGAATTGACTACATATGTAATAATGACTGTTTGATCGTACCTATGATGTACCGGCTTGTTTATGTCTACACACTTCGTCATTGTGGCGTCTATAATAAATTATACAAAAACCGTCACTAGCTGTTGCAAGCATCATTGACTTTTCACATCGTGAGTTAACGTGACGTCCTTGTGTGGATTGCCTTGCTTGTAATGCTCACTGTTTGAATACACATCTGCATCCTACACAAACCAGACCACAGATACCATACTATGTCTTCATCGCCTTCAACAATTATGGCGTACAACAAAAAGACACTTACTGCATTATGTGCTGGCGGTACTCATAATAAGTCCCATTTGCCCTTTGTGAAAAGACTGTCAGATACCAGGTGGTCCGCTCGGGCAGATGCAACAAAAGCACTTTTACACAGCTTTTCTGCAATAAAACAAGTCTTGGATGATATTTCAGATAACAATGATCAGAAGGCAGAGTGTCGTCAACAGGCTCATGGTCTACTTTCAACAATGATGAAGTTAGAAACAGGAATAATGATCATACTGTGGGATCAAGTATTACAGCGTTTTCAAATGACTAGTGCTTCATTGCAATCTTCTGACCAAGATTTGAATACAGCTTGTGCACTCTATGAATCCCTGCGGTGGTATTTTCAAGCAGTGCGGTCTACTTTTGCAGACATAGAGCAAAAGGCCAAGGATCTGACTGAGTGTGAACATTATCAAGAACAAACTCGAAGAAAACACAAACGAAATCGAGATTATGATGATTTCAGTGGTTCCAGCACACTTGATCCACTTGTTGAATCTCAAACGCCATCTCAGCAGTTTAAAAGCCGAACATTTCTTGTCCTTATTGACAGCTTGCTCTCTGCCTTGTCAAAACGCCAGAAAGCTTATCAAAAGTTGAATGATGTATTTGGATTCCTTCGTCAGTTACAGTCGTTTACACCCGAAGAGGTGGTAACGAGATCATCGAATCTTATTAAATCATATCCGGAATATCTGGAAGAAAGTCTTTGTGAAGAACCTGTGCAGTTTACAGAACTGTTGAAAACTAATCTTGCTTCTCATATTGGCACTACTCTAGACCTTGTAGAGTTACAGTTTTACCGTTTGATAATTGACAATTCTTTGGAGTCTTGTTTTCCAAATGTAGAAATCGCCTTGCGCATCTATTTGTCACTAATGGTAACCAACTGCAGTGGAGAACGATCATTTTCAAAACTGAAACTTATTAAAAATGAACTAAGGAGCACCATGGGTCAAAAGAGATTGAACAATCTCACACTAATGAGTATTGAACATAAACTTCTGCGTGAAATTTATACATCCTATATCATCAACACATTTGCTCATGCTAAATGTAGAAACATTAGTATTTAAACAATAATGTTGACTGTGTTGTTACTTTTGATAATGATAATTACTATGCAAATTAAAAATGTATGTGTTCAAATATATTTGTGTTGTTTTATTGTTTTTTTTTTAGTATAGGGCCCCTTTCTTAACATATGCTACAGGCCTCTTACTAGCTTAATCCGGCCCTGTATATGACGTGTATATACATGTGTGTGGGTAGAGAATGGTGTAATTCTGTTTAGAGTGTATTATTATTGAAGTATGCAAGTTTGGAATGTTACATTTAAAAGTTCACTGTTAGAAGCACGTAGAGCATGGTTGAAGAATACTCAGGGGCGTTCATGTGTGAATCGAGGTTTATAGGCTCATGAGAAAAGCGTGCGAAGTGAATGTAGTTAGCATACTTGTCAGAGAAGTATACTGAGTTGTTAAGGGGAGTCTGTGGCCATCCGTCGTGGGAGACGGTCGGTGTTTTCTAGAGTATGTGAATAGTGTCTGTGATTTTGATTATGATATATGGGATGTGACGCGATGATGTTCCGCGTAAGGTGCATTTACAAGGCCTTTATATATTGTTATTTACCAGCGAGTTGTGTTCTGTCTCGCGCTAGGAAGTGGATGCATTAAAAGACACGTCGTTTTCCCGTGTCATAAGGAGGTCTATGGTAAGACTATTATATATTATTGTTTGAAGGCGCGTTGTTTGCTTTTCCGCGCCAATAGGAGGTCTACGTTATAAGACCCTGGCTGTTCCAGTGTTTGGAAGCCTAATTTGAGCTTTGATAGAAAGCTCGTGTGTATGGACACTATAAGCGCGTTGTGGTTTTCCCGAAATGTGAAGTTCTGGAAGAACTTGGATGCCTGGTGATTAGACCAGAGATAGAGATATATGTGCGAGGAGAGAATGCCGCACATACATTGAATACAGACCATAGAGATATATGTGCGAGGAGTGAATGCCGCACTTATATTGAATGCAGTTGCTACCAGTTCGTAAGGATGACTGTACTACATATTCTAATTATGCAAGTATTTTGTACTATTGTTACTGATGTCCAGGACTAAGCTGTCAATATTATATTATGGAACTGTGACCCAGACTTCTGTCAAGTTATTCATTTGAGTACGTACTGTCTTGAGTGTCAGTCCAATTTATACACCAAATATTATACAGTAGGATGCTTACGAAATCTATCCCGTAACATTTGGGCCTGCTGATGCAATTAAGATCAAACCACTCTTTAACAGAAGTGGTCGCCAGTGACATAAGTCTTCTTCTTCTGAACAACAACGAAACATACATTAACAGTGGTGGCCACAACAAAACAGACTTGCAACATTCACGCGTATCTTAACTGAATGCAGTTTCTTTATCATAAGTCCAGATCAAGTATACATCAATATTTTCTAGCATATATTCTCATACGTAAATGTGGTAACTGTTCTACAACTCAGCCAATAAGAAACGATCCGTTACACTTTCTGACTTTCACACGACAGTACAACAAACAAGTCGAAACATCAACACCCCGATATTGTGCACACCAAATAAAACGGGTGACATGCACGACGGTGTCTGAACTCTACACTTCTGTGTAATCCCAGCGTTTCAAGCACCGTGTGCAACCATTAAAACAGTATGAACCGTATGTAAATATATATGTATTTTGTTCAAGAATGTGTTGTATGCAAACTTGCATACGGTTATTTATATAATTTTGCGATTCTGAGTCACTATTGCGTCTGTCATTAAGGCTTTTTGACTCATCTTCATGCTGCTTTGAGGAAACCTGATGATAGCCTAACAAGACAGTCCTTGTTCTGAAATTCCCAAGCTTACAGAGTTAGAGAGAGATAAAAAAAAGCACACCGTCTTGCTGACTTCGAGGCCGAAATAAAATCTGTTATTACACTCTTTACTAACCATAGAACCACTACTGTCGTTGGGCACTCTGCTGGAAACACGTGATGTACTCATGTACCACTGATTTATGTTTTTCTTTTCGCATATATTCATATTCACATGTATGTTTCATGTATTCAAATCTTTTTCCTGCTCCCTACGGAGCATATAGCTTGTATTGCAGCTGCTCTTCCCCCTTGTGGTAAGCCAGCAGCAAAGCATCTCTGTGCTCTATCAGCGGTGGTCATGTAGCAATTTGTTTTACACGAAGAGGTTGTCAGCCTCATATAAGAATTCATAATAGTTGACTCCTACGAAATGCGAAGGATAGGAGAGGGCCTTTGAGGCCCCACTGAGAAACAAGTCAAGGTAAAGTAGAGGCCCCACCAGAAACATCTGTTTCGTCTTCCCTAAATTGTGAGTGCAGAATATTAGACTGTTTTGAGAACTACATGAGAGAACGAGAGAAAAAGCAAGAAAAAGAAAAACAGAGTGAGAGAGAGAAAGAGAGATAGAAACATTCAATAGGCGTGTCAGGATAACGGCAAATTATGTAATATATATATATATGCTTGCTGTAATTTATGGAGACGACGAAAGAATAGAACTACAACACCCTTGGGCATGTCGATCAAGGTCACTAATATGAGGTTGTGTATGAGGTTGTGTATGAAGTTGTGTATGAGGCTGGCAACCTCGTCATGTAAAACATATTGCTACAGACACCACCACTACAAGATCATAAGAATGCTTGGTGCAGCCATCCTTCAAGCGGTCCAACTGTAATGATGACTCCATTCTCTGTAAGGACCGCAAAAAAAAGTAATGATGATAATGGTGAACACGATAACAGCAGGAAAATTGGTGATCGCACAGCAAAGTAAGAGTGTTACATGTGGTTATCTTCTTGTAATTAGGTTTGGGTTAGAATATAGTCACAAACGTACATGCATCATACTGATAAACACGAATGGAGACGGGTATGGTCGTTACAGGACATCACTGGCCGAAGAACACAAGTCGTTGGTTAGAGGGTCCACAAATCATCTTCAATATTTAATCTTCTTCAGGAACAACATCATCATGGTCAAGGCATATATATATATATATATATATATATATATATATATATATATATATATATATTATATATATATATATATATATATATATAAATATATATATATATATATATATATATATATATATATATATATATATATATATATATATATATATATATATATATATATATATATATATATATATATATATATATATATATATATATATATATATATATATATATATATAAGGCATACATCGTAGTTAATCCTTCATCTGTCTCGTCTCAATCATACAGTTCTGGCCGCTGTACTAGAGGTGCATACGAACGATGACCACCCAAGTAATGTGGACCAGACGACGTGAATGTAAAACTACTTGAATATACCTTCATGAATAGGTGGAACTTCTTGATAAGTTCTGAATCATCTTATATAACATAGTGGCGGCCTTCGAAGTTAAATATTCCACTTAAATAGTTATCTTCCTCCGCAATACTTGGAGCTTGAATAAAACACATCTTACTATGAAGACTGGAAGTAACGAATGGCCAAGAATATTAGCCGTTAGCATAAATTAATGCAAAACGCGTTACGTCATTAACAACTGGTAACGTATTAAATATGCAGCGTTCAATACAAATTAAAACCCGTGCAAAAACATGAGTTACCACAGAGAGACATATTACCGCAAAATAAATGGTAATAGCCTATGTGTGGCAACGATACAAAATACATTAATATTCGTTCTTTAACAAAGAGTGAAACAGTATGACACAATCCAAGAGCCAAAGATCCAGACCTCAAGAACGACCCAGAGTTTTCCGGAAGAACTACGTTAGACAGTCTCTGAAGGACCGTGGACTACATTGGAACCAGGCCAGGAGGAAGAATACCGATATGATAGTATGGCGCTCTCTCTGACAAACCTATACGACTCTTTGTATGGATGGTAGAAGGACAACTAAGTAAGTACGTAAGATGAAAATATCACAGATGTAAAGAATCGGACAAGTTATTGTGTAAAACGATGTCAGAAAAAGACACTGGCATTAGATAAAGCACACGTTCTGACAACCTTGATAGCATCACGAGGCAGTCCTTGTACTGGAACCCACAGAGCAAGAGAAATCGAGATAGACCACATCCCCCCCCCCCCCCAAAAAAAAACAACAAAAAAAACACACACACACAAAAACAAACAAACCAAAACGGAAAGCACACACACACACACACAAACACGCACGCACGCACGCACAGACACACACACACACACACATATTGAGAAGGGATTTCAACTTAAACAGGAAGGGGATAAATAAGACCTGGAAATAAATGGATAGAAAGGCGTGGCGTGTATTTGCTGAAGTCTAGTGTTCCACGGGAAGCCGAACGACTTGACATGAGTGAATAAACACATTCAATAATTCATTCATAACCCTCCACTCCCAAAGGAGCATAGACCTTCAACAAACACATGCCAAGTCCTCCTGTCACGTGCCATCATCTCAAGTTCTTTCCACGTTTTCCTCACCATTTTCACCTCTGTTTCCAGCTCTCTTCTCCATGTGCTTCTTGGTCTACTTCTGTCTCTCTTGCCCCGGGGGTTCCAGAACAAGGACTGCCTTGTAATGCTATCAACAGGTTTCCTCAGTGTGTGTCCTATCCATCGCCATCGTCTTCTTCTCATCTCTTGTTCCACTGGCACTTGTCTTGTTCTTGTCATCAGTTCCACGTTGGTAACCTTGTCATACCATTTTAATCCCTCTATTCTAAGCAAGCACCCATTTATGAAAGTCTGTAGCTTTTTGGTTGTTGTCTTTGTTGTTCTCCATGTCTCAGAGCCATACAATAGGACTGACTACGCATTTAAGTTGAAGATTCTTATTTTCGTGTTGGATCCAATTTCTCTTGATCTCTATATATTTCCCAATGCTATAAAAGCTCCTCTTGCTTTTTGTATTCTTATTTTTATTTCATTGTCTGTCCCTCCAACTTTGTCTATATTGCTGCCAAGATATGTGTACGATTCTACATCTTGTATTGGTGTTTCTTCAAGTTCAACCCTGTTATCATTAACTGCATTTATTCTCATTATTTTTGTCTTTTCCTTGTGTATTTTCAGACCAAATTGTTGTGACCTCTCATCGAGTGTTTTCAATTTGACTTGCATCTGATTACGGTTATGGGATAAAAGAGCCAAGTCATCAGCAAAATCCAGATCATCCAACTGTTTAGTCGGAGTCCACTGGATTCCATTTCTGTTGTGTGTTGTCGATGTTCTCATAACCCAGTCTATTGCTAGTAAGAAAAAAATGGAGACAAGAGGCATCCCTGTCGCACTCCTGTTTTTATCCCAAACGGTTCTGTAAGCTGTCCTTCATGAAGAACTCTGCATGTCATGTCTTCATATGTTTTCTTTATTAAATTAATGATCTTCAGGGGAACTCCATAACGCCTCATCAATTTCCAAAGTAATTCTCTGTCTACACTGTCAAATGCCTTTTCGTAGTCCACAAATCCGATGTATAGTGGTGAATTCCATTCCAGACTTTGTTCAACTATTAGTGAATAAATACTGCTCCACAGCAAACAAAAGCGCTGGACAACTGCCAAACACATGCAGAACAAATGCTAAATGAACCTCAATACATTTTGCATTTTCCTACAAAGCGGAACAGAACCAGTTGAAAGGAACAGGAAGTGAACAAAGTAAAAAGAATAAATGTTTAATTAATCTGCAATCTGCCTCTGATTTTAAAAATGATCGGAGATTTCCGGGAAATTTGTGAGTACAAGAATATAGCTGCACAAGAAAAAATGAGATGATTAACTGACAAACATGCGCAGGAGAAATGCTTAATGAACCTCAAAACACATTGGATTTTCCTACAATGCGTAACAGAACCAGTTGACAGAAACAAGAAGTGACAAAGTAAAAGGAATAAATGTGTAAATAATCTGCCTCTTATCTTAAAAATGATCGGAGATTTTCGAGCATTCTATTCCCATGTCACCAGAAACGGAAGTTGATAAAAAAATACTCATTGGCGTATACGTTCATAAAACTCACAAGCTTCGGTGCAGTTAGAAATGTCTTTTGTAAATTTTACGAATTATTTACAAAAGCGTTGGATGGCAAGGCAATGATATCAAATAAAAAATACAATAGGCAAGGGGGCTTTCAGTGCATTCGGAAATAAGAAGATATAAAAAGAAATCAAATCCAACACAAAAAGCAGAAATTACAGATCAAATGTCTGGTCATTCTACTTTTTTTTTTTGCGGCTCTGAAACCCGGAGAAGAAAAAGAACAACCAACTTTTCATAAATAAATGGATACGTAGAGTAGAAAGAGTGGAGTGGTAAGGTTAGACAATCAATGCTGAACTGATGATAAGAACCAGACATGGTCCAGTATAACTAGAGATGAGACAAAGACGCTGGAGATGGTTAGGACATACACTTAGTAAATATTGTGTTATTTATTTATTAGCTCGTTGAAACCCTCCAACTGAATCTTCTTGGCTATCTCTCTCTCTCTCTCTCTCTCTCTCTCTCTCTCTCTCTCTCTCTCTCTCTCTCTCTCTCTCTCTCTCTCTCTCTCTCTCTCTCTCCCTCTTTCTCTCTCTCTCTCTCTTCATCTCTCTCTCTCTCTCTCTCTCTCTCTCTCTCTCTATATATATATATATATATATATATATATATATATATATATATATATATATATATATATATATATATATATATATATATATATATATATATATATATATATATATATATATATATATATATATATATATATATATATATATATATATATATATTATATATATATATATATATATATATATATATACTACTGGACAAACGTTAAGACCCGCCATTCAGTTTAGACAAGGTTTATATAATTCTTCGTGAGCAGGGTCGATTTTCCAAATGTCCGGTAGCTTGAAATCTCTCAAGAAGTCTCTGAATGGTAGAGTGGGACACTGCTAAACGTCTTGCAACATGACGAACAGACTGACCATCCTGAATCCATGCCATGGCTCGACCACGGTCTACAGTGCTGAGATGCTGAGACTTCTCCTTGGTGGCATGGCTAATGCAGTGATCATTTCGACCACTTGTCATACTGATTTATTGGATACCAACGGTGAATACTCTTTACCGATGATCATTTTCCACGTGCATTCAAATTCAACTCACTTTTTCACCTATTTAACTAGTGGCGTGTTGCAAAAACCACGAGTTTTTGCAGTAACAATGGCAATTTTCACGTGCGGGTTAAAGTGACCCAGTTTTTGGACATTAAAAAAAAAAAAATTAACATAGTGCACACAGAAATGTATACACATTTCTCTGAGCTCAGTTTTAATGACATTTTCACTTGTCTTTACAGTTTGCCAATCAATTATATAAATCTTGTCTAAACTGAATGGTGGCCGTTAACTTTTGTCCAGTAGTATATATATATATATATATGTGTGTGTGTGTGACAGAATGGGGCGACCCCTCTAGATCTCTGTTATTGGGTGCTTTCAATTGTCGCACTTTCTTTCCTTCTTTCAATATTATGTAGCAGATAGTTTATATTTTCAAGTATTCTTTCAGTATATTGTGTCTTGTCTGTTATCTGACACTCCTTGTGGATGATAAACACCTCCCATTTGCAAGGAGAGGTAAAGATTATATTACGAGAGGCAGGTTGGTAAAATTCTCTTGTACCAAGCTTGGCTGCTAAAGATCAACACGTACATCGCCCCGCGCTATCTGCCTAATCACCGATAAGACGGGTGCGCGCATCACCAAAGCTTGGAATACGGGGAGACAACTTATGGACATACACAAATAAGAGATTACTTTCTGATAAAGCAATGCACTGTTACTTTTGGAACACGTTGTCATATGAGGTTAACGACATGTTCGCGAGTTTGTACGCAAGGCATCGTATGTCTTTTTGCCATTTATGGTAATACGTGACCTTTTGCTTTACGCACCTTATTTCACGTGGAATATTTTGAAAGTACCACACCCTCCGACTCCGGATTTATCCTCAGGGTTTACTCCCGAAGCCAATTCCATAAATGGATATTCCCGCAAGGCAGCGGTGGTTTGAATTCAGAGTTCCTTCTCTTAGATAAGCTACCAACCAAGGATCACGAGCCCTATCTGCCCGAAGCTGCTGGTTTTAAGGCGCCAGTCGCTCGCCCTTGCCCCTTCTCCCGTCAGTGGAAACAGTTCCGCCGGGCTCAAATTGAGCCACACGTGAAGGCCGGGAGCTGGACTTGGTTGTCAGAGGCTGTTTGAGGCGCGTGCCATTTATGGAATTGGCTTCGGGAGTAAACCCTGAGGATAAATCCGGAGTCGGAGTCCCTAAGGCAGTCTAATGTCGATTCGACATTTTTCTGGCAACTCCTGCGACATGGCTGGTACCAAATTGTATCGGCTACTGCCGTTCCTTTGGATCTACCGGCTGTGTGGAGAGGGGGAACATGCTGCATGGGCAACAGCTTGATCTCCATATAACTGTGCCCAAGCTCGCGCCCTGGAGAGGACACTCCAGCTTCACCCTATAGGTGTCGGCAAAACACGAGAAGTAGCAGTTACCGGTTATAAGCATTTTGCCCAATTGGCGTAGGGCATGGCGCCAGGGGCTCCTTCCGACAGTGGGAGAGGTTCTAGGATCTCACTGGACAACTACCGCCCGCTTCAAGCTGGGCAGCCCCCAGTCAATAAGGTGTTGTCCCGCCACTGTCTGCTTTCCCCATTGGGTGCATGGGGATTAGGGTCAAACCCGAACTGTGGACAGAAAATTTTGCACCAAGCAATTATCGAAAAAATAGAAATAAGCAAACTCTCAGATTGGGATGCTGGAACGTCCGGACTATGTTGACTGGACTATCCGAAAACCTGCAGGGTGTAAACGATGTAAGAAAGACAGCCATAATTATTGATGAGCTTAAACGACTTCAGGTGGATATAGCTGCACTTCAGGAAACGCGCCTGGCGGGCTCTGGAACGGTGAGCGAGAAGGACTACACATTTTATTGGCAAGGGAAAGATCTTAATAAAGCTAGAGAACACGGAGTAGGTTTTGCGGTAAAAAAATCGCTAACTAAAATGGTTGAACCAGGCGAGAATGGATCAGAACGCCTGTTAACGCTCCGCCTGCAAACTAGCACAGGTCCCATCACCCTTGTCAGTGTGTATGCTCCTACTCTGTACTCTGCCTCAGAAGCTAAAGATGAGTTCTACGAGAATCTAACAGCAATTATCAAAAGCATACCAAACCCGAGCCAACAAAAGGAATTTCCTAGACGATCTTGCAAAACAGGCAGAAGAGGCAGCACTGAGAAATGAACAAAGCACAGTATACAAAATAACTAAATTCATCAGCGGAAAACAAGGTGCAAACAATATTACATTAGTAAGAGATAAGCAAGGAAATCTCATCAAGACAGCAGAGGGACAGGAAACAAGATGGGCAGAGCACTTCAGAGAAACTCTGAACAAGGAAATACCAGAGACACAATTGAATGTTCCTGAGGCTGAAAACGATCTAGATGTAAATACAGACATTCCACGAAAAGAAGAAATCATCACAGCAATCAAAGGGTTAAAGAACGGTAAAGCTCCGGGCCATGATAACTTAAATGCAGAGCTATTTAAGACAGACCCTGAGCTAGCAGCAGAACTATTAGAACCACTATTTGCACAAGTGTGGAAAACGGGGACAACACCATCAGAGTGGAACAAAGGAATAATTGTCAAATTGCCCAAAAAGGGAGATCTTGCAGACTGCAATAATTGGAGAGGAATCACTCTTCTCTCAGTTCCCAGCAAAATACTAGGCAGGATAATTATACAGAGAATTTCAAAGGCAGTAGACTACAAACTGAGGAAAGAACAAGCAGGATTTAGAAAGAACAGAAGATATGTAGACCATATATTCACTCTCAGGAACATTATAGAGCAGTGCTCAGAATGGCAAAGACAGCTTTACATAAATTTTGTTGATTTTGAAAAGGCTTTTGACAGCATACATAGGGATAGTTTATGGAAAATACTGAGGGCTTATGGAATTCCAAGCTGCATAGTGACAATCATAAAAAGCCTCTATGCCAACTTTACGTGTAGTGTTGGGCAGAGCAACCTAACCTTCGAGGTGAAGACAGGAGTACGACAGGGATGCCACTTATCAACCACTCTTTTTTTAACAGTCATAGACTGGGTGATGCGCCAGACAACAGAGGGCAGTCCAAGAGGAATAAGATGGACTACATTTTCTACATTGGAAGATCTGGAATATGCAGATGACATTGCACTGCTGGCACATTCACATCAACACATCGAGGAAAAAACGGATAGACTTAATAAATTTAGCCAGCAGGTGGGCTTGAACATCAATTTAAAGAAGTCTGAGGTCATGACGCTCAATGTGAGCAACCCTGAGCCCATATCAGTAAGGAATCAGCAATTGGTACAGACAGATACCTTCACATACCTAGGAAGCATAGTAACACCAGACGGTGGGGCAGGCAAAGACATCAACATCAGAATGAATAAGGCAAGAACAGCCTTCTTTAGCCTAAATAACATCTGGAAGTCCTCCCAATACAGCACAAGCACAAAATTAAGATTATACCAGAGTTGCGTGCTTTCTGTGCTTCTCTATGGTGCGGAATGCTGGAGAGTCACAGAGAAGGAAATGTCAAAATTGTCCTCTTTTCACACAACATGCCTAAGAAAAATTCACCGTAATCTTTTGGCCGAATACCATCACCAACCAAGATCTGCTTACTCGTAGCAAGCAAGAGGACATGCACACCATCATAGCTGGCAGACGCTGGAGCTGGGTTGGTCATGTCCTCAGAAGAGACCCCGATGCCATCACAAGAACAGCTATGCTTTGGACCCCTGAAGAAAAGCGAAAGAGAGGCCGACCAAAAACAACTTGGCGGAGGACTGTGGAGGCTGAGATGCAAAGAATGAACCAGAGTTGGGGCACTGTACGAAGGATGGCCACCGACCGTGCAAAGTGGAATCAATTTGTTGTTGCCCTACAAGACGCCACTAGGCGTGATGGCCACTGACTGCTTTGACGGTCGGTGGTTTAGGATCGAAGAAGAAGATACCTAGGCAAGAACAGCTTGTTCTCCTTGGTGACTTTAACGCTAGAGTGGGTGCCGATAATGTTTCATGGCCATCATGTCTGGGCAGGTTTGGTATTGGCAAGATGAATGAAAATGGACAACGGCTCTTAGAGTTGTGCGTCCACCATGACCTCTGCGTGACCAACACCTACTTTCAGACAAAACCCCAGCATAAGGTGTCATGGAGACACCCACGATCCAAGCACTGGCACCAACTTGACCTGATTCTCGTCAGAAGGCCACTCCTCAGGTCTGTGCTCTCCACGCGCTCGTACCATAGTGCAGACTGTGATACAGATCACTCCTTGGTTTGCTGCAAAATCAGAGCACAACCAAGAAAACTCTATCGTGTCAGACATGAAGGGAAACCACGCATTGATACCAGCAAGATGTCAGACCCTTTCATGATAGCTCAATTCACTGCGACCTTCGAGAAAGTGCTCAGTAGCCCTCAGCATGGTGATACTATTACAGAGAACTCGGAGCATCTACGGAACACCATTCAAAGTACTGCACTTGCCACCTTTGGTAAGAAAACAGCAAAGTCAAATGACTGGTTTGATGCTTCATCAGATGTGATGGCACCTGTCATTGAAGCTAAGCGCAGTGCTATGAATGAATACAAACGTTCACCGAGTGTCAGAACCCTACAGATCCTGAGGGCTACGAGAAGCAAAGTTCAACAAACTGCTCGACGCTTTGCAAATGACTATTGGCTCCAGCTCAGTGAGAGCATCCAGATCGCAGCGCAAACAGGCAATATTAGACAAATGTATGACGGTATAAAGAAAGCACTTGGCCCCCATAAAAGTAAGACGGCACCGCTAAAAACCATCAGCGGAGAGAAGCTAACCGATAAGGGTAAGCAGATGGAGAGGTGGGTCGAGCACTACTCTGAGCTTTACGCTAGAGACAATACCGTTACGCCTGCAGCCCTTGATGGTGTCAACAGTCTGCCAACTATGGAAGAGCTGGATGCCGAACCAACATTAGAGGAACTCATCAAGGCCACTGATAGCTTGGCCTCTGGCAAAGCACCAGGCAGTGATGGAATTCCTCCTGATTTAATCAAATGCTGTAAGAGCACGCTATTACATCCCCTGCATAGGGTGCTGTGCCAGTGCTGGGAAGAGACAACTATTCCTCAAGACATGCGAGATGCCAAGATTGTAACACCGTATAAAAATAAAGGAGACAGAAGTGATTGCAATAACTACAGAGGCATCTCTCTTCTTAGTATTGTTGGTAAGGTTTTTGCCAAAGTCATCTTAATGCGACTACACAAGTTAGCTGAACGCATATATCCAGAGGCACAGTGTGGATTCCGAGCTGGCAGATCAACAACAGACATGATCTTCTCTCTCCGCCAGCTTCAGGAAAAATCAAGAGAGCAGAAAAGACCATTATATATCGCCTTTATAGACCTCACAAAAGCATTCGACCTGGTTAGTAGGGATGGACTCTTTAAAATCCTCCTGAAAATAGGCTGCCCTTCTAAAATGCTGGAAATGATAAAGTCATTCCATGACGGCATGAAGGGAACAGTCCAATATGCTGGAAGCACGTCACAGCCCTTTGATATACGAAGTGGCGTTAAACAAGGCTGTGTTCATGGCTTCGACCCTCTTCGGAATCTTCTTTGCCTTACTCTTGAAACATGCATTCAGAGATGCAACTGAAGGAATATGCCTTCACACTAGGTCAGATGGCCGTCTGTTTAATCTTTCAAGGCTGAAGGCAAAAACAAAAATCAGAAGGGTCACTATAAGAGACTTGTTCTTCGCTGATGATGCTGCAGTCGTCACTCAAAGCCAACAGGAGCTTCAGAGCTTGATGAATCGCTTAACTAAAGCATGCAAGGACTTTGGCCTCACAATAAGTCTAAAGAAAACGAATGTGCTGAGTCAGGATGTGGGTGCTGCACCAGTTATCACTATCGATAACTATGAATTGGCAGTGGTGCACCACTTCACATACCTAGGGTCTACCATCAATGACAAACTCTCACTGGATACAGAAATTGACAGCCTCATTGGCAAAGCTGCAGCTACCTTTGCCCGCCTCACATCGCGTGTTTGGGGAAACTCTAAACTCACAATGAAGACCAAAGCTGCGGTATATAATGCCTGCGTCACCAGCACACTCCTATATGGCAGCGAGACCTGGACGACCTATGCTAAGCAAGAAAGAAGGTTCAATACCTTCCATTTGCGGTGTCTACGCCGCATCCTCGGCATCTCGTGGAAAGATAAAGTGACAAATGTTGAGGTGTTGTCACGTGCTGGCCTTCAAAGTATGTATACGCTTCTTAGACAGCGCAGACTTCGCTGGCTTGGCCATGTTCGCCGCATGGAAGATGGTCGCATCCCAAAAGATATCTTCTACGGACAATTAGCAGATGGCAAGAGAACAGTTGGGCGACCACAGCTGAGGTTCAAAGATGTGTGCAAGAGAGATATGAAGGTACTGGACATGGATCCAGCAACATGGGAGGATGAAGCTGCCGATCGCACTAAGTGGCGATGCTATTTACGGCACCACCTCAGATTGGGCGAAGAGAGGCTCACACAAGAAGCAGAGGTGAGGAGAAAACGTCGAAAGGAGCACCAGGAAAATAAGCAGCTGAGGGCTGTCACCTCAGGGGCGCATTCCCATAGTCAGTTATGACTGAAGGGGCTATTATTATATTATTATTATTATTACCACACCCTACTCCGCCTGTTTGAAATGATTAGAGCGTTTATTTAACTCAATAACAAACAGATGCGTGGGAAACCGGGAATATAACCTGACACGTTGCAGTGCTATTTCACTGTGAGATTCACGTTTGCCATAACAACCACAGACTTGCCAGAATTAGAATTCAGAATTCCTTCTAAATATACTGGACACCTTTTATTGGATAATTATGGACGGATTTAAATAGCCAAGGAAATCTCTTTCATATTAAATGAGGAAACCAGGACTGAGGAAACTGAAACACACAAAGTAAGGGAGGGAACTTATTAAATTAACGACACCCCAGACGCGTGTAAGAGGCCGATTCAAGTCTCTTTTATTTATCTGAGAAAAACGTCTGTGAGCCAGGATTGGCGTAAGTTGTCATTTTACATTCTATATTTCATTACTAACATGTGAACTAGCAGATATATATGTATATAGCCGTGTGAATTTTAATATGTGAAAATCGCTAGTGGATGTCCCAGTCAGTTGAAGCTGGCAACCTCAGCGTATAGAATGCTGATTCATGTACCACCAATGCATGGGCTAGTGATTGCTTTATTGCTAGTTTCTTAATTAGAACTAAATGCAGAAAGTAGTCCCTAGTTCCATACAGAGCAGGGAGGGAAAGATGAAAGAAAGGATGAGCATTTTAATTATAATACTTACAATTTCAAGCAGTGTAAATTTCCATATAAACATATTCACTTTAAAATTAATGTAACTTTTAAATCTTTAACCCAGTGTAAATGTCTACATGAAATTATTCATTTTAAAATTAATGAAAGTTTCAAACTTTTAAATCAGTGTAAACATAAATTAAAACATATTCAATTTATATTGTGCACAAATTTCAATCAGTAGAGATGTAAATGTAAACAGACTCTTTCTGTATTATTAACATTTTCGTTTAAACGTAAGATAAAGCTAAAGCTATTCTATTTAAATGTAAAGAAAATTTGAACCCGAGGGATTAAATTTAATTCTCATCGAGGGTAAATTCTGATATAAATGGAATGGTAGAAAAGAAGAGCGGGGCACATAAGTATGTGTAGGTAAATGCAATACTGAAGCGAGCGATTCGTTTCTATTCTTTATCATAGTTATTGGTGGTACCAGCAGAAAGTACTATCTTTGGAACCAAGTGAAGGTAGAAGTGGACTGACGTTGTGCGAGACGCCATCATAAGAGGGTCTTATAGACAGACGCAGGACCATCTTGGCCGTTACTCCTTGACGTTCTAGGAACGTGCGGCGCCGTTAACCTTGATCAGCGACGAGCGAGAGCAGTGTACACAGATCCCATCAGCGGGACCAGAAACTACTATTGGCAGCTAAGTGAAAAAATATACGCTGACAAAGTGAACTTTTTCCCCATCATCTCTACTATAAATCAACGATGAAACTTTTCTTCTTAACTATTAAATTTATTTTCAAACTGTTAAAGCCTAAAGTGATTATTACATTTTTTATTTGTAATGTTACAAATTTAACTTCGATTTAATTATTTTAAAGTTACTGCATGTTTGTCTCAGTCAATTTACTACACACATTTTAAACAGAGCTATACCAGAATAATAAGAATTCCACTGAGTAAATCAGGGGTGGTGGCTTGAACGAGCTGAAATTAATAAGTGTTTAATTCTTTCACAAAAGTTGTCGGCAGATTCTAGAATTAACATGCTCAGCCAAAGCAGGATTGTTTTTTGCTTATCTGAATATCTTGTGAAGACTCCCTTTGTAATAGAAGTGTAATTACCATTCTATCTACATATCTGCCGAGAGTAATCTTGTGCGAAGGTATACATCCTTGAAGCTCATATTAGATACTCCTGAGTTTTGGCCACTGTTGGACCACTACTGCAAAGCAGGGGAGGCAATACCGTCACAATTTGGGTAACGACTTGGGATTGAACGTGGTCGCACAAGTGTGATAAGTCACAGATGAGCGACTCGCGCCGGGATTATAGAACTTGTCTAGTTATTCCCCTAGACGACTGACATAAATTTCAGATTCACAGAAAAAATAGTGTCAAGAGTGTGTTTAATTGTAAAACTGAGCTTACATTGCATTCATAAATTTTTTTTTTTTTTTTTTTTTTTTTTTCGTACGCCCGCTAATACTCGAGGCGAAATCTCAGGTTATTATTTAATGTCTAACCTGACATTGATTTTACGTGAGTATCCCTTTTTCTTGTACAGAGACAGGTGTCCCTCGCCATTCAGGCAGATACTCGCCGATTTCGGAGGTACCCATTAGAGCTGGGTCGGCTCAGGAGCCGCCAATCCCTGGTCGATGACACTCCTTCAAATGTTCTCGCCAGGTCTCGAGTTAATCCAGTCCAAATCCCGGTCGACGAAGAATCCTCAAATGCCGTCGCCCGGGTTTGATCCTGAATCACCCGGTCGCCAGAGCGGTGTTGTAACCACTACGCTAGCGCGGCTCCATCATTCATAAATAAAAGTAAAAGTAACTGTGTAAATAATAATTGAATAATCACAGAGTAACTAAATTCTTTGTAACAAAAGTTAAAGTTAAAGAAATAAGAAGTTCACTTAGTGTGCCTAATCAGTGTTGTACATTTGTGATTTTACTAGTAGTAGGTGTTGTGCGTTTGTTTAGCTTTGTAAACACACTTTTCGCTCAGAATGGCAGAGTCCTAAAACCTCCATGCCTTAATCTAGGCTGCGAACTAGGGTTTTCAGCTAAAGAACTTTCTGACTTTGTGCTTACTTCGGTGCGAGAACAGAAAGAAAAAGATAAAGAGCAAAAAGACAGAATGGAGGCAGAGAAAGCCGCAGTCCGCGAGGAGGCTTTCGAAGTCGCGGAAAGAGAATAGGAAATGGCATTTGCTAAAGAAGAGCAACAGGCCTAGAGGGCATTCCTTGAAAAGAAAGAACAGGCCGAAAGAGCAGAAAAGAAGGAACAGGCCGAAAGAGAAGAAAAAAAGGAACAGGACGACAGAGCCCACCAGACTAGATTGAAGGAATGGGAACTCGAATTAAGAAGAGTGGATTTTAGTTCTAACAATGGCGGGTCTGGCAGTTCTCAAGGTAGCGATGGGGGAAGCATTCCTCAGGCCGTGGCGCCTAGTGCGGGTTCCTTCCAATTAGATGTCTAGTCTAAGGCTCCAGAGGAAATAGACATCTATCTCTCTATGTTTGAATCCTTAGCAGCTACATATGGCTTGAAGAGGGAGAGATGCAACATGAAGCTATCCCAGAGTCTGAGGGGATCTGCTTATGATGTATTTCTCAAGATGCCCGTGGAAGAACAGAACAACTACGACATGTTGAAGAAGGCTCTGCTTCAGCGTTTTATGCTTAACGCAGAGACTTTTCGTTGTAAAATCCTTGAGGCTAAGAAGCAAAAAGACGAATCTTTTAGACAATTTGCTACACGACTAGAAACGTACTTGGAGAAGTGGGGATTCCTGAGCATCTTCGGTGAATCTTTTGAAGGGTTGAAAGAGATGATTCTCGTGGAAGTTGAAGGACCCGCTCACCCCTGACATGAGAAGGTTCCTGAGGGAGCGTGGGGCCGAAACTCTTGAGCAGGTGGTACTATTTGCTGATAAGTACCAGAGCGCTCATTCGGAAGGAATCTGTCTAAAAGGCGCCACCACGATAGTCACCCCAAACAAAATGATCATCCAGATGATAACGCCAAATGTACGGACAACTCAACGCCCAAAACAGCCTACCAACAGCAACAACAGTCACAAGATCACCAGAGGCAGAAACAGAGCAATTCAGCCCAGGGAACAGGACGACGATATTGTAAATCGTGCAA
Source organism: Oreohelix idahoensis (assembly GCA_024509875.1). Lineage (NCBI taxonomy): Eukaryota > Metazoa > Mollusca > Gastropoda > Stylommatophora > Oreohelicidae > Oreohelix > Oreohelix idahoensis. Next base: position 117,042 of record JAMPIV010003762.1, read on the forward strand.
AACTGACACGCATTTCACATCAGAATGTAAGAGGCCGAAATCAGGCCCTTTTATGTCGCTTGCCTGATCAGGAGGCCGATAGGGAAACATAACCCCCAGGCATATGAACGAAATCCTAGTTACCCTTCTATTACTGAGCAAGTAAGCGTTGGTAACCACACCATACGGTGCTTGTATGATTCGGGCCTCGAATACTCGGCTCTAGTTTCCCAATCTTTGTTGAAGGTCCACCAATATACTGGTGAAACTGTAGAAATACAGGGGCCTCGTAAGAGCATGAAGCCAATGATTCTTCCGGTTGTGGAAATTGATGTCTCAACCCGATATATCAGGGGAAAAATTAACCCTCTCATTGTAGGGAAAAAATATGTTTTTGGAGATCCCTCAGGTGACTCAGACGGACACAAAATATAGAGAACCGAGGACACGCCTCAGCGGCCCCTGAGTTGTCATTTTCACACAGCTTGAATATTTCAGAGCTGAAGCAGGCACAAAGGGCAGATCAAACCCTCAAGCATTGCTTTTCTAAGTTGTATGGTAATTACACCCATACCCCACAGGGAGCACATTACAGAGAGAAAGGTTTGGTATATAGACTGGTGGGGAATAAGAGACAGCTAGTTATCCCATTACCATATCGAACCTGCCTCATGCAGGAAATGCATTTAACCATACCCCATCCCAATAAAGGTTCATATGCCCTGGTAAATCAGGTCTCCTTGAATTACTTCTGGCCAGGTTTGCGACATGATGTTCGACAGTTTATGCGAGATTGCTCTGTCCGCCATACCCGGACAACCAGAAGGATGAAACTACGAAGAAAGAGTCTGAGCAGAGTAACCAACAACCAAAGTTGAATAACTCGCCCCTCAACTCGACATTTCTGTGCAGTAAAACAGAGTGACGTCAAGCGCAGAGGAAAGACATTGCCTTAGCGCCATACTCTGAACAGAGTCAGAGCAAGATAACCCATACTTTAGTTCGAACTTTCCACACAGAGCATGGGATTATTTTCCGACGGACGATGCAAGGGAAGCAACTCGTGGTGCCTCTCCCCTTAAGACCATCCGTCATGAAAGCGGCTTATGTTTCATCATCGGGAGAACATGTTCAGTAGGAACTACGACGAGTAACCTTCAAGAGGTTGACTTTTGGCCAAGAGAATCGGCAGATGTGCGTGAGTACATGGAAAACTGCACACACTGCCAAGCGGGAAACTCAGTCACTCGCCACCGAGATAAAGGAAGAGAGGAACATACGGGAGAAAGAGAACCCGGTAGACAGTAGAACCCATCGAGAAGTGACCGCCCCATAGCTAGATATTCTACAAATCTCTTAGGAGAGGGGGTATGTGACAGAATGCGGCGACCCCTCTCGTTCTGTGTTTCACTCCGGCAGTAATCGGCGCAATTGTGGATAATATTACGAGAGGCAGGTTGGTAAAATTCCTTTGTACCAAGCTTGGACGCTACGGATTAACACGTACATCGCCCCTCGCTATCTGCCTAATCACCGATAAGACGGGTGCGCGCATCACCAAAGCTTGGAATACGGGGAGACAACTTATGGGCTTTTTTTTATTAGAGATCGTCGCTCTTTAGCAGTCAATGCCAAGCTGAAGAATTTGCATGTGTTCTGTAGCTGTTGGGTGGTGCTGTATGGAGTGTTTATGATTGTTGGGGAGCCCGGCAATAGCCGTCGTCTCTCTGTGGAGAGTCTTGGGCAAGTGAGCAGCACATGCTGAACTGTCTCATACGGATGGGTACAGTTGCAGCAATTAGGCTCATGTGTGGGGTTTAATTTCTTTAAGTGCTTGTTGAGGCTGATGTGCTCTGTTCTTCGTTGGAAGATTGTGCTCTTCTCCTTACGTCGTAGTTATATTAATGTTGTCATGTGTGTTGGGATGGGCCATTTCTTTATACAAGGCGCGTCCAGTAGACCCTCCTGCCCATCGGTTCAGCCATTCCTCTTTGAAGTTGTTTTGGAGTATTCGTTTAGCTGTCTTCATGTTTGCTGGAATGTTTCTTTGAACCATCCTTGCTCCTAGTTTTGCTAGTCTGTCTGCTTTATCGTTGCCTAGTATATCTGTGTGCCTTTGTGTCCAGTGGTGAGTGGCTCTGATGTCGTATTTTGTTAGCAGATTGTCAATTGTTTCGGCCAGCTGCATTATTTCTTTATTTTCAGTTTGGAGGTATTCTTCTAAAGCCTGAAGTGCTGATTTTGAATCAAAGATTACGATATCTGAGGGCCCATGGACTTCTTGTTTGAGTTTGCTGTCTATTGCTGTGAGTGTTGTGTTTATTGCTGTAATCTCTGCTTGGTAGTTAGTACAGAATTCTCCGCACGGTTCATATATTTCTAGTGTGCTGCCATTTGTGTATTTCGCATACGCTCCAAGTCCAGCATTTCTAGTGGCCTTGAATGCTGAGCCATCTGTGTATGCATGTATTGTAGTGCTAGGGTAGCTTTCTGTAGTCTCTAAAGTAGCTGTTTTAAGTACTGTTGGGTTCGTGTCTCTTGTTAGTATGCTATCCCTGAGTGTGGTTTTTATTATTGGAAGTTTTAACTCCTTTCCGGTTTAAATGACTGAAGCGTAGCGTGCAATGCTGGGTTCTCAGCAAATTTCACAATGGGGGAATCCCTGAAAGCATGTGGATGATTTCAAGAGTCAATGAGAGTGTAATTAGCCTCACAGGCAGAGGTTCACTTCCACATGTATATTGTAGCATTGTGCATAGCTGGTAGTGATATAAACATGACTCCAGATATTCCTCCATGCATAAAGAAGCAATTCTAATGTATGTTCAGAGCAGACAGAGCAAATACGTAGTAAATTTCTCAGATTATTTGTCAACAAATACAGGAACAATTTCGAATGGAAACCATACATCTTTGTTGGGTAAGTTAGCCTATGCTTCAGTACAGTAAAACCCAGGTTTTCTTTATTTTATTGTTCCTTATTTTCCTTTTCTTTTTGTCATCTTGCCATTAATCCCTTAGTGATGCCTCTATTCAAAATCAAGTTTACGTTCACGTGACTGAGTTCGAGAAACACTTTAAAATAATTGATCTGGTTTACAATTATAGATTTTCCATCATTTTTGAATCTCTGCTTCAAAGGGTTTACGCTCTAGAAAGAAAAAGAATAGTTAACGAGTAAGTCACTCGCCAAAGCATGGCGTAAAATAAGTATATTGTGCTTTTTCTGATGCATGTTCTCCTGATGGCACTAGTTCTCCTGTGGTCTTGTATCTTGAGGCATTGGTTATGAAGCTGTGGGGCAACGCGTCAAAAATAGCATGGGAAGAAGCGTAAAAAAGCAGATGAACTTACATTTGACTAATTAATTAACAGCTGCTTTATCACAACATGTTTTGTAAATGTATGGATATATTTTAAAGTCTTGTCTTGGCACGTAGGAAAAAAGTGTAAAACGAAAAATTAAAAAAAAAAAAAAAAAAAAATTTATCTTACTCTGCCAATTGCATTATTATTTCAGGGAGTATCATCATGACCGGCTAAATCGGCCGAGGTGCGGCTAATCTAACGAACTCCATTCTTTTAGGCATCCTCACCTGAATTACACATGTGGAACATTCAAGAAATTATGTCCAGAATCAAACATCTGCCATTAATTTTTAAACAAAATGTGCTTTGTTTTAGCAGGCGTTCAGTTTAGTTCCCCGCACGAAAAGACATGCCATGAAAAAGATTGCAACTTTGGTGCACTGGCGAGAAGCGCACGACTTTTACGTAATTTCTAGACTACAACTTTGATGAGAAAAAGATAGGACAGACTTTATGACGGACGCATAAGAAAATTCTAAAAATTAATTTATTACGTGTAGGCACCGTTTCTGAAAGATGTGTCATCATCATTATATCCCCCCTATTCCCCCCCCCCCCCTTACCCTCTTTTCCGCATGGAGCCAATACTACAATTGGCCTATTTGTAGGAAGCCTACACTGAAGCGTTATGTGCCATGGCAGAGGTGGTGTCTGTAACAGTGTGTTTAACGTGATGGAATTGCCAGCCCTCTTCACAACCGTAGTTTAATGGCATCTTATGACATGCTTGATGTAGAAGGGGTCCTATTTATTATGTGTCCCCTTAGAGACCCCTGGAACTACGGGGGAGCCTGATAAATGCTGGCGTAATTTTTATTTTAAATGTAAACTATGCCCTAGTACATAATAATAATAATAATAAATTCTTTAAGCGCCAAACACGGCGCATAAGGCAGAAACCAGTGCTCTCCAGGTTGTTCGTTGTGACGCCACTCCTCTTAGCTCTTGCACATTATTTAGGCCCAACGTTCTTCCTTCTCTTATTATTGTTCTTCTGAGTGTTTTCTTTTGGTCTTCCTTTTTTCCGCTTACCCTCAGGAACCCAAGTGAGCGCCTGTAGTGGTATTCTGTTGTTTTGCATTCGTAGGACATGACCGATATATGACCATCGTCTTTTCCTTATATAGTCGGAGACATATTTCTGCCTAGAGTCTTCTCTTATTTGTCGATTAGTCTTGAATTCTTTCCAACTGATGTTCATGAGTTTTCTAAACATTTGTTCTCGAATGTATTCAGCTTGTTCTCCAATGATTTTGTTATTTTCCAACTCTCACAGCCGTATGTTAACACTGAGATAACATTTGAATTAAACAGACGAAGCTTGGTATGTATATTCAATGATCGTAATTTCCAAATGTTAGATAATCTATTGAAGGCGCTAGCTGCCAAAGCAATTCTAGTATGGATTTCTCTTGTTGTGTCACCATCCTGAGTCATTTTACTGCCTAAATAATTGAAACTTTCAACTTTCTGTAGTTTTTTCCCCGTTCAAGATGATATCAAAGGTCTCGTTAGAAAAGTTCATAGCTTTAGTTTTAGAGGCATTTATTTGGAGACCAATTTTAACCGAGAGATGACACAAATTATTTATTGCTTCTTGGGATTGTCTTGGTGTTGAACTTAAGAATGCTACATCATCTGCGAAATCCAGGTCCCCCAGGAATTTTCCATTTGTCCATTTTATACCCAATTGTTCATTGTGGGTATAGTTTCTCATAACCCAATCAATAGCTATTCCAAAAAGTAGTGGTGACATAATACAGCCTTGTTTCACCCCTGTTTCTACTGTAAACCATTCTGTATTCCCTTTATTTGTTCTAACACAACATCTTGCATTGTCATATAGCGCTTTGATTATATTCACATATTTTGTTGGAAAACCATAGATTGTAAGTATCTTCCACAATGATGGGCGGTGTAGACTATCAAAGGCTTTTTGAAAATCGACGAAGGTGATAATAAGTGGCGATTGCCTTTCCACTGATTCTTCTATAATTGTTCTTAGTGTGAATATTTGATCAATACATGATCGTTTCGGCCTGAAACCCGCTTGTTCTTCTCTGATCTTTTCGTCAGCATGCAATTTAAGTCTTTCTAACATCATGCAACATAATAATTTTCCAGGTACTGATAATAGAGATATACCACGCCAGTTATTACAGTCTGATAGATCACCTTTCTTCGGTAACTTTACAATAATACTGTCTTTCCATTGTTGTGGTGGTTGTTCTTCTCTCCATACTTCATTTATAATATCTAAAATTCTCAAGAGGTTGTTGTCATTAACTGCTTTAATCATTTCCCCTGAAATTTCGTCAACTCCAGCAGCTTTAAAATTTTTTAATCTTTTAACGGCTTGTTTGATCTAGTACATAGTACAAATAAAATTATAACAGCCTATGTTGCGATAACAAAGCCTTCGTCGGGGACTAAAGAAATAAACAATAGAGAAAGGAAAGGGACAACTAATTTGAATGGATTTTAAAAAAGACGATATGACATGTAGCTCGAGATTGCTGGGCTCACTCCGGAAAATCGCAGTTAGAAATGGTGCTGCTCTCACGCTGGAAAACACGGATCAAGTCTGAAACTTTAACGAAACAAAAAACATTACGGAACAAAATACACGAAGGAAACAATAAATATTAACGAAATGTGACATGATAAAAATATTGCCCATGTCGAATGAATTTAAATAAAAAAATTATTCGAGCTAAATAAATATTGTACCCGTGTAACCGAGCTGCGGTTCTTGGGCAGTGCCAGCTTTGCGGTCGCACCGAGAGCCGTCTTGGAAATGTGCGTCGAAATGTATACAATATTTTGTAAAATTAAATTTGTAAAGAACAACGGAAACTGCTCTGTTTTGAAGTTGTACGAAAAAGTTACACTGATTCTCAAAATCTCTTATAGAATGCCAATATCATCTTCCTTAATATTCAATAAACATTTCATATTACGTTTCACCGTATCTATCATTAAGTATTGAGTCAGTGGTTCTCATTATATTTGTACTCAAGTGACATCAAAGGCTAAGCGTCCGGAATAAATTTACCACTATTTATTTGTCTATTACCTGCCAGTCCGCAGGATCAAATATTATATATTTCTATATAGTATTTCATTGCAACCGCTGCATCTAACGGCGTGAAGTTATAAATATTCATTTCATATTCTATAGCGTCAACACGCAGAATAATATTATCATCACATTGACTTAAGAACCGCTTGGGAATCACTATTCACCTTAGCGAATTAAGATCATTGTTCAACACCTTGAGAAACCCAATACCTGTATCTATAAACGAAAGTTCTATTTATGAAATCCTTTAATTTTAACATCTCCATAATCTTCGCTCCTATTATAAAAACTTAACAAAAATATTTATTCTAAACCTTTAAAACTTCTACACACATTCCTAAATATCTTCCTACAAAACAATTGTCTGCGAACCAGCTAATCTGGCCCACAGACCTATAGAAAGTTCCCTACATTCTAAAAATCTAAAATCGCAATCCTCTGTCTAAGAATTGTAAAGTTGCCAGTCTTCAATCACAAAGCTCTCTCTGTGTTATCTGTACAAGTATAGATAATTATTTGCCAACTATTTTACACCTGACACCTGCTTTCTCTGCTGTTCTATGGCAAAGAGTCAGGAGTTCAAGATCTCATAATCCTGACGAAATAGCAAATGCTGATTTCAGCACGTATCTTATCTCTTCTCACGTCCCAGTTACGCGACCTAACTGTGTTTTTGCGAGTGTTCTCGTGGACAGATATCCACTGTTTATAGTTACATCTACACTCTTTTTCCTATAAATATAATAAAACGTCACAAAAACTATATTACTTTGTTTTTGATAACTATTTTAGAGTGCACTCTAAAATGTGAGAACCACTGAATAAGGCTTAAACGGCTGTCACTCAAAGGTACCGAGTAAACTGCACGTGATTCTACCAAACAACGGGAGTGATGCATTTGTTTTATCTATCGAGGGTAGCTAGACTGACATCTCCTGACTTCAGTGTTAGCTAAAGTGTACCTTCGTTTCGGGTTTGTAAAAATAAAATGCGAGAGATAATGCTGCACGTTTTTATTGTGTGTTATAAGTTAGCTTTTTGGTATATTATTTTAAAATATATTTTATGTAAAGGCAATGCTGCAGTTGGAGCATGCAGCGATGTCACAATGGTCATTATTTTACTATTATTTAAAATTATAACTTACGCATAACTATCCATTAGAGCATGACGCGGTCACTATTGTAAGAAGCAGATCATCCAGCAGAAATAAAAGTTAAATATATGATGCACTTATTACAAATTGAAACCTGAAAATAGACATGATTTTATCAATGTAGATCTTCAGAGAGCTTGGTGTTTCTAAAGTAGATCTCAACAGCTCCTATGTAGCCAGCGGATGATGTGGTGTATAACTGGCATAGAGCAGATGGGAGAGTGCTATAGATACTATACAATGGGCAAATGAGACGAGTCTGTGAATTCGGCATTGCACCATGGCAACAGCATTCAAGTCAGACTCCAAAAACCAAGCAATGAGAATCTGTCTTTTTGTCTCAGGTTCAAAATGATGTGCCCAGGTTTCGTCACCTATAACGATCTTAGCCAAAAAGTTCTCTCCATCAGCATTGAAACGCTCCAACAATTCAGAAGAAATTGCTTTCCTTTGCAATCGGTGGTCATTTGTGAGACTTCGAGGAACCCATCTTGCGCAAACCTTAAAAAATCCGAGAGTTTTTATAACTGCATTTGCACTACCAATGCTGACTGACAGCTGTAAGGCCAATTGTTGAGTAGTGATTCGCCTATCAGTAACAATAATGCCCTCAGCGCATTTCAACATTTCTGCGTTGGTGGCTGTGGCAGGACGTCCACAGCGCGGCCGATCAAGCAGCTCCGTATCTCCACTTCCTGATTCTTTGATTCTCTGAACCCAGCGACTGACTGTACTCCTGTCGACTGCAAAACTTCCATACACATCACATAGACGCTTGTGAATGTTCACAACAGTTTCCTTCTCTGCAACGAGAAATTCTATCACAATTCGCTGCTTATAACGCAAGTTGCTAATACGCTCCATTTCAACGGTTTAGCGCAGCCGTATTATTTTGCCGATTGCGGTGCAATTTGGTGCACACAATTGGCACATGCCATATTTGAAGTGTGCAAAATGTCATGCTTCTGTCTTCATTATTAGCTGAGAAAAACGATGTGGTGCATTACTTTCTGAACGCCCCTCGTAAAAAAACAGTGGAGCCCAGCAAGAGCTGAAAATTTCAAGAGACAAACAGACACCCAATGTGCCATAGAATAAATGGTCTTGGAAGGGAAACACGTTGTAGAATCAACTACAACAAAGATGAAAGCTATTCCCATAAATACGGTTTCAACAGTTAAACCCATCTACGCTGCACACAAGCTTCCAGTTTGGAAACAACATAGTTTCCCTGAAAGGATAGCAAACATTCCTGGCACTGAGAGAAAGAAGAGCCAGACTGCTTCAGATGGAAAAGCCATAACGACAAAATACAAAAAGAAACGATTCCCAAGCAACACCTGGACCCATGCACACACAGATGGATCAGCAACAAATGCAACAGTAGAAGAAGGTGGAGGGGTGCTTCTGCGCCTTAAGCTTTGATAGAAACAAATATTTCAGTGGCAACATGAACATTCTTAAGTAACTTCAGAGCAGAGGCAGAGGCCTTGAATACTGCAGCAGAGGTTATAATTACAGAGGACAGCATTGAGAGACACGTTGTTTTCTTCACAGACGCAATGTCAGTAGTTGCAACGCTGAGGAGCCAGAATAATGCAGACCTAGATAACATAAGAGAAGTGCTTCACAAAATATGTCAACAATTCAAAAGGGTTGTGATACAATGATTTTCCTCTCATTGTAGAATCGCCGGAAACAAAGAGGCTGACAGATTGGCAAAGGAATATGGAAAGCTACCTCAACCTGATACAAGCACAACTTTCGATGAGGCAAATAGTTTTATTAGAACCAGAAAAAGAAACAAATGGGATGCAGAGAATCCAGATTACACACAAAATGATGCATATTACCCGCTAGGCAGAGGAGAACAAGTGGTAATCTTCAGACTCCGCACACGCCACAACAAATTATGATATTAGGCCTACCTATTCAACAAGCGGAAGATAGGAACTACCTATGACTGTACATGTCGCACTGATAAAGTGACTGATTGTAGCGAGAGGTTTATATAGATGTAGTGATAGTATTGACAGAAGTAGTGTTCTCTCCTGAAAAAATTGTGAAGTCCCGGTGTCTAGGGTTCACTGGTCTCACCCTCACAGGAAGATCAAGGCTGTGAATAATCTGTGGCAAGGATTAGATATAGACAAACAGATTATACTGGCGCCCTCTCACCTTTTTATCCCCTAAGAGTTATTTATTTAACTTTGAAAGTAGAACTGTAACTCAACTTTGAATAAAAGTAATTAATAACTCAAGTGGCTTACAATTCAATTAATTTATTATGTACACTATGTACTAGTGTGATGATGGGTGAATGTTGAGGCAATGGTGATTATGGTAGCGTATGTACATTCCAAACTATTTGTAAGAAAATAATAAATAAAAAAAAGATCCACTTTGGATCTTATTAAATAACAAGTTCCTTAACACTCTACCTTGTCCACCAGGAATGTTCACTGTCCTCCTGTATTTATTTTAATAGAGAAAAATTAAAGTTTATCTGTCTCTCCTATCTTTTCAGCTCAAGTTCATCATTTAAAACATTCTGTTGACAGTAGTAGTTTGTCTCACACTGGTTACTAGATTCATGAAACTTAACTCAGGTCCAAGTCAGTTGCACTTTACAACTGAGTCTGTGCTGCAAACTCCCAAACAGTAAGGCCGCTTACACACGAGCGTTTCTTGGCGCGCGTTTCTCACGCGTGACGAATGAAGGAGTAAGGGATTTACAGGCTGCTCAGCCGAGCGAGACTGTCTGTAAATCCGTACTCTTTCATTTGTCACGCGTGAGAAACGCGCGTCAAGAAACGCTCGTGTGTAAGCGGCCTTAGGGGAATGACAGTAATAGGCTCCTTCTATCTCTGGACTTCACATACAGCAGGATATATGGACCTCAGACCTCATAAACATGATCACACTTGTGGTATGTGCCCTAGGATCCCTGTAAGAAACTTTCTCCAACACAGAATTACACTTTTAGTGAAGATGCCTGCCCTGCATACAGTCAAAAATGGCTTGGCAATGACAGTGCTCTACTCTGCTTCTTCTGGCGGGGCTTAACAAGGTTGTGTGTGATAAATGAATTTCGAAACTGCCACCTTTAATATAAATAATTCTAGAAAATGCCGTCTATGAGCTCATTGTGTGTAACCTTGCAATTTATTAAGGCCTGTGTCTCTTAAATGGCCTAGGTTATCACCGTCTGGTCAATTGTGGTGAATGGGGATAATATATATCTTTATAGGGGACTTAGTGTACTGACTGAGATCAGCTGTGAAGGTCTATGTATCTATTTAATATTGTGATTTATTACATAGCCTTCTTTGCTACCACATATGTCAACCTCAGTCAGTCTTATTCTGGATTTGTATAATGACTGCGTGTTACGTCTAGGGTATGATAGTGATGTAATGAGAGTACACAATAATTAACAGCCAGCTAAACACCTATGGTAAGACCCACAACACTTACAACACCAAACCTCTCACAAACCTCAACAACTTTAAGAGGGACCTTAAGTAAGTCGAATGTTAACTTTTCAAATTTATGTATTATGTATTTATAAAAAGATATCCTGATCCAATGTCAAAGGAATCAGGAATCCCAATCACTATAATTATATGAAATATTTACACATTATACAAAGGGTATGTTAAAATTAACAACTGTGTCATGTAATCGCTGTGTGTGTTGTAGTCTTTGCGGAAATACTGGATGTTCAAGCTATGTGGTTGTTGCTCCTCATCACATTTCTAGTCTGTCTTTGATGGAAATAAGGTCTACACTTTCACTTTCCTATCAAGGAAACACTGTCGTGTCTCTCTGGCTTTATGTTCTTTGATTTTCAATTCTAAGAGGGGTCATAAGACTGAGCGTCACTGTTTACACCTCTTAACTTTGAGATGGCTGACAGGAACAGACTCCTATGCTCGTAAGGTCAGCATACTCTGGTTTTCCTCACTCTGGTCGTTCTCTTGTCCCAGGCATATATTCTCTGCCTCCGGATTGTACGATAATCTGACCAGGTGCTGCTCTAACAGTTTGAGGACCACTGTCCCTGAAACAATAAGGTGGTCATGCCCCTTCAGAACTAAGCTAGGTTATATTTCCATATTTTACGACAATACAGGACAGACAATGTTCAGCGCGGTAGGCCCACAAATATCTTCTCATGACACAGCTTTCACCAGTTTTCCTGTCCCTAATGTGTACAACGCCTCTGCACTTCCAGTATTATGTTCTTCCATACAATAATATAGGTATCACACTACCTTGCAATTCCATGTATAAGCCTAGGCATTTAACTTCCTCTGCTATAAGTTCTGTGCAGGTTGGAGCAATTTTCTAGGCTTTTCGCTACTGAACCACACACACAAAGACACAAATCATCAATGTACATTCAATTTTCATAAATATATATATTCAAAATCTGCAGCTTACCACAATTAAGAAATCTGAGAACAAATTACGTTGAATAGCAAGACCAATATGGCACACTCTCGATCTGCTGTCGTTCCAGGCTTTCAAAGAATAATTGCACTGGCTTTCAACGCATAAGTTTCTCCAATGAAGAAATATTTGAATGTGGCAGTGAACTGACGCTCTTTTTGCCAATATCGGGAGTTCTAACCAATAAGGCCCTATGTTTACAAAGTATTTGAAATTAAAAGCAGCTTTCCTATCGTGTCTCTATTAGCAACCCACTAGTACTTTTTCTCGACTAATCGTAGTTAGTCTTTCATAAAATGGTAACCAATCAAATCGATTCTAACAGTGTGGCCTCCATTCATTTTAAAAGTCTTATCTACCATGCCAAATGGAGCAACCATGACCAAGTGTTGTCAATACGACACCACTACTTTATTTTGGCTATAAGTTGTTTATTCTTTAACTAATGGTGCAACACTTACTATATTCGTTATCAGCAAATTCTACTGCATCTAACTATATAAGTTTAAATGGTCTACTCTGTCAGTGGAGAGACATGATTTCAACCTAAACTCATGTTAATATTTAACTTTTCCACTGTTTATTAAAAAAATCTGGCCGGTCATACGCATTCGTTCGTGTGTTCCAAGAAATGCATAGTTTATTTTTAGCCTAGACTGTCAGTTTGATTTCAAGCCATAGCGTAGCAAATTAATATGCAGAACGCGTTTCGACATTCATGTCTCAATGCAATGCAGTGTACGCCTTAGGAAAGCACAGTCCTATACCAGTCTTCTTCCTATGTAATTATCTATCAGATTTTGGCTTTACATTTAATTTATAGGATTTATTTATGGTAGACGGAATGGAACGAAACAAGCTGTTCGTTAGGAATACTATTTTAACAATATGTGCATGAAAGTTATTAAGTGTACTTATCAATAATGTTCATATGGTGGATATGTTTGTCACTCTTCTTCTTCTGTGGACCTTGGCCGCTGACAGACAAAGCAATCAGTGAACATCACGCATGACGGCATCTTGTAGAGCAGCAATAAACGGTCTCCACTTTGATCAGCCGACTGTCATCCTTCGTGTGGTTCCACAGCTCGGGTTCATGCTTAGAATCTCTGCCTCCAGAGTTTAACGCCAGGTGGCTTTTGGCCGGCCTTGCTTTTGCTTTCTTTCTGGAGTTCCTAGCATGGTAGTTCTGGTGACAGTGTCATGGTAGTTCTGGTGATAGTGTCATGGTAGTTCTGGGGACAGTGTCATGGTAGTTCTGGTGATAGTGTCATGGTAGTTCTGGTGATAGTGTCATGGTAGTTCTGGTGATAGTGTCATGGTAGTTCTGGTGATAGTGTCATGGTAGTTCTGGTGATAGTGTCATGGTATCTTCTAAAGGTGTGGCCAACGCAATTCCAGCGTCTATCCGCTATGATGTCTTCTTGGTGGCTTCGAGTTAGTAGTTCTTGGTTGGTCGTGGTGTTTGGCCAAAGAATTCCAAGAGTTTTCTTTGGGTAGGCTATGTTTGTCATATGTTACTACGAAATCTAGCTGTTCACAACCCGCTACTTGAATAAAAGTTCCTGGAAAAAGAAAGAATTGTCGATGAAATATGTAGGGTAGTCGATATTCGGTCACGGGCAGGAATGAGTTTGAAACTGGTACACGACAGATATGTCATGGCATCAAAACCCAGCTCTGCAGGCCCGAGCAGAACAGTCCCAATTACGATGGTTTGGCCAAGTCTGCAGAATGGGGGAAGATCGGCTACCACGACAAGTATGGGAAACTAAGAGCCAGGGATCCAGACCTCCAAGACGACCAAGAGTTGACAGGGAGGACAACTGTTATGATTAAAATTTATAACGGTTATGTGTGGAGCATCTTCAGCTCGACAGAGCTCCATTTCTTATATTTTGTTACGGATTGACTCAAAATAAACGGAAACGACTAACATACCGGGATAGTACGGTAGCAGACGCCAATTTGAGCAGAAGTTTGGTTTTATCGTCTGCAAAAGAGAGATGCAGATTGTGTTTTAATGCGAGAGGTCGCGTATGTGTTTGCTCCTGCAGTCTACTGTGTTTTCCCTAAGTTTTACCATCACTAGGACACCAATATACTCAGTTGAGGTGTTCCTAGCTTCTTTGACTATCAGGCAGTAATTTTCATTATTGTGTCGAATGTATAAATATATTAAACTGTTGAGAGTGCAAGGACAGCGTCTCCATAGCGGAACGGACTGCCTGACGACATTATGAAGACTGCATTTTACTGCCTTTGCCATTGGGCTTGAACATATTATTATACTTAATGGAGAATGTAACAGTACCTAAATAAATTGTATCTTGTGAACTGTGAAGAGGTGTTACGCTTATATTGGCATTCAAGTTGATACGTGTCTGTCGACATACCCCTATGTATTTATTTGGCCACGGACATTGTTCCGCTTATAATATTACTACAACTGATGGACGGCACGGAGCAACAACATTAAACAATCTCTCAAGTACCGACTAGAATGGAACCATGCCAGGAGGAAGCCAGCTGACAGGAAAGTACGGCGCTCTCTCTGGTGAACCTCTCCATCTCAGGGTAGAAGAGGAACTAATAAGTAAGTAAGTACAAGGCAGACGAAGATGGAGAAAAGTCAACAAGAGTTCAGAGTATAATGTGCTCTAACTACCATCTAGTTTTTGGGATAAATAAGAACGGAAAGTTAAGACAGAAAGAATGAATCAAAGATACTAAGGCAGACAGATAGATATAGATAGTCGGAGAGACAGAGTGAACCAGATAGACTGACAGGTAGGCAGATACTTATCGAGACAGATGAAAAGAGTGATGTGAATTATGATAAACTTCAATTAACTGCTCCAGTAACCAGATGACATTTAATAAAAATCTTCATGTTATTTCAAATTGCAAGTTTCCAGAACACAGACCACCCACAGTCCAGACCAAACAAATGTAGATTATTAAACACACAAACAACAATGTACTGATGAGAAATGGATTCGTTGTTTACACGAGTCGATACAGGGTAGTCTAGAGTCAGTGATTCCCAAACTATTTTCACTGGGTCGCACTTTCGGAATGAAAATTTGTTAGAACCTCACCGAAATGTGTATTGATAAGAAATACCTTTCAAAAACAAAAAAAATATACTTCAGCAGTGCTTTATTGAATGATGTACGCTATGTTTTAACAATTTTTATTATTATTAAAATGTATTTGATAACAAATAGTTATATTACTGAATAAAATCTGCAAACTTCTGGACAGTTCTACGGGTTTCTGTAGTCATATTTCCCATAATATATACAGCTATGTCGCGGTTAGTTCGAATAATGAATCCTGTGAAGTGGTCACATAATTCAAATTCCCATTATTCCAAGTTATAAAATATGGTAATTGGTTCCAGCCCAATGAAAATATGCAATGACAATTTAAAACCACTTTATTTCTAATTTATTTATTAAGGTAATACACCTGACGATGTCATGAAAACATAATTGTCTTTTTAAAAAATCAGCGTAGATTGAAACAACTTTAAAATCCACAACTCCGCCAGCCGTGGAGGCAATTGTGAAAGTAACAAAGAGAAGACAAATTATTCGGTTCGTTCCGTCACACATCACACCTAAGGACACATACTGACACGCCTGAGCGAAGCCGACGAGTCTAGCCACTGATATATCTTGTATAATATTCCGTACTGTAGATTTATGCCATCTCATTTCACTTCTTAGTTACTATGATCACGTGCCTGCCGTTCAATTATATTGAATTTTTGCTCTAATTTAACAACAAGCCTCTTCCTCTTTACACTGTCAGAGTTTCTATCTGGGTATTCTTTCTTCTGTCCCTTTTGTTAGGGCACTTTAAAAAATATAACACAGTTGTATATGGTAATATGGTACAACAGGCAGCACCACATCCGCATGGGATGATAGGCAAGTGCAGACTGTCGTAGTGGCATGTAAAACGCTAGTGTATGAACTCGACTCACTTGTAATTAAGCGAACGATTTTAAGAGTTTGGAAAAATCTGTAAAAAAAACTCGCGTTAATAAAATTTTAGCTCGCATTAAATGCGATCTGGGTATCATTTACTAATTCGCATTAAATCAAATTCGCGTTAATCGAGCTCGCATTAATCGCGACTTAGCTGTATCATATGTAACAAAATAAATAAGAAAATAACCTTCATATTTATTTTTGGTATTTAGTTTTTTTTGAAAAAGTCTTTATAAATCCTTTATTGTTTTTGAACCTCCCCGCTGCATCTCCCATCTTCTCGCGCCGCAGCAGTGTGGCGCGCCGCACCGTTTTTGGAACCACTGGTCTAGACCATAATAGATAAGGTAACTGTATTACAATGATACAACTGAAACTTCTACATTAATATTGAATGTTTATGACTCACCACAGACTCAATCAGCCACGTCTATACAAGTGAGGCTTTCATGGAGGGGGGCGGTGTGAAGCAGTAACACTACAGAAGTTGGCCACGAAGCAACTTTTTATGTTTTTAAACTATCACCTGTAATAATGATCCGTCGTAGCTAAAATCAAAATCGTAAAAATGTAAAGGTAGACCCATTGTCATATTTGCTATCATCATCATTACAATCACCATCGTCAGTACCATCAAAATCATTACCATTACAATCACCATCGTCAGTACCACCAAAATCATTACCATTACAATCACCATCGTCAGTACCATCATAATAATTATTATAATAATCATCATTACAATCATCATCATTATCATTGTAATTATCGTCACCATCCTTCATCTCATCAAAGAGCACAATGAGGAAACGACTTTGGCTTTGTTAGGGCAACATAAAGGAACCCAGCTGATAGCATTACAAGGCAGTCCTTGTTACAGAATACCTCCGAGGTGAGAGAAGTATAGGCATACCTTAAACACAGGGAGAGGGGAATTGAACAAGGCATAAAGCAGACATGGAAACATCTTGAACAGATTGCACAAGACAGGAAGACTTCTCAAGAATCTGATGGTCCATTGTTCCACAGACAGCTAATACACATCGATGATAATCAATCTATCAATACCCGTTAGCTCCACAAGAACCATAGACTCCTAGAAAATGTATTCCCAGTCACCCTAACGCGTTCCACCAGCTAAAGGTATTTCCGTGTCTTCCTAATCATATTCATTAGTCTCCAGTTCTCTTCTCCATGTGTTCTTGTTTTTGCTTCTATTTCTCTTATCATGTTGATTCCACAATGAGGACTGATAATGCTATGAATAGGTTTGTTCAATGTGTGACCTATCCATCGCCAGCGTCTTCTTCTCATCTCTTGTTCCATCGGCAATTGTCAGGATTTGTCATCATTTCTACATAGCTGATCTTGTCGTACCAGTTCAATTTTCTATTCTGCGCAAGCATGTGATGATGATGATGATGATGACGAATGTTAATTACCCACACAATTAAAGTTGCAGATCGTGGATGTAAAAAGTCGAGTTCTTAAACAAAATAATTTATCGGGGTTAGGAAGTTCATAATGAAAAGAGATTTATCTGAAGGCGAGGGGAAAACCAATTATAGAAAAAAATGATTGATGTTCAAAGAGCTGTATTTCCTGTCCCAGAGTGAAGTGTACTCACGTCCTACAAGGGGCTAGAGGACAGAACCTGACTTTGTCGATGTTCTGAGAGTTAGAGAGACGGAAACGTAAGTCAGCTAGTTCTTTCTCCGATTAAAGGAAATACATGTGTTGTCTTATCATCGCATTCAGAGCCAGTGTCTAAACAGGGTTCTTGTTAACTCTTTGAGTCTGTCTCTTTATAAATTGAAGTTGCCTTTTTTTCTATCTATCTATCTATCTATCTATCTATCTATCTATCTATCTATCTATCTATCTATCTATCTATCTATCTATCTATCTATCTATCTATCTATCTATCTATCTATCTATCTATCTATCTATCTATCTATCTATCTATCTATCTATCTATCTATCTATCTGTCTGTCTGTCTGTCTGTCGGTCGGTCTGTCTGTCTTCTTGTCTGTCTATTTATATATATATGTCTCTCAGTCCTTGTTGCGTGATAAATTCTCGCAACATCATTTTATTACAATATCTATTTTATAACGCAAGGGCAACAACTGCTTGAAATTTATAGTTACTTTTCTCGGTGAGCATTTGTCTTCTCGCGTTGGTATTGAATGCAGTTGAGTTTTTGAGCTGTGGTCATTTTTCGCGCCGGACTGCGCATGACTGGTCTTGCTTTTTGGTCGATCGGTTTCCGCCCACCACTAGTGGAGTGAGCGATTTGAATGGCGAAAGAGATGCCTCGTTGAAGAGGGGATCTCCGCTATTTTTTGTTCTGTCAGGAATGTGAAAGTCCTCTTATGGATATTTCGTTTATTCGAGATGATACCTCTAGTGTTTCCCACATGTCGGGAGGCATAATATTTCTGTGTATTTCCGGAAGGCAAGGTAAATTAACATTTTCATTAACTCTATCGATTTTTGGTCGTGAGCGATTTCTGGTTCATAGCCTGTCTTCGAAAGTCGTCGTCACGAGATGTTTTCCCAGCTCACATGTCGCTGTATTGTGCTGCATCGGTTGATGCAGGTCCCAAGGACTATTACTTGCTACTTGGTTACCTGAACTAGGTTTGAAAAACCTTTGTTATCTAGAGGATATTTTTGAGGACATTATTTATACTTCGGCAGACGTGTCTGTCTTGCTGAAGTCAGACTAAGGAGAGTGAACTGATCTCATACATCTGGTTATCTCCTGGCTGTTATAGAAAAGGATGGAGTTTTTCACCTGACTACATTTACAGCACTATGAAATATAACATGCATCTGACTCATCATTGTAATGCTGTCTACCGTCTATTGCTGTATTGAATGTTGCTGTGATAATGACTGTTTGATGTGTCTACATATTCGCGTAACCATTTTGTCACTGTGGCGTCCACAATAAATAATGAAGAAAAACGTCAACGGCTGTTTCAAGAATCATTGACTTTATACGTCGTGAGTTTACTGACGTCCTATGTGGATTGCCCTGTTATTTTTGTATGAACATTGTTTTGACTGAACACATCTGCACACTACACAAAACCAGACATGCGGATACCATCCATCATCATATGGCATCACGCATCATTTGGTGGCCATAAGCTGGGTTGATCTGGTACCAGCAAACACGGGGTCCCTTACCCACTTCATTTTCAACAAGAATTCATCAACATCCTTCAAGAAATTAACATTCTTCAAGACAGCCAACATCTTCAAAATTTTCAAAGTACTCGGCGTTGCCCGGTAAAAGTCAAAATTTCAATTTTTTGACGGAAACAAGAATTTGACAGTACCCGGCGTTGTTACATGTTGCCGGATAACTCGGACTGCTGTTATCTTTTACGCAAGTCAAGCAAGTTGCTGCTGTCAAGGTTCCAGTGCTGTCGTTTTTGTGAAGGTCAAGTGCCGGTTGAAACGGGTTGTTTTCTGAAGAAGGCCAAGTACCGATTTCCATCAACTTACTTTTGGATTAGAAGGTCAAGTGCCGAAACAACTCAACACACAGTATGTCAGAAGCTCTTGTACCATCGTGTTAGCAGTGGAAGCAGTTCAGATGTGCCATCATCGTTGGAGCTTCGCTCTTTAGGACGTTGATTGACATCCGTTTTTCTGCTGTTCGACGATTGGAAGCCTATAAGTTAAGTGGCCTGTTTGTATGTAAACTGTGCCCTTATACTTCTGCTGAGTCTTCTGTGTATCATCTCATTCTATATGTTATATGTCTATATGTTATTTGTATATTTATATGTTTATATTTCAGCGGGGTTCTCGGTTGGGTGGTGTCTCCGTTAGATTATGCCACGTCATAGAGGTCGTCTATTGTGAGCGTTTTCTGTAGGGTTTGCAAATTTCCGATACTGGAATTTGCTAAGCGACTTCTGTTGCTATTTATGTTAGCTGTGATGACATGTTTTAATATTGTTTTCGTTATTATTTCGCATTCTTTAGTTTTGTTTTGATTTGTTTGTATTTGTTAGCCTACTCTTGTCTATAATTTAGTTTCATACAACATTTTTTTTTATACACTGTGGTGTCATGTATTTTGTTTAATTCTATCGTAGATATCGTCACATTTTTTGTGATATTTCATTAATTTCTGCTTTATTTTTAGTTGATTTCTGCGAACGTTTTTGTATTGTTGCTGATCTTTGTTATTGTTTACATTGTTATTGTTTACATTGTTTGCATTGTTTACATTTTCAATGTTTACATTCTGCATGTGTTTACATAGTCATTGTTTACAGTTATAGTAATTAGTTAATGGGCTATGCTAATGCACTGTTACTACTACACTGATGATAAATGAATGATGAATAGTGTCGTGCACTATTGAATGAGAAGTGCACTTATGATCAAGAATTGATTGTTGATATTTCATATACAAGTTCTTTGATTGGAGACTTGTTTCCCACAGAGACTGGGATAATATAAGGTGATGTGAATATACAAGTGCTTAATTAAGACTTGTTACACTTAGGTTTGAAATAAATTAGTTAATTATTTCAGGTTTTGGACGCATATGTTAGACAACATGTCTACATTTGAGCACTTTATTGAGCAGGGTAAATTGCTTGGGAAGACTGGTGATAAGTTAGAAGAATTTGCAACTGCTCGATATGATAAAGCAATGGAAGCTGAACAAAAGAAACTGCATATGGAAGCTGAACAAAAGAAACTGCAGATGCAGGTGGATGAAAAAAGATTCCAAATGGAAATGGAAAAACAAAAAAGGGAATCAGAAGCTGAGGAAAGAAAACTCCAGCTAGAGGCTGAAAATAAAAGACTTGAAAAAGAGGCTGGAATAAAAGACTTGAAAAAGAGGCTGAAAATAAAAGACTTGAAAAAGAAGCTGAAAAAAGACTTGAAAAAGAGGCTGAAAATAAAAGACTTGAAAAAGAAGCTGAAAGACTTCAAATAGAGGCTCAGGCTGAGGAGAGAAGATTACAGAGAGAATCTGATGAGAGGAAAGAGAAAGCAAAAATGGAACATGAAGAAAAGGTCTTAGCTTTAGAGTTGGAAAAATTGAAATTGATGAACATGAGTAATGGTAATGATTCAAACAAGGGTTCATCTTCTGGTAAGGCTAATAATGATACTTTTAAGATTAAGTTACCAACTTTTAGTCCTTCCAGTGATGACATAATGTTCTATCTGGACAGATTTGAACAAGCATGTACAGCTCATAACATAGACAAAGCAAAATATGTTTATCAGTTATCAGGGATACTGACAGGTAAAGCTCTAAGTATATTAAATATGGTGGATGAACCTGACAAGAACAATTATGAGGTTGTCAGGGCCGCTCTGTTAAAGAAATATCAGCTTAACGAAGACGGCTATCGTCTACAATTTAAAAACATGTTACCTGAAAATGGAGTTGAATTCTCCGAGTTTATTGCAAGAATACGCATTACTTTCTCACGATGGGTTGAACTATCTAAGACGGAAAAAACTTATGAAGGACTTATGGACTTAATACTTAGAGACAAAGTCATGTCGTCTGTCAATGAGTCTTTCCTTGCTTTCCTTCATGAACGTAAACCTAAAACAATAAAAGAAATGGAAGATTTCTGTTGCCAATACGTAACTGCACACCCACACATAACCATGGGTAACTCTAAGGTGAAAGAAGGTTTACCAGTTGCTTCGGCAGCTCCGTATGGTCAAAACTTTGCTCGTAGATTCCAACAAAATTTTGATAGAAAGAGCAGCGGTAATTTCTGTCAAAATCATGGAAACCAATTTCATGGTGATTCTTCTTCGAAGAATTGGAGACAACCTGATAGTGGTCGTTACTATCACCCTAATAATTATAGGCATTTCAAAAGAGGATATGGTAATAGAGGTTATTCCTGCCGAAGACCTCAGAACCAAACAAATAGATGTTCGCATCAATGTGAACATGATAGTAATCGTGGAAACTGGAATTCGAACCAGGATAACAATTACAATAGAGACAATAATAACTGCAGAGATAATAATAACTCTGATAACTTCAGAGGTAATAATAGTCGGGGTAGATCTCAACACAAAAAAAAGAGATATCAGCAGGCTAATGCTGTACAACAGGAAACTGAGGGAGCCTGTAATCATGTTGTTGATAGTAAAAACTTTGACGCTGTCACTGGTTCTGCTTTTGACTTTGAGAGAGCAAACAAATGCCCCCAATGCAGTACTTTATTCGAACCGGGTACCATAACTACTTTGAGTTGTGGTCACCCACTTCCCGCTCTTCCTGCTGCTGTTGCGCATGACGGGAGGGGTTCTTTAATTCTACATAAGGGTCTTGTTAATGATACTCCGGTCTCACTACTTTTCGATTCCGGATGCACCACTATTGGTGTTAGACAATCGCTTGTAGATCCATCTTGTGCTACAGGAAGGGTTATTAAATGTGTCACATTTGGCGGCACTCTAGAAAAAATATCCTACTGCTGTAATTCGCATTGCCACTCCTTTCTTTACTGGAGATGTGCATGCTTGTCTCTTACCTAATCCTATTGCGGACCTTATTATTGGTCGTATTCACGGAGTTAGGGAGTGTACCCCACAGCAGATTGCTGCTTGGGAAGATAATAACATGCAAGCTACAAATGCAGTAGTTACAAGAGCACAAGCTCTACAAACACCCGAAACTTCACTGAATAGTGATAATGAAGTTGATAGCCAAGATAGTCACTTAGTAATCACTCGTGACTCTTTCATAAAATTGCAAGAAGAAGATCCTTCTTTAAAAAAATTCTTCGTTCTTGCGAAGAAAGGTGATCCGAATCAGGATACAAATAGAAAATCTTGGATTGCAATGAGAAACGGCGTACTTGTACGTATGGTACAAGATTCGACTACGTCGGCACATTCGCAAATTCTTGTTCCCAAGAGCATGAGAGTGCAAATATTACAACATGCTCATGACTCGCAATGTGCTGGACATATGGGTTTTTCCCGTACGAAGTCGAGAGTCCTTGCGGCTTTCTTTTGGCCTTTTGTCAATAAGGACATTCGTATTTACTGCCGATCATGCAAGGTATGTCAGGAGGTCAAATCTAGAGGACCACGACATGCTGCGCCTATCCAGGCTGCTGACATTCCTATTCGGCCGTTTCAGAAAATGGCCATAGATATTATTGGCCCTTTTAAGGTCAAGTCGGCCAGAGGACATCAGTTTATCCTTACATGTGTCGATATGTGCACACGTTGGCCAGAGGCTATTCCTCTTAAGAGCATATCTACTACAGATATCGCAGATGCTCTTTGGTTGATATTTTCTCGCTTGGGGTTCCCCAGAGAAATATTATCAGACCATGGCACTCAACTCATATCTGACACTATGTCACAGGTAATGTCTACCTTACATATTGAACGATCTCTCAGTAGTATCTACCATCCTATGTCTAATGGGTTAGTTGAGCGTCTGAATAGAACGCTCAAGACTTTGCTTGGTAAGATAACTGAAGATCATCCTCAAGATTGGGACAGGGTTTTACCCGCGGCTCTCTTTACCTATAGAGAAGTCCCTAATGAACACACAGGATTTTCTCCCTTCGAACTTGTCTTTGGCGCGCGTCCACGCGGCCCTATGTCTTTATTACACGATCTCATCACTGCCGATGATATTAGCGATGAAACTCAATCCTCATATGAGTATGTCATTGCTCTTAGACAAAAGATCATTGAGGCATGTAAGCTAGCAACTGCTTCATCAGAAATTGCTAAAGAGAAGGCAAGACAGTTTGCTAACAAGAATAGATGTCTACGACAACTTTGTCCAGGTGACAAAGCATTCGTCCTACTCCCCAGTAGGGAAAATAGACTTCTTATTGCATGGAAAGGTCCGTATGCAATAGTCTCTCGGATTTCCGATGTTGACTATGTGGTCGATATTGATGGAAAGCATAAAACTTTCCACATAAACATGCTTTCGGAATTTCACGAACGTCCGGACTATTTGCTGCCTATTTTCCAGGCAACGGATGATGCTCCTGCACCTCACGGTCATTATTCATCCCTGTCTGTCATACAGGATGAGGAAGCTACCTTCTCTGATGTCAACCTTCCCCTTCCGGTGGTTCCATTACATTCCACGGAATCTTGGAAAAACGTTTCTGTTTCTCCTAATCTTTCTGGTGACGAACATCGACAAGTCTCGTCGATGTTACAAACATTTCAGGATGTTCTCACTGACATTCCTGGACACACAGATGTCATAGAACATGACATAATTCTTACCGACAATAATCCAATTAGGGTTAGGCCTTATCCTATTCCTATACACTTTCAGTCGCAGTGGAAAAGGAATTGGATGAAATGATTCAATTAAATATAATTGAACCATCGACTTCACCATATTCTTCTTCCATGGTTATTGTCCGGAAGAAGGATAAGAACATACGAATTTGTGTTGATTATCGCAAATTGAATCAGGTCACAAAGTTCGATGCTGAACCGATGCCTTTGTTAGAAGATCTACTGATTAGACTTTCTAATTCTAGATTCTTCACTAAACTTGACTTGTCTAAAGGTTATTGGCAAGTGCCTTTAGCAGAGCATGCCAAACCTCTTACTGCTTTTTCTACACCTAGGGGTCTATTTCAATGGAATGTTATGCCTTTTGGTCTCATGAACGCCCCTGCAACTTTCGTTCGCATGATGCGTCGAATTCTGTCACATCGTTCGGATGTCATCGCATACTTAGATGACATCTGTCTCTTCAGTGATACCTGGGAAGATCACTATTTAGGGTTATATGACTTACTGTCCACTCTACGTGAGAATAATTTGACAGCGAAACCTTCTAAAGCTTTTGTTGGTTTTGGTGAAATCTCTTTCCTGGGTCATCGTGTTGGTCATGGTCTCTTGAAGACAGAAGACCACAATACTTCAAAAATACTGAACATCTCTGTTCCTAAAACGAAGAAACAAGTTAGGAGTCTCTTAGGTTTAATTCAATTTTATGGGAGATTTATTCCAAATTTATCTTCGATCATGGCACCTCTCTCAACATTGTTGAAGAAAGGTTCGCCTAATCTGGTCCGTTGGTCTGAAGAATGCCAATCTTCATTAGACCAAATCAAGAATATATTTTCTTCTCCTCCCACCTTAAGATTACCTACTCTTGATAGGACTTTTGTTCTTCGAAGTGATGCTTCATCCACTGGGATTGGAGCAGCACTGATGCAAGAATATGCAAATACTCTGCATCCTGTTATGTACATTTCTAGAAAACTAAATGCGGCAGAGAGGAACTACTCGGTTTTAGACCGTGAGTTGTTAGCGATGGTTTGGTCAATTCTAAAGCTACAAAGATTCCTCCTGGGCGCACATTTCATTCTAGAGACTGATCAGAAAGCTCTTACAGCTATTCAGACTAAGAATTTGAAGAGTTCGAGATCCACTCGATATGCTATAGCTCTTCAACCTTTTCACTTCACGGTACGAGCTATCCGTGGTGCGGATAATGTGATGGCTGACATTTTGTCTAGATGCCCACATGACTCTAACTAATACTTCTGTCCTATATTCCTATATATTACAGAGTCATAACACACCTATATTACTACAATAGATTAGCACATCTGTACTCACTTTATATGTACACACTATCGTGCTTTGTTGTCATCTTCTTCTGTTCGTTTTTAAGATGATAGAGGAGGACTGAGTAGTTAATATAAGGGCCGTTAGTTTACTAAACAGCCACAATTATTAATAATGTATTGTACCTTATGAAGCATATTAGTTATTAATTAGCATTATATTGCTTGTACTTTCTCAGAATGTCATTGTTGAGCTGAGGACTTACCTTACTAGTATCAAGCATGACGAGTTCTAGATTGTGTACTTACCCTCGGAATACCAGAGCATATGTCCTGGATCGTCATGTAGTTTAACTTTACTATGTACTTATGTCATTACATGTCAAAAGAATGTACTATTTAAATTTTCCTATCAGATTTGTACATCCATTTTTAAAGACAATATTAGAGTATGCTGTTTAATGATGATTATGGTAACTTGCATACGTATATTGTGTTTACATGCTAACGTGATGTGTGTTGGTGACACCTCCCCGATGTGAATATTTTTTGAGACATATTTATTTTTCTGTTGAGGTATATCCTCACCAGACACTCTATATTTAGCCTCATGTTAGGCAATTTAATTAATTATCAGCGCATAATTCGTGCGTTTTGAGCCGCTTATCGCATGCTCTTTGATATTTAAAAAAAAAAAAATATGTTGCACATTTTTTTTTTTTTATCGGGAGGAGGTGGTGATATGTTGCGTGATAAATTCTCGCAACATCATTTTATTACAATATCTATTTTATAACGCAAGGGCAACAACTGCTTGAAATTTATAGTTACTTTTCTCGGTAAGCATTTGTCTTCTCGCGTTGGTATTGAATGCAGTTGAGTTTTTGAGCTGTGGTCATTTTTCGCGCCGGACTGCGCATGACTGGTCTTGCTTTTTGGTCGATCGGTTTCCGCCCACCACTAGTGGAGTGAGCGATTTGAATGGCGAAAGAGATGCCTCGTTGAAGAGGGGATCTCCGCTATTTTTTGTTCTGTCAGGAATGTGAAAGTCCTCTTATGGATATTTCGTTTATTCGAGATGATACCTCTAGTGTTTCCCACATGTCGGGAGGCATAATATTTCTGTGTATTTCCGGAAGGCAAGGTAAATTAACATTTTCATTAACTCTGTCGATTTTTGGTCGTGAGCGATTTCTGGTTCATAGCCTGTCTTCGAAAGTCGTCGTCACGAGATGTTTTCCCAGCTCACATGTCGCTGTATTGTGCTGCATCGGTTGATGCAGGTCCCAAGGACTATTACTTGCTACTTGGTTACCTGAACTAGGTTTGAAAAACCTTTGTTATCTAGAGGATATTTTTGAGGACATTATTTATACTTCGCCAGACGTGTCTGTCTTGCTGAAGTCAGACTAAGGAGAGTGAACTGATCTCATATATCTGGTTATCTCCTGGCTGTTATAGAAAAGGATGGAGTTTTTCACCTGACTACATTTACAGCACTATGAAATATAACATGCATCTGACTCATCATTGTAATGCTGTCTACCGTCTATTGCTGTATTGAATGTTGCTGTGATAATGACTGTTTGATGTGTCTACATATTCGCGTAACCATTTTGTCACTGTGGCGTCCACAATAAATAATGAAGAAAAACGTCAACGGCTGTTTCAAGAATCATTGACTTTATACGTCGTGAGTTTACTGACGTCCTATGTGGATTGCCCTGTTATTTTTGTATGAACATTGTTTTGACTGAACACATCTGCACACTACACAAAACCAGACATGCGGATACCATCCATCATCATATGGCATCACGCATCAGTCCTCTGAATGCCTGCCTATTTGTCTGTCTCTCTATCTGTCTGTCTGTTTGTCTTTCTGTCTATCTGTCTATCTATCAACATACCAATATGTACGTATGTCTGTTTGCCTGTCTGTCTTTGTGTCTCTCAGTCTAGCTGTTTGCCTGCCTGTCTGTCTATGTGTCTCTCAGTCTGGCTGTTTGCCTGCCTGTCTGTCTATGTGTCTCTCAGTCTGGCTGTTTGCCTGCCTGTCTGTCTATGTGTCTCTTAGTCTGGCTGTTTGCCTGCCTGTCTGTCTATGTGTCTCTCAGTCTGGCTGTTTGCCTGCCTGTCTGTCTATGTGTCTCTCAGTCTGGCTGTTTGCCTGCCTGTCTTTCTATGTGTCTCTCAGTCTGGCTATTTGCTGCCTGTCTTTACATGTGTCTCTCAGTCTGGCTGTTTGCCTGCCTGTCTGTCTATGTGTCTCTCAGTCTGGCTGTTTGCCTGCCTGTCTGTCTATGTGTCTCTCAGTCTGGCTGTTTGCCTGCCTGTTTGTCTATGTATCTCTCAGTCTGGCTGTTTGCCTGCCTGCCTGTCTGTATTGAGTTACAGACTTTAATAACTGGAAGAAGAAAATGATTGAACTGGTATTAGAAGAGGACGGTGACGAGAGATACAGCACGTACTGAGCGAGCTGTTGATAGCATTACAAGGGAGTCTATATCTTTGAATTCCCAGGGTCAGAGAGATGGAGGGAGATAAAAAAAACACAAGGAGAAGAGAACTAGAAACATATATTACAGGGATTAAGACGACATGTAAAGACCTTGAACGGATGGCACGTGTGGCAGAGAGATTTATGATTAATAAATTTCAGATATCTATTCTTTGTTCTACACTTGTCTTTTCCTTTAATTCCCCTCTTTTACCCTTCTTCCGTTTTTTTACCTTTCTTTTTGCATACGCTAGATTGTTAGAAATTCGTACCGTTGTCTTTTCCTTGCTAAATTAGCAACGCATTTTATTGCTGTTAAGCAAAGTTCTTTGATGAGACCGAATCGTGTTAATTCGTTCTCGACAGGGATAAGAAGTAAGACGAGCGTGCGTGTATTTCGTTTATGACCGAGTCAGCAGGCATAAATCATGTAAGATGCTGCAACAGAGAAAGGTGGCAACGTATCTTTCGATCAAGGGGAAAAAGATGAGACATTTTATTGCCTCCCTTGTTAACCAGCTCGCTAGAAAAGTAACTAAAACATGGTGAGCATAGCCAGATCAAAGACTTTGCTAGCCCGATTTTAAGCAGTCTGTACGCTTCCAGATGGCGAGACAGAGCGGCATGGGTGCGAAGAAATGCGTTCGATTCGAAGAATGAGATAGAATTATGTAAATTTTCCTCTAGGTGCGAACACGTGGAAGAGAGAGTCTGGAGTTTCGATAATGTAATGATTTTCCTTTCATCAGAGATATATTTATACCAGAGCAGTTTTATACTTCAATCATTCAGACATCCGCAGTCTCGCTAGACAACCTAGCTACGTTCTAGAAATCACTTTTATTTAAGTAGAATTTCTCAGTTGCGTTGGAGGATAGTTTAAGTAGTACTGTGCGAGGTAACTATATAGATAGTGTTTGTGAGTGATTTAAGTGGTAAATCGCCTATTATATCTTCACTAGATTTATGTGCAGAGTGATTAAATGATAAGTCAGTTATATTCTTTAAGTACGGCGTTACAGTGGATAGCAAAATAAATTACAATTTCTAGCTAAAACTCATACAGCTATAATAAATTTAATTAAATTGCTAGTAACCAGTCCGAGAATATTTTTAACTAACTAGTAAATGCACTGATTCATCATTGAGTAGTGACGAAATATATTTATATATATTTCTAATTCATGATGATTGGTTTTTTTTCAATGACTAGAATTTATTTCACGGAAGTTTAAACGATGAGACAAGCGCTAAGCTTATAGTCTCTAACTTAAAGTTAATAACCGAAGTGAATATTATATTTTACGCGTGGGTAGGATAGGATGTGTGTATAATAATATGATTAAGTATTCTGTATGTTTCTTTTTCTTTATACAGTATTCTGGGTCAAGCCCAACCTCTACCAGCGGTTTTGTATCAGTATATGAGAAAAACATAGAAGAAACATTTTTGTAATTTAAATAAGTGAGTTTCCAAGTTACCACCTGTCTGGCATAGTGTTTGCATCCAGAAAGAGACAGAGTACTCATCTCACTAACTTTACAACTAAGTGCAATAACTGGGCCTATCGAGCCAGATTATAATTCTTCCCAACAATCTCATTGTACATTCAGCCCCTGTGGCGAGAGAAATTACCAACAATAACATTTCCGACGTTTTTTTAAACTAATTGTGGTGTGACCAAGAATTTTACCTTTGATCGAAGTTACCAACCTGCCTTTTTCCTAAGTACGGATGTAAAGTTTCTTTTCTTCTTTCCACTCTGTAAAGTGTCAGTCGGTATGCTCTG
Organism: Oreohelix idahoensis; assembly: GCA_024509875.1. Taxonomy (NCBI): domain Eukaryota; kingdom Metazoa; phylum Mollusca; class Gastropoda; order Stylommatophora; family Oreohelicidae; genus Oreohelix; species Oreohelix idahoensis. The sequence goes on from JAMPIV010003762.1 coordinate 146,961, forward strand.
TAAGGAAGAGTGGTGTGTTGTTGAGATCAGGCATGCTCCAGTCTACCCAGCTGTAAATGGGTAACTCACCCTAGTCCTGAGTTAGGGAAGGCAAAGGCTCCAGGGGAAGCAGGCCCTAAACTTGGTCACTCCAACCGACGCAGGATGGTGTATGTATGAAGTAGAAGTGTAGAGTGTGATTACCACGAATGGTGTACTGTTCGTGTGCTGACCAATATAACCACTCATACACATGTGTCTACAAGGCACCAATGCAGACTGCTGGAATCTTTGTTTACTCAATTTATTCAGACGTACACACTGGGACATACGAGTACATCATGGTATGTTGACATATCAATTTGTAGGTATACATAGCAGATCTGAAGTCATGACACATTCAGAAATAATGGGCAGTACATCAAAAGTTCAATGTCATGATATATTATGGCCGCATCCCCCTATCTGACTAAACGCGTCAGTGAAGGCAGATCGGTAAATAACTAAAGTTATTTGACGTCCATAGTTTGTAGCATATATTATGAAACCACGAAAGAGGGGGTTTCTAGCAAGATTGAGATCTCCCTGTCACTGTCCGATAATAGGATAAATAATCTGTTCTCTTGGCAGTGATCAAAACATATGATGACCGAAATCTAACATGGCTGCCTCCCTGAGTTGTCGTTCACTCATTCATAGGAAGGAGAATATAAGCCAGAGTTAATTTATAATGGGTATATAAATGATTTCATAAATGTTTCCATACAGCTCTACGGTGATCAGGTTAATTCACGTAGCCATAACCGCTGCAGGAAAGTCTGTCATCTTCGTCGATACAAAACACGACCCTAGCGATACGAAGCACAATGTTCCATCTAGGTCGAATCGACATGAGATCATCAAAATAGGGTCTGGCAATACATGGAGTCCGAATTATACATTGTACCGTACCTTAGGAGAGTCTCTAACATAAACTATAGTAGAGATACCATCTCCTTTAGAAGAAAACCACTTCATGAATTATATTTCCTTAAGAATCTACCAGCCCTTTGAAAAATGCGTACCCGCCATTATCACGGTACATCGGAACTCATCACGACTTGTCAAGACAACTCATACTTCCGCTAGACCGGAATAATAAGAATCTAGTCCCGCCTACCCATCCAAAATATACAATATAGGACTGATTCTACTTGTACTAATAATATGTAATACATATGAATTCAGGCCATAAACACAATAAGCAAATTAATATATTTTCTGGCCCTAAAAAATAAGTACAAACGTAAGCGCAATATCCTTGCGCTGGATCAATATCCAGAACGATTACTCCTATAATCAAAAGTGTGAATCAAACATGGATTCTCTCGCTTTTACCAAAGACAGCATTTTCATACACAAATGAATGAATGTGTATATTTTTCCCATATTAAATAGCCGTATCGATTTTTGTAATATGTGCGTCAAAATATGCACGCAACAACGGGAAACCCCGAGATTCTGACCTTGTGAGCCGTTTAACATTAATTACCTAAGCTGATTCAAGTGACCTTACTAGTGATCTGAAAATATAGATACAAAGCGAACGCTCCCCGGAACATCGGAAGAAACCTGTATCTGCAGAGCTGGGATTCGCTTTATCAAATGAATACAGATTCACTGTAGAGAAGTGTCCTGAAGGTTGCGCCAGAAGGCGAAAAACAGCCCAAGTGTAGGTAAGAATGTATGTCAGGGGCCCCTGCTGAATGAACAGAGAGAAAGCAGAACGAGTGATTCTTTCATTTATATTCATGCACCCACTTTGAAATTTCTTTATGCAAATTGTGTTGCAAATGCTGATTTCCTCTTAGGATAGATTAATATATCAACTCTGTTCTTAAACTATAGAGGAGAAATCATAGAACAAAGCGTATATATCTGTGACTCTTTGGAGGCTATAACTTTTCTGCTAACGGCATCGTGGGCTCTACATAGAAGGAAAGGATTACACCTATGGGTCTATTGTTCTTTTAGTAATTCATTAACCTATGTGTATGATGCGTGATGCCATATGATGATGGATGGTATCCGCATGTCTGGTTTTGTGTAGTGTGCAGATGTGTTCAGTCAAAACAATGTTCATACAAAAATAACAGGGCAATCCACATAGGACGTCAGTAAACTCACGACGTATAAAGTCAATGATTCTTGAAACAGCCGTTGACGTTTTTCTTCATTATTTATTGTGGACGCCACAGTGACAAAATGGTTACGCGAATATGTAGACACATCAAACAGTCATTATCACAGCAACATTCAATACAGCAATAGACGGTAGACAGCATTACAATGATGAGTCAGATGCATGTTATATTTCATAGTGCTGTAAATGTAGTCAGGTGGAAAACTCCATCCTTTTCTATAACAGCCAGGAGATAACCAGATGTATGAGATCAGTTCACTCTCCTTAGTCTGACTTCAGCAAGACAGACACGTCTGCCGAAGTATAAATAATGTCCTCAAAAATATCCTCTAGATAACAAAGGTTTTTCAAACCTAGTTCAGGTAACCAAGTAGCAAGTAATAGTCCTTGGGACCTGCATCAACCGATGCAGCACAATACAGCGACATGTGAGCTAGGAAAACATCTCGTGACGACGACTTTCGAAGACAGGCTATGAACCAGAAATCGTTCACGACCAAAAAAATCGATAGAGTTAATGAAAATGTTAATTTACCTTGCTTTCATGAAATACACAGAAATATCACGCCTCCCGGCATGTGGGAAACACTAGAGGTATTATCTCGAATAAACGAAATATCCATTAAGAGGACTACACATCCCTGACAGAACAAAAAATAGCGGAGATCCCCTCTTCAACGAGGCATCTCTTTCGCCATTCCAAATCGCTCACTCCACTAGTGGTGGGCGGAAACCGATCGACCAAGAAGCAAGACAAGTCATGCGCAGTCCAGCGCAAAATGACCCCAGCTCAAAACTTAACTGCATTCAACACCAACGCGAGAAGACAAATGCTTACCGAGAAAAGTAACTATAAATTTCAAGCAGTTGTTGCCCTTGCGTTATAAAATAGATATTGAAACAAAACGATGTTGCGAGAATTTATCACGCAACATATCACCACCTCCTCCCGATAAAAAAAAAAATGTGGAACATATTTTTTTTTTTAAATATCAAAGAGCATGCGATAAGCGGCTCAAAACGCACGAATTATGCGCTGATAATTAATTAAATTGCCTAACATGAGGCTAATTATAGAGTGTCTGGTGAGGATATACCTCAACAGAAAAATAAATATGTCTCAAAAATATTCACATCGGGGAGGTGTCACCAACACACATCACGTTAGCATGTAAACACAATATACGTATGCAAGTTACTATAATCATCATTAAACAGCATACTCTAATATTGTCTTTAAAAATGGATGTACAAATATGATAGGAAAATTTAAATAGTACATTCTTTGACATGTAATGACATAAGTACATAGTAAAGTTAAACTACATGACGATCCAGGACATATGCTCTGGTATTCCGAGGGTAAGTACACAATCTAGAACTCGTCATGCTTGATACTAGTAAGGTAAGTCCTCAGCTCAACAATGACATTCTGAGAAAGTACAAGCATTATAATGCTAATTAATAACTAATATGCTTCATAAGGTACAATACATTATTAATAATTGTGGCTGTTTAGTAAACTAACGGCCCTTATATTAACTACTCAGTCCTCCTCTATCATCTAAAAAAAACGAACAGAAGAAGATGACAACAAAGCACGATAGTGTGTACATATAGAGTAAGTACAGATGTGCTAATCTATCGTAGAAATATAGGTGTGTTATGACTCTGTAATATATGGAAATATAGGACAGAAGTATTAGTTGGAGTCATGTGGGCATCTAGACAAAATGTCAGCCATCACATTATCCGCACCACGGATAGCTCGTACCGTGAAGTGAAAAGGTTGAAGAGCTATAGCATATCGAGTGGATCTCGAACTCTTCAAATTCTTAGTCTGAATAGCTGTAAGAGCTTTCTGATCAGTCTCTAGAATGAAATGTGCGCCCAGGAGGAATCTTTGTAGCTTTAGAATTGACCAAACCATCGCTAACAACTCACGGTCTAAAACCGAGTAGTTCCTCTCTGCCGCATTTAGTTTTCTAGAAATGTACATAACAGGATGCAGAGTATTTGCATATTCTTGCATCAGTGCTGCTCCAATCCCAGTGGATGAAGCATCACTCCGAAGAACAAAAGTCCTATCAAGAGTAGGTAATCTTAAGATGGGAGGAGAAGAAAATATATTCTTGATTTGGTCTAATGAAGATTGGCATTCTTCAGACCAACGGACCAGATTAGGCGAACCTTTCTTCAACAATGTTGAGAGAGGTGCCATGATCGAAGATAAATTTGGAATAAATCTCCCATAAAATTGAATTAAACCTAAGAGACTCCTAACTTGTTTCTTCGTTTTAGGAACAGAGATGTTCAGTATTTTTGAAGTATTGTGGTCTTCTGTCTTCAAGAGACCATGACCAACACGATGACCCAGGAAAGAGATTTCACCAAAACCAACAAAAGCTTTAGAAGGTTTTGCTGTCAAATTATTCTCACGTAGAGTGGACAGTAAGTCATATAACCCTAAATAGTGATCTTCCCAGGTATCACTGAAGAGACAGATGTCATCTAAGTATGCGATGACATCCGAACGATGTGACAGAATTCGACGCATCATGCGAACGAAAGTTGCAGGGGCGTTCATGAGACCAAAAGGCACAACATTCCATTGAAATAGACCCCTAGGTGTAGAAAAAGCAGTAAGAGGTTTGGCATGCTCTGCTAAAGGCACTTGCCAATAACCTTTAGACAAGTCAAGTTTAGTGAAGAATCTAGAATTAGAAAGTCTAATCAGTAGATCTTCTAACAAAGGCATCGGTTCAGCATCGAACTTTGTGACCTGATTCAATTTGCGATAATCAACACAAATTCGTATGTTCTTATCCTTCTTCCGGACAATAACCATGGAAGAAGAATATGGTGAAGTCGATGGTTCAATTATATTTAATTGAATCATTTCATCCAATTCCTTTTCCACTTGCGACTGAAAGTGTATAGGAATAGGATACGGCCTAACCCTAATTGGATTATTGTCGGTAAGAATTATGTCATGTTCTATGACATCTGTGTGTCCAAGAATGTCAGTGAGAACATCCTGAAATGTTTGTAACATCGACGAGACTTGTCGATGTTCGTCACCAGAAAGATTAGGAGAAACCGAAACGTTTTTCCAAGATTCCGTAGAATGTAATGGAACCACTGGAAGGGGAAGGTTGACATCAGAGAAGGTAGCTTCCTCATCCTGTATGACAGACAGGGATGAATAATGACCGTGAGGTGCAGGAGCATCATCCGTTGCCTGGAAAATAGGCAGCAAATAGTCCGGACGTTCGTGAAATTCCGAAAGCATGTTTATGTGGAAAGTTTTATGCTTTCCATCAATATCGACCACATAGTCAACATCGGAAATCCGAGAGACTATTGCATACGGACCTTTCCATGCAATAAGAAGTCTATTTTCCCTACTGGGGAGTAGGACGAATGCTTTGTCACCTGGACAAAGTTGTCGTAGACATCTATTCTTGTTAGCAAACTGTCTTGCCTTCTCTTTAGCAATTTCTGATGAAGCAGTTGCTAGCTTACATGCCTCAATGATCTTTTGTCTAAGAGCAATGACATACTCATATGAGGATTGAGTTTCATCGCTAATATCATCGGCAGTGATGAGATCGTGTAATAAAGACATAGGGCCGCGTGGACGCGCGCCAAAGACAAGTTCGAAGGGAGAAAATCCTGTGTGTTCATTAGGGACTTCTCTATAGGCAAAGAGAGCCGCGGGTAAAACCCTGTCCCAATCTTGAGTATGATCTTCAGTTATCTTACCAAGCAAAGTCTTGAGCGTTCTATTCAGACGCTCAACTAACCCATTAGACATAGGATGGTAGATACTACTGAGAGATCGTTCAATATGTAAGGTAGACATTACCTGTGACATAGTGTCAGATATGAGTTGAGTGCCATGGTCTGATAATATTTCTCTGGGGAACCCCAAGCGAGAAAATATCAACCAAAGAGCATCTGCGATATCTGTAGTAGATATGCTCTTAAGAGGAATAGCCTCTGGCCAACGTGTGCACATATCGACACATGTAAGGATAAACTGATGTCCTCTGGCCGACTTGACCTTAAAAGGGCCAATAATATCTATGGCTATTTTCTGAAACGGCCGAATAGGAATGTCAGCAGCCTGGATAGGCGCAGCATGTCGTGGTCCTCTAGATTTGACCTCCTGACATACCTTGCATGATCGGCAGTAAATACGAATGTCCTTATTGACAAAAGGCCAAAAGAAAGCCGCAAGGACTCTCGACTTCGTACGGGCAAAACCCATATGTCCAGCACATTGCGAGTCATGAGCATGTTGCAATATTTGCACTCTCATGCTCTTGGGAACAAGAATTTGCGAATGTGCCGACGTAGTCGAATCTTGTACCATACGTACAAGTACGCCGTTTCTCATTGCAATCCAAGATTTTCTATTTGTATCCTGATTCGGATCACCTTTCTTCGCAAGAACGAAGAATTTTTTTAAAGAAGGATCTTCTTCTTGCAATTTTATGAAAGAGTCACGAGTGATTACTAAGTGACTATCTTGGCTATCAACTTCATTATCACTATTCAGTGAAGTTTCGGGTGTTTGTAGAGCTTGTGCTCTTGTAACTACTGCATTTGTAGCTTGCATGTTATTATCTTCCCAAGCAGCAATCTGCTGTGGGGTACACTCCCTAACTCCGTGAATACGACCAATAATAAGGTCCGCAATAGGATTAGGTAAGAGACAAGCATGCACGTCTCCAGTAAAGAAAGGAGTGGCAATGCGAATTACAGCAGTAGGATATTTTTCTAGAGTGCCGCCAAATGTGACACATTTAATAACCCTTCCTGTAGCACAAGATGGATCTACAAGCGATTGTCTAACACCAATAGTGGTGCATCCGGAATCGAAAAGTAGTGAGACCGGAGTATCATTAACAAGACCCTTATGTAGAATTAAAGAACCCCTCCCGTCATGCGCAACAGCAGCAGGAAGAGCGGGAAGTGGGTGACCACAACTCAAAGTAGTTATGGTACCCGGTTCGAATAAAGTACTGCATTGGGGGCATTTGTTTGCTCTCTCAAAGTCAAAAGCAGAACCAGTGACAGCGCCAAAGTTTTTATTATCAACAACATGATTACAGGCTCCCTCAGTTTCCTGTTGTACAGCATTAGCCTGCTGATATCTCTTTTTTTTGTGTTGAGATCTACCCCGACTATTATTACCTCTGAAATTATCAAAGTTATTATTATCTCTGCAGTTATTATTGTCTCTATTGTAATTGTTATCCTGGTTCGAATTCCAGTTTCCACGATTACTATCATGTTCACATTGATGCGAACATCTATTTGTTTGGTTCTGAGGTCTTCGGCAGGAATAACCTCTATTACCATATCCTCTTTTGAAATGCCTATAATTATTAGGGTGATAGTAACGACCACTATCAGGTTGTCTCCAATTCTTCGAAGAAGAATCACCATGAAATTGGTTTCCATGATTTTGACAGAAATTACCGCTACTCTTTCTATCAAAATTTTGTTGGGATCTACGAGCAAAGTTTTGACCATACGGAGCTGCCGATGCAACTGGTAAACCTTCTTTCACCTTAGAGTTACCCATGGTTATGTGTGGGTGCGCAGTTACGTATTGGCAACAGAAATCTTCCATTTCTTTTATTGTTTTAGGTTTACGTTCATGAAGGAAAGCAAGGAAAGACTCATTGACAGACGACATGACTTTGTCTCTAAGTATTAAGTCCATAAGTCCTTCATAAGTTTTTTCCGTCTTAGATAGTTCAACCCATCGTGAGAAAGTAATGCGTATTCTTGCAATAAACTCGGAGAATTCAACTCCATTTTCAGGTAACATGTTTTTAAATTGTAGACGATAGCCGTCTTCGTTAAGCTGATATTTCTTTAACAGAGCGGCCCTGACAACCTCATAATTGTTCTTGTCAGGTTCATCCACCATATTTAATATACTTAGAGCTTTACCTGTCAGTATCCCTGATAACTGATAAACATATTTTGCTTTGTCTATGTTATGAGCTGTACATGCTTGTTCAAATCTGTCCAGATAGAACATTATGTCATCACTGGAAGGACTAAATGTTGGTAACTTAATCTTAAAAGTATCATTATTAGCCTTACCAGAAGATGAACCCTTGTTTGAATCATTACCATTACTCATGTTCATCAATTTCAATTTTTCCAACTCTAAAGCTAAGACCTTTTCTTCATGTTCCATTTTTGCTTTCTCTTTCCTCTCATCAGATTCTCTCTGTAATCTTCTCTCCTCAGCCTGAGCCTCTATTTGAAGTCTTTCAGCTTCTTTCTCAAGTCTTTTATTCTCAGCTTCTTTTTCAAGTCTTTTATTCTCAGCTTCTTTTTCAAGTCTTTTATTCTCAGCTTCTTTTTCAAGTCTTTTATTCTCAGCTTCTAGCTGGAGTTTTCTTTCCTCAGCTTCTGATTCCCTTTTTTGTTTTTCCATTTCCATTTGGAATCTTTTTTCATCCACCTGCATCTGCAGTTTCTTTTGTTCAGCTTCCATCTGCAGTTTCTTTTGTTCAGCTTCCATTGCTTTATCATATCGAGCAGTTGCAAATTCTTCTAACTTATCACCAGTCTTCCCAAGCAATTTACCCTGCTCAATAAAGTGCTCAAATGTAGACATGTTGTCTAACATATGAGTCCAAAACCTGAAATAATTAACTAATTTATTTCAAACCTAAGTGTAACAAGTCTTAATTAAGCACTTGTATATTCACATCACCTTATATTATCCCAGTCTCTGTGGGAAACAAGTCTCCAATCAAAGAACTTGTATATGAAATATCACCAATCAATTCTTGATCATAAGTGCACTTCTCATTCAATAGTGCACGACACTATTCATCATTCATTTATCATCAGTGTAGTAGTAACAGTGCATTAGCATAGCCCATTAACTAATTACTATAACTGTAAACAATGACTATGTAAACACATGCAGAATGTAAACATTGAAAATGTAAACAATGCAAACAATGTAAACAATAACAATGTAAACAATAACAAAGATCAGCAACAATACAAAAACGTTCGCAGAAATCAACTAAAAATAAAGCAGAAATTAATGAAATATCACAAAAAAATGTGACGATATCTACGATAGAATTAAACAAAATACATGACACCACAGTGTATAAACAAAAATGTTGTATGAAACTAAATTATAGACAAGAGAAGGCTAACAAATACAAACAAATCAAAACAAAACTAAAGAATGCGAAATAATAACGAAAACAATATTAAAACATGTCATCACAGCTAACATAAATAGCAACAGAAGTCGCTTAGCAAATTCCAGTATCGGAAGTTTGCTTACCCTACAGAAAACGCTCACAATAGACGACCTCTATGACGTGGCATAATCTAACGGAGACACCACCCAACCGAGAACCCGCTGAAATATAAACATATAAATATACGCATAACATATAAACATATAACATATAGAATGAGATGATACACAGAAGACTCAGCAGAAGTATAAGGGCACAGTTTACATACAAACAGGCCACTTAACTTATAGGCTTCCAATCGTAGAACAGCAGAAAAAACGGATGTCAATCAACGTCCTAAAGAGCGAAGCTCCAACGATGATGGCACATCTGAACTGCTTCCACTGCTAACACGATGGTACAAGAGCTTCTGAAATACTGTGTGTTGAGTTGTTTCGGCACTTGACCTTCTAATCCAAAAGTAAGTTGATGGAAATCGGTACTTGGCCTTCTTCAGAAAACAACCCGTTTCAACCGGCACTTGACCTTCACAAAAACGACAGCACTGGAACCTTGACAGCAGCAACTTGCTTGACTTGCGTAAAAGATAACAGCAGTCCGAGTTATCCGGCAACATGTAACAACGCCGGGCACTGTCAAATTCTTGTTTCCGTCAAAAAATTGAAATTTTGACTTTTACCGGGCAACGCCGAGTACTTTGAAAATTTTGAAGATGTTGACTGTCTTGAAGAATGTTAATTTCTTGATGGATGCTGATGAATTCTTGTTGAAAATGAAGTGGGTAAGGGACCCCGTGTTTGCTGGTACCAGATCAACCCAGCTTATGGCCACCAAATGATGCGTGATGCCATATGATGATGGATGGTATCCGCATGTCTGGTTTTGTGTAGTGTGCAGATGTGTTCAGTCAAAACAATGTTCATACAAAAATAACAGGGCAATCCACATAGGACGTCAGTAAACTCACGACGTATAAAGTCAATGATTCTTGAAACAGCCGTTGACGTTTTTCTTCATTATTTATTGTGAACGCCACAGTGACAAAATGGTTACGCGAATATGTAGACACATCAAACAGTCATTATCACAGCAACATTCAATACAGCAATAGACGGTAGACAGCATTACAATGATGAGTCAGATGCATGTTATATTTCATAGTGCTGTAAATGTAGTCAGGTGGAAAACTCCATCCTTTTCTATAACAGCCAGGAGATAACCAGATGTATGAGATCAGTTCACTCTCCTTAGTCTGACTTCAGCAAGACAGACACGTCTGCCGAAGTATAAATAATGTCCTCAAAAATATCCTCTAGATAACAAAGGTTTTTCAAACCTAGTTCAGGTAACCAAGTAGCAAGTAATAGTCCTTGGGACCTGCATCAACCGATGCAGCACAATACAGCGACATGTAAGCTAGGAAAACATCTCGTGACGACGACTTTCGAAGACAGGCTATGAACCAGAAATCGTTCACGACCAAAAATCGATAGAGTTAATGAAAATGTTAATTTACCTTGCTTTCATGAAATACACAGAAATATCACGCCTCCCGGCATGTGGGAAACACTAGAGGTATTATCTCGAATAAACGAAATATCCATTAAGAGGACTACACATCCCTGACAGAACAAAAAATAGCGGAGATCCCCTCTTCAACGAGGCATCTCTTTCGCCATTCCAAATCGCTCACTCCACTAGTGGTGGGCGGAAACCGATCGACCAAGAAGCAAGACAAGTCATGCGCAGTCCAGCGCAAAATGACCCCAGCTCAAAACTTAACTGCATTCAACACCAACGCGAGAAGACAAATGCTTACCGAGAAAAGTAACTATAAATTTCAAGCAGTTGTTGCCCTTGCGTTATAAAATAGATATTGAAACAAAACGATGTTGCGAGAATTTATATGTGCTTGATAAGCAACCTTATTTGTTGTGGAAAATTTTCTTTATATTAATAAAATTTACATAAACTTTATTCAAGCGTGTCGGTCAGCTCGTTCCAAAATATCTATATTCCATTGTTATAGTTTTTCACCTCTGTGCGTCTAACGGTCGTCACTTATGTGTATGTGAGTGATATATATATATATATATATATATATATATATATATATATATATATATATATATATATATATATATATATATATATATATATATATATATATATATATATATACATATTCTAATAGACTATCTGATTCCTCTAGATCTGTTGTAGATTATAGGCTGAAAGAGAGAAGATTCTCGATTTCAGGGAAAAAACTCTATTAATTTCTACCATCTCACTCGTGAAAATCTATTTCTTTCATCATCTCCCACTGAGCCATCACCTATTCTATTTCTATTCAGAAGGGACCAGTCTATGTCTTAATTCCCCTATCAAAAATCTACGACAGCACGGGACAAGATAACGTTATATAAGCGGCTGAAAGGATACTCTCCTTGTGGTACATAAGGGCATTGCTGATAATACTTTACCTCTCAAGCATGTCGTAACTGGCGATTAATGTGAGATTGGCCCACAAGGGGCTGACAAATTTCACGTGCAAACAATTTGCAACAGAAACCACAGTTAGAGGAGCGAAGGCTTTGATGCAGGAGCACTTAAATCCGCCAACTGTAGTTAATGCTCCATGCTTCCTCATCTTCATCTTCCCCCTTCGAATCCCTAAGGAGCAAGGGACTCCAACAAACCTATGCCAAGTCTTCCTGTCCTGTGCCACCAGCTCACGTTCTTTCTATATCTTACTTATACAGAAAGTTAGAATTATTTTATTGTGGTTTCCGTAGCATTTCGTATTACAGGATGAGTCCCATGCACAATAACATACTATCTGCTTCTGGCGATAAAGCTGAAGAAGCAGTTTTGTTTGTTTTTATTTCAATAGCCCCCACAGAGGGCCCTGGGAACTCCACGAGGCAATTATGCTATGGAATGTATCTTTCTTTTTCATTGTGTGTGATATTTACGCAATAAAGTTATTTAAAACTGATTTTTTTTGCTTCAAGTTATTTTTCTAGAGATTTGTCTCCATCTTGTTCCTTGAATTGTCACGTATCTGTATAATTGTGATTTCTAGCTGGCAAAAAGTAATAATAATGCGGGGATTTAAAAAAAATCTAAACAAATAGACGGGTTCATCTTGTGTCCAAGGCGCTGAGGTCCGGATTGTGAGCCGCCATGTCAAATGGTTATCCCCTTGTAATGAGGTTTTCAAGGCCGTTCACTGCGGAGGCTAATATTGTTAGCGATACAATAAAGCAGCTGTAGGCAAAACACCATCTTTGAGATTCTACTTTAGAAACATTAAGCTCTCTAAAGAACTACATTGTTAAACTCATATATTATTTCAGGTTTTTGAGTGTGTCATATAAAGTCAGCCTACACATTACTTGTTCTTTGTCATATGATCTGTTCCCTGTTCTTCCAGAGAGAGAGAGAGAGAGAGAGAGAGAGAGAGAGAGAGAGAGAGAGAGAGAGAGAGAGAGAGGGGGGGGGGGGCAGAAATAAACTATATTTTCTCAGTTCTTAACTTCACTTCAAAGAGAATATATCTTTCTTGTCTTATGCACAACACACAGCAGCGTTAAGAATATGACAATTTCAGCAGTTTAAAAAAAAGGTTAGACAAGGATATGTACTGTCACCAGTGGTGTCCAATTTGCACAGTGATAAAAACAATTAAATCCGTAGAGAACACGCCAGATATATCAGTGGGTGGACATAATATAATTACCTCGTTAATTGAGGTACCCCGATGAGACACTCTTAATGGCAAAGAGGGAAAATAAGTTGTAGGAAATGATTGATACAGAAGTGACAGAAAATTAAAATAAAGGCCTTAACCTTAATAGCAAAAAAGACAGAAGCTACAGTCATCTCGAAGAAAACTACTTCTCCGGAATGATTTTTAAAAGTAAACGGAACAATTTTAAAACAGGCCCATAGATTCAAACACCTGGGCACATTAATATAATCGGATGGAAATTGTATCTCAGAAGTGTTGTATAGAATGTACCAAGTAAAATCAGCATTCTACTTAAAAAAAGCATTTTATGCAACAACTCTTTGTTCGGTTGAAGTAAGAAAGAGAACTCTTCCTGACCAATCATGACATTAGAAGTGAGTTATGGACAGTTATTAAACAATTAGGAAAAGCATATTATGCCACAGAGATGTGGTTTTATAGAAGACAGTAAGACAAATAACATAGGTAGCTAACATGGGGATGTATTGAAAGATGCCAATGTACAAATGAAATGTATTCCTCAGGTGAGAAACAAGCAATCCAATTTCTTTTGAGCATGTTATGAGAAGGAAGCTGGACTATATCGTGACAATAGGAAAGATAGAAGGAAAAAGATATTGGGGCCGACAAAGAGAGAAGATTCTGGATAGTTTGAACTCATGGCATGGAGAGAAGTCAACAACACATTTGATTAATAGTGCTGTAGATAGGAAATTCTGTCGTGGAAAGGTATTTCACACAGTTTAAATAAATACCGGATTAATACTTAAACAAGAATTTCAGCCTTGGCTACGTTTTCCTGTATTTAATTTTATGTTTGAAAAAAAAAGGTTATTTACAGATTTCCCGTGGGTAAGGCTTCTAGTTCTATATAAGAATGTAGGTCCCTTCAATGTATCATTATCCTTCCTCGTTCTTATCTATCGCTCGCCTGTCTTATGATCATAATACTGAATAATTTACGCCAACCGTATCGTGTAGCACTAACAAGGACAGGTTTCCCCAGCTGAGAAGGACGGGGTCGTATAATAGAAACAAAATGTTAGAAACACTGATTGTTCAGTACAATTAATAATTAACTGAGAAGGCGTCCAGGAAATAGATAGATCCCAGATAGATACATGAGCCACGGGGGAAGACCATGATGGGATAGTAGAGAACAGAATGGTTCTGGACTGAACTTTGTAGGAGTCGTTCATATACGACATCGCGCAATGAGAAGGGGGAAGGGTTCAACATTGTTTTGACGAGGTGTGACGACTAAAGTGGGAAAGCAAATCTATATATATATATATATATATATATATATATATATATATATATATATATATATATATATATATATATATATATATATATATATATATATATATATATATATATATATATATATATATATATATATATATATATATATATATATGCCAAATCGAAAATGAGTTTTTGTTTGTTACCTCATACCTCAAGACTGGCTGAACGGATTGTGATGCGGTTTTCTCCAGCATATTGGGCTTTTTTCTGCAAAGGTTTTAATCTATATATCGTCATGGTACAACGTCAGGAGGCTGAGCAGTTAATTTTTCTTCACTCTATTCATTCTTATGTCAAGGGACTTCATTCGTTCTCATCTCAACAGACAAGGGACATAACTTACAAACTTTATAAGTCATAATTTTATCCTTTTTCGTTAAAATTAGAAGAAGTGCGTTGCTTTCTGTTGTGTAAGTTTTTTAAACCAGACTTTTCAACAAGGAAACTTTAAATAATACTCAGCTTTCTAAAGTTGTTACTTAAATTTATAGTGCAATGCTTTCCATTATGAAAATTTTTTTGTCGTGATCACTGACAAAAAAAGAAGATTCCGGATAGATAGATAGATAGATAGATAGATAAATAGATAGATAGATAGATAGATAGATAGATAGATAGATAGATAGATAGATAGATAGATAGATAGATAGATAGATAGATAGATAGATAGATTGATTGATAAGGGTGGATTTAAGGCTGTCTTCTGGATGATGATAAGGCCACACTGTCTGATTACTATGGACGTTGCAAGTGTAAGTTCTAGTACGTGGTAACTCTTCAGCTCTGTCAAAATACCACCCCTATCGACACCAGGTATATTATAGTTGAAGATGTAGGGTGTCTTATCTGGTTTTATTGTTGTTGCTGTGTATATATATTAGTGAGGTAGTTCAGAGTTACAGCATATGAAGTATGACATATGAAGTCTGTGGTAAAGTTGGATGATATAAATATTTATAGGGGACTTAGTGTACTGACTGAGATCAGCTGTGAAGGTATCTGTATCTAATAAGTGTGGTGTGTTACAGATGACCTTACTTTGCTACCACATTTAAACCTCAGTCAGACTTATTCTGGAATATTATGATGACTACGTCGAATGTCTAGGGTTATGATAGTGATGAAGTGTATGTTTACAACAACCAACAGACAGATAAACAATTTAATTTAATCCACAATACTTTACAACACTGTGACACTCACATACATAGAACACTCTATAAGACTATCTTAATAAGCCAAGTGTTAACTTTTAAAATATGTATTAATTCCTTTCAATAATAGATATCCTGATTCAACTACAAAGTGAACCAGGAATCACAATCAAATGTAATCACAAGTTGTATGTACACAATTTATAGATAGGATCTTTGTATTGACATATATTATTATTACAATATGTGTGTAAGTTGTGATGTAGTACTATGAGGTAATACTGGCTTTTCAAGCTAGGTTGTTGTTTGTCATCATGACTTCATGTGTTTGTTACTGGTGGAAATAATATTGGAAAGGTTCACAGTTTCTTTTTATTTGAAAACAAATAACTGTCCCTCTTGATTTAATGTACAGTCAATTTTAGAGGGGGTATACAACAAGATTGAGCTGCTCTGGCCAACGAAATCTTAACTTCTGTGTGGGCGGCAGGAAAACTGTCTCCTCTGCTCGCTTGCTTCACAGTTTACTGGAGAAACAACACTGGTCGATATCTTGACCAAGGAGTATGCTACCAGCCTCTGGATTCAGCAAAACTCAGACCAGGTGCTGCTTTAATACTTCAGTACCACGGTCCCTGAAATAAGAAGGTTGTACCTCCTACTTCAGAACTAATTTATAATCTATTTCCACACTGAAGCACAATACATAACAAACACAGAGTTCAGCGCGGTAGGCCAACTGCTAGCTTCTTATGTAACAATATACATCAGTATTCCTCTCCCTAATGGTTACAACGTCTCTGCAATTCCAGCATTAATTCCTTCTATACAATAAGATAGGTGTCATAGTACTATTTGGCAATCCGATATATGCCTATGCAGTTATACTCCTCTCCGACAAGTTTTGTTCATGGTGGAGCAATATCTAGGCTTTGCCTCATGTTTGCTACTGAACCACACATATACAGACATAAATTATCAATTCACATTCAAGTTTCATCTAAAAGATATCAAATATGTCTAGCTTACCACAATTCAAGGAAATATTAAACAAGTACGTTGACTGGCGATGAGTTATGGCACAATTCCGATCTGCCTCTGTCCCAGGCTTTTATTAGAAAAATATGAGCTTGTTCTCAACGCACTTGCTTCTACAAAGTTTATTTTCAAAAAGTGGCCCTGAACTGACGCTCCTAATTGACTATATCAAATGGTCTACCCAATGAGACCATGTTTACAAAAGCCTTTGAAAAAATGTACCCTTCCTACCGTTTCCATTAACAACCAAAAATAGTATTTGCAGTCGACTAATCATGTTTCGCCTTACATATTATTCTAGCCAATCAAATCGGATTTAACGTGGTGGCCTCATTTCCCCTAAAGCAGTGTCCAAACACGCCATTATGAGCAAATATGATCCTGTGTTGTCAGACAACACCACTATAGTATTTTGGCTATAATTTGTTAATTACTAGACTATTTGCATAACACCTAACATATTCTTTGTCAGCAAGTCCTAAGGCACCCAAATATATAAGTTTAATGGAGCCAAGTGGCCTTGTTCAAAATATGTATTTTCTTCTACCACCCGTTCACTTCTATACGATGGGATGTCTTCTGTACTGTCAGGATTTCAGACGTAAAACAGTATTGTGTCATGTTTCCTAATAAGCATTAGCCATGTTTTTTAAAACCTTACCTCGTATTGGTAGTGTTTTTTGTCACTGTTTATTTGGAAAAAAGCAAGCCTGCATGCCTTTCGCGTGGGGTGGCATTAATTTTCAATCGCGAGACGACGTGGTAGTATTGCATGCGTTCCTCCGTACATCTCTCTCTCTCTCTCTCTCTCTTCTAAGCCCGTCTGTCTTTTAGTTTACGTAGTGCATAAAATGACATTAATGTAATATTAAATCTAGGTCATTACGCAGTGTGTCTATCAAGGTCGTATAAGCAATGCAGTACCAGTTTTATTTTTAGAAACGCGTGTATTTGATGCAGTAGGCTTTACTAGCAAACGTGAAAGCGTTACAATTATGCAGACGAAGTAGAAAAAGGGGTTTTCTTGTTTAGCTAGTATGACGTTCTATAATACAGGCGTACGCTATTGTGACCGCACTGTTCTTTTACCATTCTTCTTTCCTTTATTGAATTAATTCGTTAGGCTTTACATTTATTTTTTAATTTAGATACGTGGATTTAGAATTTCACGACAAAGTCATAAAAAAGGGTGAACTGCTTTGACGTTTCATCATTTATTTGGACGCCACAAATGACAGGTACGTTACATGAGTCATGGACATCAACAGTTTAATATATAATTCAGCATACTAAAGTTTCTGCATGGATCTGCATACATTCTCCAAGTTGAAACAGATAATCTTAGCTGACGATAGCCTCAGCTTCATCTCATAAATATTCATAATTATCAATACTCCTCTCTGATACTGGAAGATCAGATGTACAATATAAATCCATTACTGTTCCCACGAGAATGGCACACATGGAGTACAGGTCAAACTGACCTTTATAACATTCCTAAGTCTAACCCTCGACAAAAGGTGCAATCGCTGACATAGCGATGTTCATAGGACGTAGAATTGTTCCTCGGGCTTAGTATATCCCGTGTACATATAACTCGCAGGTATGAAGATACCTGGGGTGTGACTTCTAGTAGAAGAACCTCTATCACTGTAATACGTGAGCGAGCAGAGATCGACCATTGTCAACATAATGTTAAATTATGTATTTGAAACATAAATGAGGTATTACCTTGTTTCGAAATCAACACCACAAAAACACACGCCTCCAGGCGTTTTGAATAATCAAGGGAAGGACCTTGTTAGCTACACTAACTCACAAAAGGATTCCTAATTCCCTATTAACAAATCACAGAGACGCCCATAGCGTTCTGCTCGGCTCAAAAACATCTCATCGAATCCCCTGGGCGGAAGACGATTCTAACTTTCTGAAAGTTCGCGCAGTAATAATCAACGAAACGGTGGTTGAAGACCTACTAGAAAGATTTTGTAAGAAATCATGCCTTATATGGACAGCAAAAGAATCCTCAACACTGGTTTCAATCATTCTAAGAAACAGTTGACCGATACTACCCTAAAAGGAGAGTGACCAACACATCGTTCAAAAAAAATGGACCGATGAGTCCTGTCACAAGCGAAGGTAACCATCCTTGCAAAATGTAATCACAGTTAAACAAGAGTTATCTAGCTTAGACTGTGCGAAAAATCAAAGTGTACAATTCAGACAAGTTAATTACACAATGTCTTTAGAAAAAATTATACAATGTCTTTAGACAAAATTATACAATGTCTTTTGAAAAATTATACAATGTCTTTAGACAAAATTCTGTGCGTAACACAGATAGATAGATAGATAGATAGATAGATAGATAGATAGATAGATAGATAGATAGATAGATAGATAGATAGATAGATAGATAGATAGATAGATAGATAGATAGATAGATAGATAGATAGATAGATAGATAGATAGATATATCTTCTCCATATCTTCCGATAACTCCACCCAATCTAGCATGGTCATTTCCAATTCTGGCATTGAAATCTCCGTGCATGATAATTTCATCTAGGCAGTCATCCACTGTCCTTTGAAGCAGCTCGAAGAATTCCTCCTTGACCTCTGCTCTCTCATCCTCATTTGGCCCATACACCATGACCAGGTTGACTATGGTTTCTCCTTCTTTTAGCTTTACAGCCATAATGCGCTCCGAGACAAAGTTCCATCCCTTGATACTATCTTTCTGGTTTTTGGCCACAATGCAACCCACGCCCCCTTTAGCTCTTTCAGACGTGGGTACACCACTGTAGAGCAGCGTGTTGCCATCGAGATCCATGACTCCTTGTCCCTTTTCTTTGTTTCCTTTATAGCCAGGATTTCTAATTTTGCTTTCCTCATCTTTTCCACCAGCTCCTCTTCTTTCCCATTTATACTTCTTGTGTTCCATGTTCCATAAGTCGTAGTCCGTAGTCCGTTCCAGTTCGTCGCCTTTAGAATCAGTCCGGTTTTCTTTCTTATATTGCTTGTAATCGTAGTTTAAGACAAACAGGTGATTGGCCTGTTGTGCCTTTGCATGGTGGAGGGGCTGCCTCCTTACGGCCTCCATGCAAGCCACCCTCCTCCTTTTTCATGCCAGTACTATTCTCATAGCTCTTAAACGTTCCGGGAGGGGGGGGGAGTGGTCTCTGATGAAAAAAAGAAAAAACAGGACCAAGGAATCTCAGCGATGTCGTAAAAGACGACTAAAACTAGGTTGTGCATTAAGCTACCAAACTTATCATGTAAAACATATTGCCACAGATATTACTGCTGCTGGAGAATGTGGATGTACAGTGCAGGATTCCTTGCAAAGATCTCCAGGTGCGTTGATGGCTCCGTGGTTAAAAAAAACAAAAATAAAAACAACAACAAAAAACCCACAAAATATAATGATGATAATAGTTTTCAGACTATGACGTGAAATGACATCTGTCTCTGTAGTAAAGTGAATCCGTATCACAACACGCTCAAATTCCCCGCTCAAAACGAACTAGCTAACGTATTTTAAATCTAACATTAACTACAGTATTTGAAATTTGTCTGAGGGTCCAGTCAAATTTACCGCCAACATTTACCTAAGAGTATTTGAATTTTTCTAAGAAAACAAGTTAAACGTTACCCCCCCCCCCCCCCCCCCTTCTCTCACACACCCATCCCAATATTTATCGAAGGACGTAGTAACTTTAACAACCAACCAAATCGTTACCTCTTTTTTGTAATAACAAGAAAATTTTTGGTTGAAGTGGAAATAATACCTATTTTGAGTTTTTGACTTAACTTAAATAATTTATTTCTTGATAACTAAAGATACTTAAAAGGCAAGGGAAATCTCAAATTATAGCGCTGATATTGCTTAACATATACACGTAGAGATTCCCTCATACAAAATTATCTTAACTTAGAAAAATTTAATTTAGTAATATTTTCACATCAGGTTAAGATCGAATTTAATTACAACAAAATTAACCCCATTTGAATGCAAAGGAATAACTAAAGGAAAACTATATAGAAAGATAGAGAATAATTGGCCGTTTAATTATCATTTTTGATAATTAAAATCGGTTCACAAATAAATATGATATAAAATAAACAAATTCGGTCAGATTAGACAAACAACGCTTAAAACCTGCTCAATTCTATAGCCTAGGAAATAGTTAACTTTTTTAACTCGTCATCTGATTGGTCGGGTGTAATTTGATAAAAATTAACAACTGCTTGTAGGTTCCACCGTTTGACAATAAGCGTGCATTCCAAGCTGACATGTTTAGAACGAGTCAGAAGGACAAGCTTTTGCCGTCTGTACTGAAGGATCAATGTTATAGCCCTTTACGGCTGGTCAGCTTGTGTATGTGAAGATTCTTTACTTGAGAGTAAGACAGATAATTTTATTTGCATATTTTATTAACCTGTAAGTAACAGGCTATTAAGTGCCATATTCGGTTTCGATACTGCCGAACGGGATGTGTTGTATGTCACGACGACCTAAGTAGGAATGTGTATAGGGTAGGCTTATTCGGAGTGGAAAAATGTGTAAAATATTTGCCAATTGGCATTATAAAATTGCGACTGTAAGTACAGTATAAATAAATTGATATTGTCTTTTGAAATGACACATTGTTCAAATAACATGTGAGAACATATAGGGAATGTTCGAATGAAGTAATCAACAGGTCACAAGCTATGATTGTACATACCCTGCTTATTGAATGGAGGATAAAACATGAATGAGGGACATTAACGTAGAATCAACACTGAAGGAGACTGATTACACCAAGCTGAGTGTAGACAACTGAATTTAAGGTCTGGTGCGACTTGTTAGTACACGTGGCTGACCCAGGTGGGTATTAATAAGGATTAGTGGTGAAATTGATAGAGGCAGATGTTACATAGAAGGGATTGTCCTTCTTATTTCAGGTTGTATTACGAAGTTACCTCGTTGCTGTAGTAGCCTGATAGAGAGAAGAACATGTGGGAGTTGAGTGCTCATGCTACACTTTGAAGCTAGACTCCTTTTCTTTATTCAGGAGGCACAACGTTGGTGGTCAAGTCTATGATCGACAAAACAGCTGCATTATCTATTCCAAAGTTAAGTCCTTTATATTGGCACTGACACTTCATCCAACCACATAAATTCACCTAGTAACTTTATACCTCATGGGAGTGATGAAAAAATAGACCTTACAGGGTAGCATTAGTGATAATATCCAGAACTGTGGGTATAGACTTTCCAGTGAATTTTTGCTGTACACAATTGGACAGAGTTTCCACAAATATTTATTTTAGCATGTATATAACCTTTTCTTGAGTTTGATACTTCCTGACCCAAAAGTTTGAGGTTCAGGAAAATAAAATTGTAGATATACTTTTAAGACAGTCTTGCTTAATTTTCATTAAAGTTAAAGTTCTGTTTTGAAATTCATAACTGTTTTAAATACATTACCCTAGACACTTTGCCAAAATAATAACACACTGATTACATACTCTTATTGAGATCTCAAGAGGTAGCGGATAGGGATCCAGAGAACTTCATCATCATCATGCCTTACTCTGGGAATTTACATAGCTGGACCTCACCTTGATTGTCTTGCTCTTTTCAGAGAATGGGGTATTTCTTGTAAGACCAGTCTCTTATCTGGCACTATCCTGGTATCCTCTGATACATCTATTTGTCCAGGATATCTTAAAATTAATAACATCTAAACCTCTTATCACATATTGGGGTCCTGTCCGGGATTATTTTTCCACCTTACCCTGGGGCGTTTATTGGGGGGAATAATATATATAAATAAATATAAAATACAAGTAAAAAACTTGTGGTGAAATTGGATGAGCTTTCATTGCTTATAGTTAATTAAGTTAGTAATGTTTGCTAATTTATGATATAAGTTGTAATAATTTGTGGACGAGTGAGAGAATGGCAGACTTGGCAAAATTTAGATCTGCTGCAGTGCAGGCGGCAAAAGGCCTTGGTATGAGTGAGGACACTCTGATTCAGTATGTAACTTCTGAATGTGACAAATTTATAGATAGGGAAGATAGGAGGTTAGCTGAGGAGAAAAGATTACAATTAGAGGCTGATAGAGAGGCTAGGAAATTAGAGGTTGATAGGGAGGCTGAAATTAAAAGGTTACAGTTAGAGGCTGAAAGAGAGGCTAGGCAGATGGAGGCTGAGGAAAAGAAATTGCAGAGAGAGGCAGAGGAAAAAAGATTGCAGTTGGAGGCTGAAAAAGAGGAAAAAATATTGCAGATGGAGGCTGAAAAGGAGAAAAAGCATTTACAAAGAGAGCATGAGTTACGACTAAAAGAAATGGAACTTCAAGGACATATTCCAGAAAATGGAAACAGCACATCTACCTCTGACACTAGTGTAAGTCAGGGAGCCTCTAACTCCGCCATGAACTTTCATTTAGATCCTTTTGTAGAGAAAGACGATGACATCGAGTCATACCTAAATAGATATGAAAGATTAGCTACTAACTACGGGTTAGAAAAGGAAAAATGGAGTTTAAAACTATCACAAAGGTTGAGGGAAACTTCCTATGAAGTTTTCTCTAAATTAAGCAGAGAAGATCAGGAAAACTATGACCTCCTAAAACAGGCATTGTTAGTCAGATATGAGAAGAATGCTGAATTTTATAGAAAGAAATTTAGAAATAGTAAGCTTCTGTCTGAGAAACCTACAACCAGTTCTCTGCAAGACTAGACACGTGCTTGGAGAAATGGACTGCTCTGTGGAAAACCCAAGACTTAAAGGAAATGATTATGATGGAGCAGTTAAGAGAGTCCATGGCTCCAGACTTGAGAACATTTCTCATGGAACAATGTGCAGAGAGGTTGGGGGAGATTCTCAATTTTGCTGAGAAATATCAGGCAGCACAGAAAAAAGTAGCTGGTATTAAAAAGAAGCAAGCAGAGAGTAATAGAACCCCACCAGACCAAGAAGATGATTATAATACTTGGGATTAACCCCCTAGATTTAAACAAACTTATGACAGGCTTAGATATGATCATAGAGACATAAACCCTCAAGTAAATGAAAAGAAACCCTACAGACCAGAAGGAAAATGGTATAAAATATGTAGGATGCATAATCATAATACAATTGAATGTGGTAGGAAAATTCCTCCATATCACGCTGCATGCATGATAACAGTGGACAAGGGAAGGAAGAAACTGACAGACAGTCAGACAGACCTCCATCATCCCCTCATCTGTGAAGACGTAGTATGTAATGGTGCAAAAGTCAAGTGCCTTTACGATTCAGGTTTGGAATATGCCTCAGTTGTGAGTGCAACCCTGGTGCACCCTGACCAGTATACCACAGACAAAGTGGAGATACAAGGGGCATTAAAGGATACAGCCACCATGACACTTCCCGTAGCCCAGATCAATGTAAAGACTAGGTACGTGGAAGGAGTGATTAGAGCCGCAGTGTGTGACGAACCTAATTACCCGCTGGTGATAGGAAAGTGATATGTGTTTCTAGGGAGCCCTATAAAACCTGTGATCATGGCACCGCTCCAGGTCAGGTCGACCCCTAGTAAGGAGGAGGAACCACCACTAAATATTCATCCTGAACAGATGAGAAAAGCCCAGGCAAAAGACAAATCATTGAAACCTTGCTTTGGCAAATTGCCAAATAGCCATAACATCCATAAGAAAGGACAATTCTGTTTGAAGGAGGGACTGCTCTACAGGAAAGCTGGAGCATTACCCAAAGGATATGGACAGCTAGTACTGCCATGGAGTTATAGGGAACAAGTTATGAAACAAGCACATGTTGTTCCAGACGGTGGACATCAGAAGATGGGTACCACCTGTCAAAGGACATCTGTGAAATTTTTCTGGCCACGCGTAGCTGCAGACATTGCAAAATTTGTGGAGGCCTGTGACCAGTGTAGCAAGGTACATTCCACACGTTGGAAAGAAAATAATAATCAGATGCTAGAAAAGCATTGTGGAGAATATGGGCCTAAAAACAGAAAGGGAAATAAAAAGGATAAGGTAGATATAGTGGATAGGGAAACCCCTTTTCACACAGTCTTCCACTAAAACATTTAAAATGGCAACTCTGCGTGTGGCACAAGGAGTAAAATTAAACACAGATCAGTTTCACCCGACACACAGTAGATCGGAATTTTTGGAACTTTTTAAAAATAGAAATGAGGTTAATCGGCCAACATTGAAACCGAAACTAAATGTTAACCTTAGAAAAGTTGGGAGAGGGCGTTTGGCCACTTTGACTAATGTCAAGCTCACTTCAACATACGGCTATTAATTTAGCATTATGAAGGGCACCGGTGACAGTAGTAGTGAACGACCCTATACAGTCCATTGGAAGTATTGTACGGACATTGGATTGAGATCACACATATTATAGCAAATGCAAAAGAGGAATTGATTCTTGATGCAGGAACTCATTTCCACATATTATATATTATATCACCAATTGCCTTTGGTCGGAGAAAAACAGCTGGTGAATATGGCCTTTATCTAAATGGCAGATTAAAGAGTCATATATAAATATTAGTAGAGGGTTTTTCCAAATTCCAATCAAGCCTGAGCTCAGACAATTGTTGGCTGTGATCATTTCGGAGGAGCACATTGAATTCATATGTTGCTTTTTGGATTGAGAATACTCCGAGTGTTTTATCCAGGCTGATGAGAAAATTACTGGATCCCCTACATAACTCAGCTATCACCAATCTTATAGATCTCTTCCTCATAAATATTGCAACCTTGAGGAACATCTAAAAATCTCTGGACATGTCATTGGATAGACTCAGAAAAAAATTAATGGTGAATATCGATTGATAATCAGCATTTGACAGGCAGTAGTACCTGGAGCTATTTTTTAACACAATCTGCAATAGATACTTGGACTGCAGAGGTCTGGGGCAGATTTCTTGAGTAGTGCCTATTTTGAATGACCGACCTGCAGGAATCCATGATCACCCTAAGGCATAGGAAGTTAATTTGAACTTGATTGTATACGGATATGAAAGCTGCACTAGTGGTTCGCGCTTTTCTAACGGGAGAGATATGTAGTAAAGGGACTCCGTATCACAACACGCTCAAATTCCCCGCTCAAAACTAACTAGCTAACGTATTTTAAATCTAACAATAACTACAGTATTTGAAATTTGTCTGAGGGTCCAGTCAAATTTACCGCCAACATTTAACTAAGAGTATTTGAATTTTTCTAAGAAAACAAATTAAAAGTTACCACCCCCCGCCCTCTCTCACACACACCCATCCCAATATTTATCGAAGGACGTAGTAAATTTAACAACCAACCAAATCGTTACCTCTTTCTTAGTAATGACAAGAAAATTTTTGGTTGAAGTGAAAATAATACCTATTTTGAGTTTTTGACTTAACTTAAATAATTTATTTCTTGATAACTAAAGATACTTAAAAGGCAAGTGATATCTCAACTTATAGCGCTGATATTGCTTAACATATACACATAGAGATTCCCTCAAACAAAATTATCTTAACTTAGAAAAATTTAATTTAGTAATATTTTCACATCAGGTTAAGATCGAATTTAATTACAACAAAATTAACCCCATTTGAATGCAAAGGAATAACTAAAGGAAAACTATATAGAAAGATAGAGAATAATTGGCCGTTTAATTATCATTTTTGATAATTAAAATCGGTTCACAAAAAAATATGATATAAAATAAACAAATTCGGTCAGATTAGACAAACAACGCTTAAAACCTGCTCAATTCTATAGCCTAGGAAATAGTTAACCTTTTTAACTCGTCATCTGATTGGTCGGGTGTAGTTTGATAAAAATTAACAACTGCTTGTAGGTTCCGCCATTTGACAATAAGCGTGCATGCCAAGCTGACATGTTAAGAACGAGTCAGAAGGACAAGCTTTTGCCGTCTGTACTAAAGGATCAATGTTAGAGCTCTTTACGGCTGGTCAGCTTGTGTATGTGAAGATTCTTTACTTGAGAGTAAGACAGATAATTTTATTTGCATATTCTATTAACCTGTAAGTAACAGGCTATTGTGTGCCATATTCGGTTTCGATACTGCCGAACGGGATGTGTTGTATGTCACGACGACCTAAGTAGGAATGTGTATAGGGTAGGCTTATTCGGAGTGGAAAAATGTGTAAAATATTTGCCAATTGGCCTCATAAAATTGCGACTGTAAGTACAGTATAAATAAATTGATATTGTCTTTTGAAATGACACATTGTTCAAATAACATGTGAGAACATATAGGGAATGTTCGAATGAAGTAATCAACAGGTCACAAGCTATGATTGTACATACCCTGCTTATTGTATGGTGGACAAAACATGAATGAGGAACATTAACGTAGAATCAATACTGAAGGAGATTGATTACACCAAGCTGAGTGTAGATAACTGAATTTAAGGTCTGGTGCGACTTGTTAGCACAAGTGGCTGACCCAGGTGGGTATTAATAAGGATTAGTGGTGAAATTGATAGAGGCAGATGTTACATAGAAGGGATTTTCCTTCTTATTTCAGGTTGTATTACGAAGTTACCTCGTTGCTGCAGTAGCCTGAGAGAGAGAGAGAGAGAGAGAGAGAGAGAAGAACATGTGGGATTTGAGTGCTCATGCTACACTTTGAAGCTAGACTCCTTTTCTTCAGTCAGGAGGCACAACGTTGGTGGTCAAGTCTATGATCGATAAAACAGCTGCATTATCTATTCCAAAGTTAAGTCTTTTATGCAGGCACTGACACCAAATGCAACCACATAATTTAACGTAGTAACTATATACCTCCTGGGAGTGATGAAAATAACAGACCTTACAGGGTAGTATTAGTGATAATATCCAGGACTGTGGGTATAGACTTTCCAGTGACTTTTTGCTGTACACAATTGAACAGAGTTTCCACAAATATTTATTTTAGCATGTATATAACCTTTTCTTGAGTTTGATACTTCCTGACCCAAAAGTTTGAGGTTCAGGAAAATAAAATTGTAAATATACTTTTAAGACAGTCTTGCTTAATTTTCATTAAAGTTAAAGTTCTGTTTTGAAATTCATAACAGTTTTAAATACATTACCCTAGACACTTTGCCAAAATAATAACACACTGATTACATACTCTTGGTGAGATCTCAAGTGGTAGCGGATAGGGACCCAGAGAACTTCATCAGCATCATACCTTACTCTGGGAACTTACATAGCTGGACTTCACCTTGATTGTCTATACAACCTTGCTCTTTTCAGAGAAGGGGGTATTTCTTGTAAGACCAGTCTCTTATCTGGCACTATCCTGGTATCCTTTGATACATCTATTTGTCCAGGATATCTTAAAATTAATAACATCAAAACCTCTTATCACAGTCTCACATCACGAATTCTAAATATTCTGACCATTACCGTTCACAATAATAGGATACAACGGACCATATATAACAGCCAATGAGAACGCTACTTTTTCTAGTATGTATAAGGAAACCTTTTATGCTTATCATACAGGCCTATTTTGTGCAACTGAAAATGTGAAGATATTTAAGTTCTCAAAGACTAAAGATATTTAAACGAAAGTTATAGCTAGTTTAAACAACGGGGATATTACTTAAGAGGTATATGTAAAGTTGTCCTCAAATAATATGTTATTCTAAGAGAAAAATCGTTTTAATTGATCTTCATATATCAGGGTAGTCCCCAATATAGTTAGTTAAACGCTGCATAGATTTAAATGCATTTTGCTAACTAAACAAATTTTAGCTAGACTGATAGAGATAAATTACCAGTGTAATACTAACTTTAAATGAGTAAAATCGATTCACAATTAAGAAAGATAATAGATTTTAAAATTTCTGCACATTGAACGCAAAGGCAAAAGACGCATTGTTTTGGGATTCCTAAACACCGCTTTTGCCCCAACCATACGCGAGGTACCCTGAGACCCTATATAAGACCTTGAACTTGGGCTGAATTGAGGCCAAAACATTTTCAAAATACAGTACTAACAGAAGAAAGCGGCAAACGCTTGCTGTCAAATATTTTGCAGCTGTATCTACGTAGCAGACCTAGATACCCATGTTCAGACTGTTATAGCTATTGTATTTTACCTGAGGGTAAGAGAAATGTATATATATATATATATATATATATATATATATATATATATATATATATATATATATATATATATATATATATATATATATATATATATATATGTATAATTATGTACTTTTCCTGTGTATAAACCACTTGTGTGTTCGCTAGTGTGTTATACGTGTTAAGAAAAAAATTACAGGACGAGTGCGCTGCTGGCTTGAAAGCAAGCATGTGTTAACTATTAGGGACGAACGCTAGCATTGGGAACGTGTAGGATAATTTAGAATTATGGCAAAATCTACGACTGTAAGTTTAATAATGTATTTGATGGAATATTTCGTAAAGGAACGTCACACTGTACAAGAACATAAGAAAGGATGTCAGGAATTGTTTACATGTATTAATCAAGGTGTTACTTTATAATTTGTACTTAACCAAATTATTGTAAGGATGCATATGATGGACAATTGGATAAACTTATGATTTATAAGGAAAATGTAATCACATCGAGCTGGCTATAGGTGGTATTGAAGTAAAGTGTTATGTGCAACTGTTAGCACATTGTCTGAGTTTGTTTGTAATGTTCATTGTGTGTTTGTGTGTGGATAAAATAGTGCTGGACCATACAAGGTTTGCGATCATTTGTATTTTCCAGGTTTTATCCTGAAATGACTATCAGTCTTCGAGACATTCAATACTGAGGAACTCTGTTGGTGCGAGACGATCTCAATATACTTAGAGCGAGTAACCAGATTGGTTCCCAGCCTGGAGATCAAGACACTGTGTATTTCAAACTATACAAGATAGGTAAACATATAACTCCACTGGTCGGCACATCCAGCCTTATTTTGTTAAGAATTAAACCACACAATGAACAAACACCTGCATGATGACTAATGAAGGAGTTAATGAATTTCTACCTACTTTACAGTCCAGTGAAACTAACAACTGTATTTAAAAATATATAATAACAAAATTGACATTTTCAATATAACTTTTATATTTAACTACTGTGGAAATGCAAATTCCTTACTTATTTATTTTCATTTTGTAAATAAGCATTTGAATTTTATTATCATTTTCCTAACCGAAAAGAGAAACGGTGTAGGATCAATAAATTGTAAATATTTACATTCAGTCTTATTTAATTATTCAAGTGTAGTTAGATTCTGTTTGTATGTATATTACTGATGCGTGATGCCATATGATGATGGATGGTATCCGCATGTCTGGTTTTGTGTAGTGTGCAGATGTGTTCAGTCAAACAATGTTCATACAAAAATAACAGGGCAATCCACATAGAACGTCAGTAAACTCACGACGTATAAAGTCAATGATTCTTGTAACAGCCGTTGACGTTTTTCTTCATTATTTATTGTGGACGCCACAGTGACAAAATGGTTACGCGAATATGTAGGCACATCAAACAGTCATTATCACAGCAACATTCAATACAGCAATAGACGGTAGACAGCATTACAATGATGAGTCAGATGCATGTTATATTTCATAGTGCTGTAAATGTAGTCAGGTGAAAAACTCCATCCTTTTCTATAACAGCCAGGAGATAACCAGATGTATGAGATCAGTTCACTCTCCTTAGTCTGACTTCAGCAAGACAGACACGTCTGCCGAAGTATAAATAATGTCCTCAAAAATATCCTCTAGATAATAAAGGTTTTCCAAACCTAGTTCATTTAACAAAGTAGCAAGTAATGGTCCTTGGGACATGCATCAACCGATGCAGTACAATACAGCGACATGTGAGCTGGGAAAACATCTCGTGACGACGACTTTCGAAGACAGGCTATGAATCGAAATCGCTCACGACCCAAAATCGATAGAGTTAATGAAAAGTCAATTTACCTTGCCTTCAGGAAATACACAGAAATATCACGCCTCCCGATATGTGGGAAACACTAGAGGTATTATCTCGAATAAACGAAATATCCATTAAGAGGACTACACATCCCTGACAGAACAAAAAATAGCGGAGATCCCCTCTTCAACGAGGCATCTCTTTCGCCATTCAAATCGCTCACTCCCCTGGTGGGCGGAAATCGATCGACCAAGAAGCAAGACCAGTCATGCGCAGTCCAGCGCAAAATGACCACAGCTCAAAACTTAACTGCATTCAATACCAACGCGAGAAGACAAATGCTTACCGAGAAAAGTGACTATAAATTTCAAGCAGTTGTTGCCCTTGCGTTATAAAATAGATATTGTAATAAAACGATGTTGCGAGAATTTCTCACGCAACATATCACCACCTCCTCCCGATAAAAAAAATGTGGAACATATTTTTTTTTTAAATATCAAAGAGCATGCGATAAGCGGCTCAAAACGCACGAATTATGCGCTGATAATTAAAATAAATTGCCTAACATGAGGCTAAATATAGAGTGTCTGGTGAGGATATACCTCAACAGAAAAATAAATATGTCTCAAAAAATATTCAGATCGGGGAGGTGTCACCAACACACATCACGTTAGCATGTAAACACAATATACGTATGCAAGTTACCATAATCATCATTAAACAGCATACTCTAATATTGTCTTTAAAAATGGATGTACAAATCTGATAGGAAAATTTAATTAGTACATTATTTGGCATGTAATGACATAAGTACATAGTAAAGTTAAACTACATGACGATCCAGGACATATGCTCTGGCATTCCGAGGGTAAGTACACAATCTAGAACTCGTCATGCTTGATACTAGTAAGGTAAGTCCTCAGCTCATCAATGACATTCTGAGAAAGTACAAGCATTATAATGCTAATTAATAACTAATATGCTTCATAAGGTACAATACATTATTAATAATTGTGGCTGTTTAGTAAACTAACGGCCCTTATATTAACCACTCAGTCCTCCTCTATCATCTTAAAAAACGAACAGAAGAAGATGATAACAAAGCACGATAGTGTGTACATATAAAGTGAGTACAGATGTGCTAATCTATTGTAGTAATATAGGTGTGTTATGACTCTGTAATATATAGGAATATAGGACAGAAGTATTAGTTGGAGTCATGTGGGCATCTAGACAAAATGTCAGCCATCACATTATCCGCACCACGGATAGCTCGTACCGTGAAGTGAAAAGGTTGAAGAGCTATAGCATATCGAGTGGATCTCGAACTCTTCAAATTCTTAGTCTGAATAGCTGTAAGAGCTTTCTGATCAGTCTCTAGAATGAAATGTGCGCCCAGGAGGAATCTTTGTAGTTTTAGAATTGACCAAACCATCGCTAACAACTCACGGTCTAAAACCGAGTAGTTCCTCTCTGCCGCATTTAGTTTTCTAGAAATGTACATAACAGGATGCAGAGTATTTGAATATTCTTGCATCAGTGCTGCTCCAATCCCAGTGGATGAAGCATCACTCCGAAGAACAAAAGTCCTATCAAGAGTAGGTAATCTTAAGATGGGAGGAGAAGAAAATATATTCTTGATTTGGTCTAGTGAAGATTGGCATTCTTCAGACCAACAGACCAGATTAGGCGAACCTTTCTTCAACAATGTTGAGAGAGGTGCCATGATCGAAGATAAATTTGGAATAAATCTCCCATAAAATTGAATTAAACCTAAGAGACTCCTAACTTGTTTCTTCGTTTTAGGAACAGAGATGTTCAGTATTTTGGAAGTATTGTGGTCTTCTGTCTTCAAGAGACCATGACCAACACGATGACCCAGGAAAGAGATTTCACCAAAACCAACAAAAGCTTTAGAAGGTTTTGCTGTCAAATTATTCTCACGTAGAGTGGACAGTAAGTCATATAACCCTAAATAGTGATCTTCCCAGGTATCACTGAAGAGACAGATGTCATCTAATTATGCGATGACATCCGAACGATGTGACAGAATTCGACGCATCATGCGAACGAAAGTGGCAGGGGCGTTCATGAGACCAAAAGGCATAACATTCCATTGAAATAGACCCCTAGGTGTAGAAAAAGCAGTAAGAGGTTTGGCATGCTCTG
Organism: Oreohelix idahoensis; assembly: GCA_024509875.1. Taxonomy (NCBI): domain Eukaryota; kingdom Metazoa; phylum Mollusca; class Gastropoda; order Stylommatophora; family Oreohelicidae; genus Oreohelix; species Oreohelix idahoensis. The sequence goes on from JAMPIV010003762.1 coordinate 179,735, forward strand.
CTAAAGGCACTTGCCAATAACCTTTAGACAAGTCAAGTTTAGTGAAGAATCTAGAATTAGAAAGTCTAATCAGTAGATCTTCTAACAAAGGCATCGGTTCAGCATCGAACTTTGTGACCTGATTCAATTTGCGATAATCAACGCAAATTCGTATGTTCTTATCCTTCTTCCGGACAATAACCATGGAAGAAGAATATGGTGAAGTCGATGGTTCAATTATATTTAATTGAATCATTTCATCCAATTCCTTTTCCACCTGCGACTGAAAGTGTATAGGAATAGGATACGGCCTAACCCTAATTGGATTATTGTCGGTAAGAATTATGTCATGTTCTATGACATCTGTGTGTCCAGGAATGTCAGTGAGAACATCCTGAAATGTTTGTAACATCGACGAGACTTGTCGATGTTCGTCACCAGAAAGATTAGGAGAAACAGAAACGTTTTTCCAAGATTCCGTGGAATGTAATGGAACCACTGGAAGGGGAAGGTTGACATCAGAGAAGGTAGCTTCCTCATCCTGTATGACAGACAGGGATGAATAATGACCGTGAGGTGCAGGAGCATCATCCGTTGCCTGGAAAATAGGCAGCAAATAGTCCGGACGTTCGTGAAATTCCGAAAGCATGTTTATGTGGAAAGTTTTATGCTTTCCATCAATATCGACCACATAGTCAACATCGGAAACCCGAGAGACTATTGCATACGGACCTTTCCATGCAATAAGAAGTCTATTTTCCCTACTGGGGAGTAGGACGAATGCTTTGTCACCTGGACAAAGTTGTCGTAGACATCTATTCTTGTTAGCAAACTGCCTTGCCTTCTCTTTAGCAATTTCTGATGAAGCAGTTGCTAGCTTACATGCCTCAATGATCTTTTGTCTAAGAGCAATGACATACTCATATGAGGATTGAGTTTCATCGCTAATATCATCGGCAGTGATGAGATCGTGTAATAAAGACATAGGGCCGCGTGGACGCGCGCCAAAGACAAGTTCGAAGGGAGAAAATCCTGTGTGTTCATTAGGGACTTCTCTATAGGCAAAGAGAGCCGCGGGTAAAACCCTGTCCCAATCTTGAGGATGATCTTCAGTTATCTTACCAAGCAAAGTCTTGAGCGTTCTATTCAGACGCTCAACTAACCCATTAGACATAGGATGGTAGATACTACTGAGAGATCGTTCAATATGTAAGGTAGACATTACCTGTGACATAGTGTCAGATATGAGTTGAGTGCCATGGTCTGACAATATTTCTCTGGGGAACCCCAAGCGAGAAAATATCAACCAAAGAGCATCTGCGATATCTGTAGTAGATATGCTCTTAAGAGGAATAGCCTCTGGCCAACGTGTGCACATATCGACACATGTAAGGATAAACTGATGTCCTCTGGCCGACTTGACCTTAAAAGGGCCAATAATATCTATGGCCATTTTCTGGAACGGCCGAATAGGAATGTCAGCAGCCTGGATAGGCGCAGCATGTCGTGGTCCTCTAGATTTGACCTCCTGACATACCTTGCATGATCGGCAGTAAATACGAATGTCCTTATTGACAAAAGGCCAAAAGAAAGCCGCAAGGACTCTCGACTTCGTACGGGCAAAACCCATATGTCCAGCACATTGCGAGTCATGAGCATGTTGCAATATTTGCACTCTCATGCTCTTGGGAACAAGAATTTGCGAATGTGCCGACGTAGTCGAATCTTGTACCATACGTACAAGTACGCCGTTTCTCATTGCAATCCAAGATTTTCTATTTGTATCCTGATTCGGATCACCTTTCTTCGCAAGAATGAAGAATTTTTTTAAAGAAGGATCTTCTTCTTGCAATTTTATGAAAGAGTCACGAGTAATCACTAAGTGACTATCTTGGCTATCAACTCCATTATCACTATTCAGTGAAGTTTCGGGTGTTTGTAGAGCTTGTGCTCTTGTAACCACTGCATTTGTAGCTTGCATGTTATTATCTTCCCAAGCAGCAATCTGCTGTGGGGTACACTCCCTAACTCCGTGAATACGACCAATAATAAGGTCCGCAATAGGATTAGGTAAGAGACAAGCATGCACATCTCCAGTAAAGAAAGGAGTGGCAATGCGAATTACAGCAGTAGGATATTTTTCTAGAGTGCCGCCAAATGTGTCACATTTAATAACCCTTCCTGTAGCACAAGATGGATCTACAAGCGATTGTCTAACACCAATAGTGGTGCATCCGGAATCGAAAAGTAGTGAGACCGGAGTATCATTAACAAGACCCTTATGTAGGATTAAAGAACCCCTCCCGTCATGCGCAACAGCAGCAGGAAGAGCGGGAAGTGGGTGACCACAACTCAAAGTAGTTATGGTACCCGGTTCGAATAAAGTACTGCATTGGGGGCATTTGTTTGCTCTCTCAAAGTCAAAAGCAGAACTAGTGACAGCGTCAAAGTTTTTATTATCAACAACATGATTACAGGCTCCCTCAGTTTCCTGTTGTACAGAATTAGCCTGCTGATATCTCTTTTTTTTGTGTTGAGATCTACCCCGACTATTATTACCTCTGAAGTTATCAGAGTTATTATTATCTCTGCAGTTATTATTGTCTCCATTGTAATTGTTATCATGATTCGAATTACAGTTTCCACGATTACTATCATGTTCACATTGATGCGAACATCTATTTGTTTGGTTTTGAGGTCTTCGGCAGGAATAACCTCTATTACCATATCCTCTTTTGAAATGCCTATAATTATTAGGGTGATAGTAACGACCACTATCAGGTTGTCTCCAATTCTTCGAAGAAGAATCACCATGAAATTGGTTTCCATGATTTTGACAGAAATTACCGCTACTCTTTCTATCAAAATTTTGTTGGGATCTACGAGCAAAGTTTTGGCCATACGGAGCTGCCGAAGCAACTGGTAAACCTTCTTTCACCTTAGAGTTACCCATGGTTATGTGTGGGTGCGCAGTTACGTATTGGCAACTGAAATCTTCCATTTCTTTTATTGTTTTAGGTTTACGTTCATGAAGGAAAGCAAGGAAAGACTCATTGACAGACGACATGACTTTGTCTCTAAGTATTAAGTCCATAAGTCCTTCATAAGTTTTTTCCGTCTTAGATAGTTCAACCCATCGTGAGAAAGTAATGCGTATTCTTGCAATAAACTCCGAGAATTCAACTCCATTTTCAGGTAACATGTTTTTAAATTGTAGACGATAGCCGTCTTCGTTAAGCTGATATTTCTTTAACAGAGCGGCCCTGACAACCTCATAATTGTTCTTGTCAGGTTCATCCACCATATTTAATATACTTAGAGCTTTACCTGTCAGTATCCCTGATAACTGATAAACATATTTTGCTTTGTCTATGTTATGAGCTGTACATGCTTGTTCAAATCTGTCCAGATAGAACATTATGTCATCACTGGAAGGACTAAAAGTTGGCAACTTAATCTTAAAAGTATCATTATTAGCCTTACCAGAAGATGAACCCTTGTTTGAATCATTACCATTACTCATGTTCATCAATTTCAATTTTTCCAACTCTAAAGCTAAGACCTTTTCTTCATGTTCCATTTTTGCTTTCTCTTTCCTCTCATCAGACTCTCTCTGTAATCTTCTCTCCTCAGCCTGAGCCTCTATTTGAAGTCTTTCAGCTTCTTTCTCAAGTCTTTTATTCTCAGCTTCTTTTTCAAGTCTTTTATTCTCAGCTTCTTTTTCAAGTCTTTTATTCTCAGCTTCTTTTTCAAATCTTTCAGCTTCTAGCTGGAGTTTTCTTTCCTCAGCTTCTGATTCCCTTTTTTGATTTTCCATTTCCATTTGGAATCTTTTTTCATCCACCTGCATCTGCAGTTTCTTTTGTTCAGCTTCCATTGCTTTATCATATCGAGCAGTTGCAAATTCTTCTAACTTATCACCAGTCTTCCCAAGCAATTTACCCTGCTCAATAAAGTGCTCAAATGTAGACATGTTGTCTAACATATGAGTCCAAAACCTGAAATAATTAACTAATTTATTTCAAACCTAAGTGTAACAAGTCTTAATTAAGCACTTGTATATTCACATCACCTTATATTATCCCAGTCTCTGTGGGAAACAAGTCTCCAATCAAAGAACTTGTATATGAAATATCAACAATCAATTCTTGATCATAAGTGCACTTCTCATTCAATAGTGCACGACACTATTCATCATTCATTTATCATCAGTGTAGTAGTAACAGTGCATTAGCATAGCCCATTAACTAATTACTATAACTGTAAACAATGACTATGTAAACACATGCAGAATGTAAACATTGAAAATGTAAACAATGCAAACAATGTAAACAATAACAATGTAAACAATAACAAAGATCAGCAACAATACAAAAACGTTCGCAGAAATCAACTAAAAATAAGGCAGAAATTAATGAAATATCACAAAAAATGTGACGATATCTGCGATATAATTAAACAAAATACATGACACCACAGTGTATAAACAAAAATGTAGTATGAAACTAAACTGTAGTCAAGAGTAGGCTAACAAATACAAACAAATCAAAACAAAACTAAAGAATGCGAAATAATAACGAAAACAATATTAAAACATGTCATCACAGCTAACATAAATAGCAACAGAAGTCGCTTAGCAAATTCCAGTATCGGAAATTTGCTCACCCTACAGAAAACGCTCACAATAGACGACCTCTATGACGTGGCATAATCTAAGGGAGACACCACCCAACCGAGAACCCGCTGAAATATAAACATATAAATATACGAATAACATATAAACATATAACATATAGAATGAGATGATACACAGAAGACTCAGCAGAAGTATAAGGGCACAGTTTACATACAAACAGGCCACTTAACTTATAGGCTTCCAATCGTAGAACAGCAGAAAAAACGGATGTCAATCAACGTCCTAAAGAGCGAAGCTCCAACGATGATGGCACATCTGAACTGCTTCCACTGCTAACACGATGGTACTTGAGCTTCTGACATACTGTATGTTGAGTTGTTTCGGCACTTGACCTTCTAATCCAAAAGTAAGTTGATGGAAATCGGTACTTGGCCTTCTTCAGAAAACAACCCGTTTCAACCGGCACTTGACCTTCACAAAAAACGACAGCACTGGAACCTTGACAGCAGCAACTTGCTTGACTTGCGTAAAAGATAACAGCAGTCCGAGTTATCCGGCAACATGTAACAACGCCGGGTACTGTCAAATTCTTGTTTCCGTCAAAAAGTTGAAATTTTGACTTTTACCGGGCAACGCCGAGTACTTTGAAAATTTTGAAGATGTTGACTGTCTTGAAGAATGTTAATTTCTTGAAGGATGCTGATGAATTCTTGTTGAAAATGAAGTGGGTAAGGGACCCCGTGTTTGCTGGTACCAGAATCAAACCAGCTTATGGCCACCAAATGATGCGTGATGCCATATGATGATGGATGGTATCCGCATGTCTGGTTTTGTGTAGTGTGCAGATGTGTTCAGTCAAACAATGTTCATACAAAAATAACAGGGCAATCCACATAGAACGTCAGTAAACTCACGACGTATAAAGTCAATGATTCTTGTAACAGCCGTTGACGTTTTTCTTCATTATTTATTGTGGACGCCACAGTGACAAAATGGTTACGCGAATATGTAGGCACATCAAACAGTCATTATCACAGCAACATTCAATACAGCAATAGACGGTAGACAGCATTACAATGATGAGTCAGATGCATGTTATATTTCATAGTGCTGTAAATGTAGTCAGGTGAAAAACTCCATCCTTTTCTATAACAGCCAGGAGATAACCAGATGTATGAGATCAGTTCACTCTCCTTAGTCTGACTTCAGCAAGACAGACACGTCTGCCGAAGTATAAATAATGTCCTCAAAAATATCCTCTAGATAATAAAGGTTTTCCAAACCTAGTTCATTTAACAAAGTAGCAAGTAATGGTCCTTGGGACATGCATCAACCGATGCAGTACAATACAGCGACATGTGAGCTGGGAAAACATCTCGTGACGACGACTTTCGAAGACAGGCTATGAATCGAAATCGCTCACGACCCAAAATCGATAGAGTTAATGAAAAGTCAATTTACCTTGCCTTCAGGAAATACACAGAAATATCACGCCTCCCGACATGTGGGAAACACTAGAGGTATTATCTCGAATAAACGAAATATCCATTAAGAGGACTACACATCCCTGACAGAACAAAAAATAGCGGAGATCCCCTCTTCAACGAGGCATCTCTTTCGCCATTCAAATCGCTCACTCCCCTGGTGGGCGGAAATCGATCGACCAAGAAGCAAGACCAGTCATGCGCAGTCCAGCGCAAAATGACCACAGCTCAAAACTTAACTGCATTCAATACCAACGCGAGAAGACAAATGCTTACCGAGAAAAGTGACTATAAATTTCAAGCAGTTGTTGCCCTTGCGTTATAAAATAGATATTGTAATAAAACGATGTTGCGAGAATTTCTCACGCAACAATTACATATCTATTAAATTAATTGGGAGCCGCGCTGGTGTAATGGCTTCGGCGTTGTACTGGCGACCAGGTGTTCATGGTTCAAACCCGGGCGTCGGCGTTTGAAGGAATGTTTACGACCGGAGATTTGACTGAATAACTTGAACGGCTTCTGTGATAAACCCTCTGTGGATGGGAAGGAGCGAAGCTCCTGACCGGGTTGGAAGGAAAGTCCTCAGGTTCCCCAGCCTCGCAATGACATGTCATTGGGCCGAAGGGCTGAAAGCCTAAGTGCAGCTGGTTAAGAAAAAAAAAAAAAAAAAAAAAAAAAAAAAAAAAAAATTAAATTAATTAATCCTCTAGACAATTAGCCATAATACAATCCAAATAAATATAATAACCATTATTCAGGGTGGGATCTGGAGAGGTAGCTCTTAGACCTTAAGTAACATTCACTATCATCATACTTGAAGGTTCAAACAGCTTGACCCTACCTTGATTGTCGATACACCCTATCTCTTTTCAGAGAAGGGGTATTTCTTATAAGACCAGTCTCTTATCTGGCGCTATACTGGTATCCTTTGATACATCTTTTTGTCTGGGATATCATATTTTTAAATAACATCTGAACCTCTCGCGACATTTGGGGGCTCGTCCGGGATTTCACTTACTACCCTGGGCTCTCGCGACATCTGGTGTCTCCTTCCGGGTTTAATTGGTACCCTGAGGTCTTTATCTTAAGAAAGTAACTTGTAAAAGTTAAAAGTAGTAAGTAAATAAATGGAAAAAAATAACTGATTGTAATAATATTTAGTAAATAACGAAATTTTGGTGACTGCATGAGCTGACTGTGGTTGTATTTAATTAGATTTTGCATAGTAATTTAGTTGGTCCCTTATTTAAGATTTATAATTTATATATTGATAAGATTGCAAGACTATGGCAGACTTGGCAAAATTTAGATCTGCTACTGTACAGTCGGCAAAAGAATTTGGACTAAGTGGGGAGGATCTAATTAAATATGTCACTACTGAATGTGATACATTTATAAAAAGAGAAGATAAAAAGTTGGAAACTGAAAAAAGATTACAATTAGAAGCTGATAAAGAGGTTAAAAGATTACAATTAGAGGTTGATAGGGAAGCTAGGAAATTAGAATCTGACAGGGAAGCTAGGAAGCTAGAATCTGATAGGGAAGCTGAAACTAAAAGATTAAAACTAGATGCTGATAGAGAGGCTAGGAAACTAGATTCTGATAGGGAAGCTAGGCAAATAGAGGCTGAGGAAAGAAGACAGGTTGCTGAAAGAGAGAAACAGAGATTGCAAATGGAACATGAGTTGAGGCTGAAAGAGCTGGAACTTCAAGGACATGGTACAGTCAATGGAAGTAGCCCAACTACCTTTGATACTATTGCAAGTCAAGGCACCTCAAATGGAGCCATGAATTTTCATTTGGATGCATTTGTGGAGAAAGAAGATGACATTGAATCTTTTTTAAGTAGATACCGGAGATTAGCTACTAACTATGGCCTAGAGAAAGAGAAGTGGAGCCTTAAGTTATCACAAGGTTTGAGAGGAGCCTCTTATGAAGTTTTTGCAAAACTGGGCAAAGAAGACCAAGAAGACTATGAACTTTTGAAGCAGGCGTTGCAAGTTCGTTATGAAAAGAATTCTGAATTTTATAGGAAGAAGTTTATAACTACCAAGCTACTTTCTGGAGAAACTTACCACCAATTCTCTGCAAGATTAAAAACCTACTTGGAGAAGTGGACTGCTCTTGGGAAAACCCAAGACCTAAAAGAAATGGTCATGATGGAGCAAGTAAGAGAGTCTATGCCTCCAGACATGAGAAAATTTCTTATGGAACAAGGTGCAGAGAGATTGGGGGAGATTCTAACAGTTGCTGAGAGATACCAAGCAGCCCAGAAAGATGTAGCAGGAATTAGGAAGAAGCAGGTAGAAAGTAATAGAGCCCCACACAACCAAGATGAATATGAGAAAAGGGACCAACAACACAAATACAAACAAGACAATGACAAACCCAGATTTGATCATAGAAACAAGAACCCTCAGGTTCAAGATAATAAACCCTACAGACGGGGAAATAAGTGGTGCAACATTTGCAAGATGAACAACCACAATACACTTGATTGTGGTAGGAAAGTCCCTCCATATCACGCTGCATGTATAATAACAGTAGGAAAGGGCAGGAAGGACCTGACAGACAGTCAGACAAACCTCAAACATCCCCCATCTGTGAAGAAGTAACCTGTAATGGTACTAAAGTCAAGTGCCTTTACGATTCAGGATTGGAATATGACTCAGTTGTGCGTGCGACTCTGGTGCACCCTGAGCAGTATACCACAGACACAGTGGAGATACAAGGGGCATTAAAGGGAACAGCCACCGTGATACTTCCCCTAGCCAGAATCAATGTCAAGACTCGCTATGTGGAAGGAGTGATTAGTGCAGCAGTGTGTGATGATCCTAATTACCCGCTGGTGTTAGGAAGGAGATATGTTTTCTTAGGGAACCCAATAAAACCTGTGATCATGGCGATACTCCAGACCAGGTCAAGCCCTATGAAGGAGGAGAGACCACCGTTAAACATTCATCCTAAAAAGATGAGAAAGGCCCAAGCAAAAGATAAAACATTAAAACCTTGCTTTGGCATTTTGCCAAACAGCCATAACCACCCAAAGAAAGGACAATTTTATGTGGAGGATGGATTGATTTACAGGAAAGCTGGAGCAGAACCCAATGGGCATAGCCAGTTAGTACTGCCATCTTCATACAGGGAACAAGTTATAGAACAAGCACATGTTGTACCAGACGGTGGAGATATGAAAATTGGAACCACCTGTCAAAGGGCATCTGTAAACCACTATTGGCCAGGCATAGCTGAGGACATCACTCAGTATGTAAATGCCTGTGCACAATGTAGCAGGGTAAACTCCATACGTGGAAAAACTAACCAGGACCTAGAAAAGCATTGGGGCGAACATAGGCCTGAAAATAAATATAAACAGGTAGACATCGTGAATAGGCATGCACCTTCTCACACCCAGTCTTCCAGTAAACCAGTGACCCTTTCGACTCTCCGTCTTGTACCGAGAGTAAACACAAACCAGTCCACCCCGACACAAATTGAATCGGATTTCGTGGACCTGGATTAAAAATAGAATCGTTTGTCAGCCAAATTTGAAAACGAAACTGAGGGATTTCCCCAGAAAAAATTGGAAGTGAGCGAGTGGGCGCTTGGCCTAATGCTCAGCTCTCTTCGACATACGGCTATTAAATTAGCATTATGAGGGCACCGGCAACAGTGGTATTTGGCCGGCCCTACAGAGTCCATTGGAAGTATTGACACGGACATTGGATTGAGATCACATATTATATAGCAATGCTAAATGGAGAATTGATTCTTGGTGCAGGAAATTCATTTTCCCATATCATATTATATCGCCAGTGAGGTTTAGCTGAAAAAACCCCTCTGGTGAAAATAGACTCTTCCTGAATTACAGGAAATTAAGGAATGACAAATTAAAAAGCGAATCTAGATAAGGGTATTGCCAAATTCCAGTCAAGCCTGAGCTCAGACCATTGCTGGCTGTGATCACTTCGGAGGAGCACTATGATTTCATATGTTGCTTTTTGGATTGGAAAATACTCCGAGTGTTTTATCCAGGATGATGAGGAAATTACTGGATACCTTACATAACTCAGCTATCACCAATTTTATAGATGACACCCTCATCACTATTGAAACCTTGACGAACATCTAACACCTCTGGACATGTCATTGAACAGACTCAGAGAAGAGTAATGGTGAATATTGATTGATAATCAGCATTTGACAGGCAGCAGCACCTGTGCTGTTTATTAACACAACAGGAGGTTATTCCTGGATCTCAGAGCGGTGAGGCAAATTTCTTGAGTAGTGCCTACTTGTAGTCACCCACCTGAAGGAAAAAAAGGAGAATAGTAAGGCAGAGTAATCCATTTTGGGGTAATGCCGTGACTTATGAATCCAGACAGGAAAGCTCCAACAGAATGGTTTACGCTTTTGAATTGGGAGGCTATGTCGTGAAATGACGTCTGTCTCACATCACGAATTCTAAATATTCTGACCATTACTGCTCACAATAATAGGATACAACGGACCGATATATAACAGCCAATGAGAACGCTCCTTTTTCTAGTATGTATAAGGAAATCTTTTATGCTTATCATAGAGGCCTATTTTGTGCAACTGAAAATATGAAGATATTTAATTTCTCAAAGACTATTTGATATTTAAACGAAAGTTATAGCTAGTTTAAACAACGGGGATATTACTTAAGAGGTATGTGTAAGACGTCCTCAAATAATATGTTATTCTAAGAGAAAAATCGTTTTAATTGACCTTTATATATCAGGGTAGTCCCCAATGTAGTTAGTTAAAGGCTGCATAGATTTAAATGCATTTTGCTAACTAAACAAATTTTAGCTAGACTGATAGAGATAAATTACCAGTATAATACTAACTTTAAATGAGTAAAATCGATTCACAATTAAGAAAGATAATAGATTTTAAAATTTCTGCACATTGAACGCGAAGGCAGAAAGACGCATTGTTTTGGGATTCCTAAACACCGCTTTTGCCCCAACCATACGCGAGTTACCCTGAGACCCTATATAAGAACTTGAACTTGGGCTGAATTGAGGCCACAACATTTTCAAAATACAGTACTAACAGAAGAAAGCGGCAAACGCTTGCTGTCAAATATTTTGCAGCTGTATCTACGTAGCAGACCTAGACACCCATTTACAGACTGTTATAGCCATTGTATTCTACCTGAGGGTAAGAGAAATAAATATATATGTGTATAATTATGTACTTTTCCTGTGTATAATCCACTTGTGTGTTCGCTAGTGTGTTATACGTGTTATGAAAAAAATTACAGGACGAGTGTGCTGCCGGCTTGAAAGCAAGCAGGTGTTAACTATTAGGGACGAAAGCCAGCATTGGGAATGTGTATGATAATTGAGAATTATGACAGAATCTACGACTATATGTTTAATAATGTATTTGATGGAATATTTCGTAAAGGAACGTCACACTGTACAAGAACATAAGAAAGGATGTCAGGAATTGTTTACATGTATTAACTAAGGTGTTATTTCATAATTTGTACTTAACCAAATCATTGTAAGGAAGCATATGATGGACAATTGGATCAACTTATGATTTATAAGGAAAATGTAATCACATCGAGCTGGCTGTAGGTGGTATTGAAGTAAAGTGTTATGTGCAACTGTTAGCACATTGTCTGAGTTTGTTTGTAATGTTCATTGTGTGTGTGTGTGTGTGTGTGTGTGTGTGTGTGGATAAAATAGTGTTGGACCATAAAAGGTTTTCGATCATTTGTATTTCCAGGTTTTATCCTGAAATGACTATCAGTCTTTGAGACTATCAATACTGAGGAACTCTGTTGGTGCGAGACGATCTCAATATACTTAGAGCCAGTCACCAGTTTGGTTCCCAGCCTGGAGATCCAGACACTGTGTATTTCAAACTATACAAGATAGGTAAACATATAACTCCACTGGTCGGCACATCCAGCCTTATTTTGTTAAGAATTAAACCACACAAGGAACAAACACCTGCATAACGACTAATGAAGGAGTTAATGAACTTCTACCTACTTTACAGTCCAGTGAAACTAACAACTGTATTAAAAAATATATAATAACATAATTGACATTTTCAATATAACTTTTATATTTAACTACTGTGGAAATGCAAATTCCTTACTTATTTATTGTCATTTTGTAAATAAGCATTTGAATTTTATTATCATTTTCCTAACCGAAAAGAGAAACGGTATAGGATCAATAAATTGTAAATATTTATATTCAGTGTTTTTTAATTATTCAAGTGTAGCTAGATTCTGTTTGTATGTATATTACATATCTATTAAATTAATTAATCCTCTAGACAATTAGCCATAATACAATCCAAATAAATATAATAACCATTATTCAGGGTGGGATCTGGAGAGGTAGCTCTTAGACCTTAAGTAACATTCACTATCATCATACTTGAAGGTTTATACAGCTTGACCCTACCTTGATTGTCGATACACACTTACTCTTTTCAGAGAAGGGGTATTTCTTATAAGACCAGTCTCTTATCTGGCGCTATACTGGTATCCTTTGATACATCTTTTTGTCTGGGATATCATATTTTTTAATAACATCTGAACCTCTCGCGACAGACTACAGGAGTACGAAGAATAAAAACCCTGTAACCTACCAAGCGTGTCGTAAAAGTGACTAAGGAGGGTTGGACGTGGGGCTGGCTCTTCTATTCTCACTAAACATTAAGTCATAAAAACATTAATAACATTATACACAGGTCAACTAAAGAAAATACGAAACCCAGACATCCTTGACAAAAGAAGGTCGTCTGGTTTGGAGGTTTGTGAAATGACTAGCCATGAGTTTTTTTAATGTCTATACTTCTAAGGGAGCTAAAAGCTCGTAGTTACTTAGATCCTGTTCCTCTTGGCATCAAAGTTGATAAAAATGCTACATGCCACAGTGTGCTCCTAATAGATCATGGCTGTAGCGGATCCTTGTCACGGCACCAACAATTATCATTGTGTGAGAGGTTTGCAAATGTTATTTTACATTGATCAGACAGTTCTGCCAATGAGCACAGGCGTGCCTGAATATTAAATGAGTGAAGTCCTAGAGTATCACTTTGTTTCGTTATCTTTATTCATCACAAATCATTTTTCAAATAAATTGGAAACACAATACAATGTATTAATGAATAACATGATATGCATAAACGATGCACATTCAACTCAAAACATCAATAAAGATCCATGAATATTAATATGCGAGGTTAGATTAAAATGATACCAAGAGATATCCATTCTCACTAAGTTATACAGTACCCGAGAATTATTTACCGGATCATGAAGTTCAATAACGTTGATCAGGTTCGTGTTTTACAGATAAATTAAACTGCATTTGCAACCTTAACCCCAGGAATCGTATTGGTAACAATCATTAAAATTCACATTTAAAATGAAAAGATCAGGGCGTAGTGTGTCTGTCCCCTCGTAAGTAACCTTTGTAACACGTACAATCTCCAGCCGAGACTCCAGTTCTCGCCAGTGGTTGCAGCAGAAGATGTGCAATCAATGTCAATGAATGGGAGGAATAAAAGTATGTGGGTTAAGGGGTGAAGCTACACCGTATTTTAAGTCAAAATAGCACACAAATGAAAAATTAGATTAGTATGTTTTCAGATAATTTATATTCTACTGAATCTAAATCTGCTAAAATTATTTGTCAGAACACATTCTAAGTAGTTGAATATGGTTTTTGTAAACAGTATTTTCTTCAGAAATTCTTCTTTTCCTACGAAGAAGATCCAGATTTTCTAAGAACTTTGCTTTTTGTTACTAATGTTCTTATAACTTTCATACTTTTTAGTTCATCAAAATGGGATTTGGCACAAATACGTTACATTGGATAATACAACTTTGTTTCAGATCCGATTTTTGATATCTTATTAACATTTTGATATTGTAAAATTCTGAAAAAAAATGATTATTATTTTTAAATTCAAACTTTAAAGTTCCTTATCTCGGGATCTACTTTTAAATTCTGAACAAATCAAATCTGACAAAACTTGTGAAATGTAATGATAAAACTTCTGTTTAAAATTGTATTGATAACATAATAAATACGAAAGCCTTAGCAAATTGAAATAGAACAATATAATCCATTATTGCCACGGTTTCCATAGCAAAGTATTATGCAATACCATTAATCTTATCATTATGCGTATCTGTGAATGATATAGGTTACGTCTGTGCAGTGTCCATGAAATCGTGTGATTAATAACGAAAACAACACTTAATTGTAGCTTCTCCCCCTCAGACTTCAAATGTCGTGACATTTATCTGAAATCCTTGTATCTGCTCAAGATTATTATTGAACTTGATAATCAAGTGAATAATTCTCGGAAATCTTGTTTATTGCCAGGTTTAACTCTTCCCTACGAAATTCTAGTAACTTCAAAACAATCTCCTTCAAGCTGGATAATTGATCTCTGTTGTCCACAATAAACATGTATTGTTTCGTGAGTCTTACACTTGTTTTTCGTTTTATTTTTTAATCTGCTCCTTATGAACCATGAAACCACCTCTGCAGGTGGGCTCATTGCGGGAAGCCTGTTTAACAGCGTTTATGTGCTTTTGTGCATTATGAGGTTGCCAACCTCATTCATAACCGGAAATTAGTCGCCTCGTGTCTCAGTCTTATTCCTTCTTTCCACATGCATATATATATGTGTGTGTGTGTGTGTGCGTGTGCGTGTGCGCGTGCGCGCGTGCGTGCGTGCGTGCGTGCGTGCGTGCGTGCGTGCGTGTGCGTGCGTGCGTGCGTGCGTGCGTGCGTGCGTGTGTGTGTGTGTGTGTGTGTGTGTGTGTGTGTGTGTGTGTGTGTGTGTGTGTGTGTGTGTGTGTGTGTGTGTGTGTGTGTGTGTGTGTGTGTGTGTGTGTGTGTGTGTGTGTGTGTGTGTGTGTGTGTGTGTGTGTGTGTGTGTGTGTGTGTGTTTTACAAAATTTGTGAAATGTTTTTGCAATTTCCATTTTTTCCGTTTACAGTCGTATTTCGTTCCATTAATAATAATTGATTTCGCGGTCCGGAAATTACCGAGACGCCGGAAAACGTATACTGTAGTTGATTAAGTTCATGTCTTCATTAATATCTTTTTTCGTTCTAGATGGTGCATGAGTCAGCCACAACATCTCATTACTTTTGCAGGTTGCCTACATCAAAACATTCATGTATTCTTGCTGTAAGAGTTTCGTGTGGAGCTAAGTCTGCGTTTTTGTGCCAAGCCTGTAAAACTGGCTGCTATAGACCCGTGTTATTGCTGAATTTCTATAATGTAGTCTATCTAACTGCCTCTTTGACTTCCCCGATCTCTGAAACCAGATCTGTTACTGTTGTAGGCGAGTCGTGGTAATTTATCGGGTTTCGTGCTGATAGATGACCAAAATACTTTATTGTCTGTCTCTATATACTTGATGCCGGATATGGCGCCTGCAAATGTTCTGATGATACCATTTCTCATTCTATCTCTCCTGGTAACTTGAGTGGTTTTTATTAGGTTAAGAAAAACCAAGAACTACTTATTCGGAGTAACCAGGAGGACATGCACATCATCATAGCTGGCAGACGCTGGAGTTGGGTTGGCCACGTCCTCAGAAGGGACCCTGATACCATCACAAGAACAGCTATGCTATGGACCCCTGAGGGAAAGCGAAAGAGAGGCCGACCAAAAACAACTTGGCGGAGAACTGTGGAAGCCGAGATGCAAAGAATGAACCAGAGATAGGGCACTGTACGAAGAATGGCCGCCGACTGAGCAAAGTGGAATCAATTTGTTGCTGCACTACAAGACGTCACCAGGCGTAATTGCCACCGACTGCTTTGACAGTTGGCGTCTATGGATCAAAAAACAAGAAAGAAGATTAGCTTAAGATAAGCTATTCTACTAGCACTGTTCTATAAGTATCACCTTTTTAATGTTCATAGCTCATTTTTCGTAAGGAGATATTACAAATAATTGTTAATTTTGTATTACATATTGAATCATTAATTAACAGTCAGTTCATCTGCGTAAAATAATATTACAAAATGCTTAAAAAAGCACAACAGTTGATTAGATGGTTTGGTTTGGTTTTAATGAAAATCTTCATTGCACACGGTCAACTCCATCAGTGCTCCGATCTCCTCCATTAGATCACACACGAGGGTCTCAGCACATTGCACGAACTCGATAGCACCGGCGAGAATCCCAATGTGGAATCACACGTTCTAGAAATATTATTGTGCAGGGTAGGTTTCTAATTTTTAAATTTGTTTAGAAGGTTGAAACAACTGTTATTTTTGTTAACACCAGGCGTGTTACTGGCCACATGTGGCCACTTCGTAAAAATGTGAGATCAACTTTATTTAGGTGAAATGAATTATTATGGCCAGTTCGCACATAATTGTATTACTCAAATTAGAAGAAAGTAATCCACTTTTTATTTACTTATTTATTTTTTTTTTTGTTTTTTGTTTTGGGCATGTTATGAGAAGATGAAAGCTGGAATATATCCTGACAGCAAAAAAAGACTGAAGGAAAAAAGAGTCTGGCATCATGGCATGGACAACAGTCAACAACAGAATTAGTTAACAGAGCTGGAGATAGGAAGTTGTGAAGAGACATGATCGTCTATGCAACCATACGTGATACTTGCAGAAGAAGAAGAAGAATAATATAAAGAAGAAGAACAAGATGAAGAAGATGAAGATAAAAAAAGGAGAAGAAGAAGAAGGTAGAAGAAAGTAAAGAAGACTGAGAACAAGAAGAAATAGAAGATGCAGAAGAAGAAGAAGTAGAGAAAGGAGAAGAGAAAGGTGAAGGCGAATAAGAAAATAAATATTTATTACGTTATAAATATTTCCAAAAAAACATTTGAATGATTGTATGGGCGTTCGGCACTCTAAGATTGTTTATCGGACTATTTATCTACAGCCTTCACAAAACTTTCGCTTATCACAACAGGCATTTGACGGCTTGGCGCGAAGATCAATGTCAGCACGACAGCAGACACCCTCCTGCCGAGGTTTTCTCACTTAGTTATCTCGTACCCTATCATGAGTTTTTTTGTGTGTTGATTTTCATTACGTATGTTCTTCATCTTCATCGTATATCTTGAGACATCAACTTAAATATGTTTAAAGAAAGCAGTGGTCAACTTGAGTTTGTTTAGGAATGAAACTAGCGACGGCCATACGGCTGCCTCCGTTCCTCATATTTCCTCTTCTGTCTTCATAACTAATAATTATTATTTTTATTATAATTATAATTATTATTATATTTTGGATACTTTTTGTTCCGTTTCCATTCTTGGCCTCTGCTGTTTGCACTCGGACGTGATAGCCATTTCATGTTTTCTAGGCACGCTCTCTTTTCGATGGGCATGCTAGGCATGAGTAGAACCCATTTTTAAAAATGTTCTTATGTGTCCTTCTTAGCTCTCATGTTCTGTTCCTTCCCTGACGAAGGTCTTTTGGCCGCAACGTAGACTATTTTCTTTGTCTTGTTATAGCAAAACGAATCATCTTTTTCGATTTTTGGTTTCATTTCCATCCACCTTTCTCATAAGGTGCGCACCTTTGCAGCAGATGTTCAGCAGTCATTTTATCGGTGCCACAGTTACATGCATTAGCAGTTTATTACGTATGTGATGTATACAAAACATCACAAGAAGATGTATAAATATGGTGTGCATTTGTAATGCGAAATGAACGTAACATTGCAACATAAAATATAAGCGAAATATTTCTACATGTGTTTAGCGAACATCAAAGAATAGTTGGCCACTCGAAAAGCAGCAGCTGGGAGACTTTTTCAGGCCATAAATCGAGGATTCCTCAGCAAGAGAGAGGTTGGTAAGAAAACGAAGATGGCTGTATACCTCTCCACCTATGTCCCAGTCTTCACATATGGATGCGAGCCATGGGCAATGACTAAAACCAACAAAAGCCAGATCCTAACCTCAGAAATGAGGTATATGAGGAAGGTGGTTGAAGTAATAAGAAGAGACATGGTCCGCAACCAAAGCCTAAAATCCAACCCCCTGCAGACCCAAGTAGAACAGTCCCAACTAAGATGGTTTGGTCATGTCTGCAGAATGGGAGAAGATCGGCTCCCACGACAAGCATGGGAAACAAAGAGCCAGGGATCCAGACCCCCAGGACGACCCCGAGTCCGCTGGGAGGACAACATTAGACAATCTTTGAAGGACCGAGGACTTGAATGGAACCAGGCCAGGAGAAAGACAGCCGATAGGATAGTCTGGCGCTCTCTCATCCAAACCTCTACACCTCACGGTAGAAGGGGAACGACTAAGTAAGTAAGTGTTTAGCGAAATGTTTGAAAATTACCAGTATGGTTACTTCAGTGGTTGACTGGCCATAGAAATTATAATCATTTGCCTCTGCGTACCTTACAGAGCATCGGTCCATCACTACAGCTGATCCACTTGTAGAAAGCAGGCACATGCTCTTGCAGTAGTAGTTTATGTGACAACTTGTGTTACATGATGACGATGTCAGGTCCTTGGACAATCTCATATCAATCGCAGTGTACAAAATACTGAAGAAAGAATCTCTTCCCCTGGCTTTTCAGAGATCTCCGAGAATTACACTGGGGGCTCTGAAATGACCAGGGAAAACAACTGGTTGTCCATTCCTGTTTTACACACTCAACATATGGAAAAGTCATGAATATAGACCAATTAACAGCATCGCCATTCATGTCCCCTGACAAGGCATTCACTTTTATACAAGGATTTTTTAAACAATTTTAGGAAACCTCAGCAGAAATCCTCACATCGCTCGCCCCTTCTTTCTACACAGCAAACCTTTTAATGACCTCCTGAAAGCGGGGTTCATGAAAGCATAAATGATAGGATTAACGATATGGTTACTGAAGTAAACGTAAAATACGATAACATTAAATTTAAAAACTTTGAAAGCCATCAACCAAGAAGGGAGATACGCAATCACGAAGGCAAGGGTCACTACAAATAGCATAATAGCTGTTCTTATATTAGCTAGAAAATATTTGTCGCGAAGGCAACCGTTGCTGCTCGTTGCACTTCTGTGGGATCGTTCACTTTGATCTTCTGCATCTTGTTGTTGGCGAACTTGCAGATCTAATAGATGTTGATTTTGGAGGTTCTGGACTTTACACGAGCTACGGCTCTTATCATGTGTTCCGTTGTTTATTTCTGTCATCGCGATGCTCTTGTCCGGGGAGTCATTAAGCATGCTTTGATTTTCCGTTATTGAAATCTCTTGGGTCAAAGTTAACTTAGTCTTGGACCTCGCGGCGTACCTACGAGCTCTTCTTACAAGAACTGATCTATAAATCAAAATGTATAGAACAAACACAACGAAAAAGCATAGTAGGAAACTGGACGAATAAATTGTTTGGTATGTACGCCGGAAGTGATCGGAAAACACGATCTGATTGGGTAAACATTGCCCTGTGTATATGTAGGTCTCATTAAACAGATGGTCTCGCTTGCAGACACTCTTGTATAGTTCCATAATAACATCCATAAGACGTTCTGTAAATTCCGCATCGTTTGACTGGTTCGTGCACTTAAGACAGCTGTTTGTATCCAGAAGAGCTAAGATAGCCGAGACATTTCCGATGTTTTCCTTCACTGCCAACTCCAAAGGTTCTAACTTGGTCTCATGTTTTCTTAACGTGTTTAAATCAACGTACACGCCGTAAAACAAAGCGGTAATAACTCCAATAGCTATAGCAATCAGGAGCAGGGCACAGACGAAATTCCGAGCCCTGGTAGAATCTAAGAAGTGAGAGTGCGGCCGGCAAATGCATATATATCTGTCTATGGCAATGGCAACCATGATGAAGACGGAGAAGGGAACTGTACAGGTGATGACAAAGTAGTAAAGCTTGCAGGAAAAATCCACGGAGATCTGGTAGTTCAGTCCTTCGACTACCATTGTGTAAGGCATCCCTACTGCTGACGTCACAAGATCTATTCCGGCAAGGGCGATAATAAAGACGGTTGAGGAGAGTTTATTCCTTTTCTTGGTGTAAACGTAGAGCACCAGCGAGTTCCCGAGCAGACCTAGAATACTGAAGCAGACGAGCATAATGATGAGGGCTTTGACTGGACGAGTAGGTATGCGGGAGGTAATGTACTCTGCAACCATGACTTCGTTCAGGTCCTCACAAGATTCCATATCATTTGGTCTGTGGAAATTTAAAAAAATACATTGTTAACGTTATATCCAATTATAAATGTCTTCGATTTACAGGGTGAATGGATATTTAAAAAATCAAAACAAGGTAATTCTTCTTACTAGGACAAAAGGCTTTCGACAGCACACACAGGGACAGTTTATGGAAAATACTGAGGGCTTATGGAATTTCCAGCTACATTGTTTCCATCATAAAAAGCTTCTATTCTAACTTCACATGCAGTGTTGGATTGAGTAATCTAACTTTCGAAGTAAAAACAGGAGTACGACAGGGATGCCTCTTATCAACAAAATTAGTTTTGACAGCCATAGATTGGGGGATGCGCCAGACAACAGAGGGCAGTCCAAGAGGAATTAGATGGACAACGTTTTCTACACTGGAAGACCTGGAATATGCAGATCACATTGCACTACTCGCGCATTCACATCAACACATCCAAGAAAAAACCGATAGACTGAATAAGTATGGCCATAAGTCATGACACTAAATGTGGGCAATCCTGAGCAAATAACAACAAAGAACCAGAAGTTAGCACAGACAGACACATTTACTTACCTAGGATGCATAGTAACACCAGACGGCGGAACAAGCAAGGACATTAACAACAGAATGAATAAAGCGAGAACAGCCTTTGCTAGTCTCAACAACATTTGGTAGTCTTCCCAATACAACACAAACACCAAATTAAGACTGTATGAAAGCTGTGTACTTTCTGTGCTTCTCTGTGGTGCGGAATGCTGGAGAGTAACATAGAAGGAAATGTCGAAACTGTCCTCCTTCCACGCACTCTGCCTAAATAAAAGTCTCGGAATCTTTTGGCCGAATACCATCAGCAACCAAGAATTACTTATTCGGAGTCACCAGGGGGACATGCACACCATCATAGCTGGCAGACGCTGGAGTTGGGTTGGCCACGTCCTCAGAAAGGGACCCTGATACCATCACAAGAACAGCTATGCTATGGACCCCCGAGGGCAAGCGAAAGAGAGGCCGACCAAAAACAACTTGGCAGAGAACTGTGGAGGCTGAGATGCAAAGAATGAACCAGAGTTGGGGCACTGTACGAAGGATGGCCGCCGACCGAGCAAGGTGGAATCAATTTGTTGCTTCGTCGAGGAAATTAAAGAAAACGAGAGCTAAGTAAGACACATGTGAAAATAAATTAAAAATTGGTACTACCCGTGAATTCTTCTTAGAGGGTTAGCGTGCCTTTTAATTGTAAACCGCGCTACGAAATGTAAAACATGCTTGTGTTTCGACGATTCCATCGTAAATCGGAAATCACTATATACTACATGGACCATAACTTTATCATCATCATTTTCCATTGCCCTTTACATGGCACATGGGACCACCAACGCAGCCGGTCCCCTTGCGGGAAGCCTGCACACAGTTTTCATATGATGTTGCAGCCGTGATTTCTGTAGCAAATTGTTTTACATAATAACGTTGCCAGGCCCATGCTTAACCTTATATTAGTTGCCGTTTACAACCATCCAAAGGGAGAAAGTACCTCTATTCGTTCATTTTCTCATTAAGAGACCCCCGGGTGAATGCACGGGAGGGGCTATACGAACCATAAGGGTATATCGAAGGTTAATAAATATTAGACAAACATAAAGGTATGTTTTCAGGCACTCGTAAGAAATAAAGAAGTAGAACACTAGACAACAGAAAAGCAAGAGACGTGAGTGGCTTACCCAGGACACGAACCCAGGACCTCCCGTGCGACAACCCCGCCTAGCTATGCAAGCGAATCATACTATCCTCCCTGCCATCTAGGCATCACCAAAAAATGATGCTTCGATGACAAGTCATTAGTGCGAACCGCACTATCGAAGGTTAACATGCCTAAATGCCAGAGTATATATGTCTGTTTTGTTATATTTTAAAAAACTAATTGTGCTGTTTCTTTATAGTGAAATAAAACGATGTACAAATTATAACATTAAATCAAACGATTGATATAGATAGAAATCAAGTCCAACATAAAAATACATATCTTCAATTCAAATGTCAAGCCAGCTCTTTTGTATGGATCTGAAACCCAAGACGCATCAAAAGTGTGGAATGCAGTAAGCGACCCATAGCTTGACTGCTTGCGTCAGTGTCAGCGAACCAGAGCTGACCAAGACCCTACTCCACCTCCACGTGGTGGTCCTGGAAACAGGCTGCATCACCGCAGTCTGGCTGAGAGAGTAGGGATCGAAGAGGGAAGGCAAACCCGGTCCCCAAAAATGCCGTGCTGAAATCGGATGTGTCGGCCGAAAGGCGCAGACATCGCAGCTCCGGTGTAAACAGACACAACGCAACCAACGTCCTTTTCAGGACGAACGAGGAAGAAGAAGAAGTATGGCTCTGAAAAAAATAGAATACAAGAAAAAGAACAACCAAAAAGATACACATTTTCATAAATGGATGCTTGCGTTGAATAGAGGAATTTAAATGGTATGACAAGATCACTAATGTGGAATTCATAACAAGAACAAGACAAGTGACGGTGGGACAAGAGATCAGAAGAAGACGCTGGAGATGGAAAGGACACACATTGACAAAACCTGTTGATAGCATTACAAGGCAGTCCTTGTTCTGGAATACCCAGGTGTAAGAGAGATAGAGAGAGACCAAGGAATACATGGTGAAGAGAACTGGAGACAGACATGAAAAGAATGAAGAAGACGTGGACATTCATTGAGCTGGTGGCACGTGACATACGATTTGGGGTATGTTTATTGAAGACCTATGCCCCTGGGGAAACTGACGGGTGATGAAAGCACGATCTAAAATATAACATATCAAGAATAATAGGAAATCCGTTAGTGCGTGTAGACTTAAGTCTTTCAGTCCCAAGCAAAAAGCTGCGTTTGGCCCAAACATAATGGCCACCCTAGTGCTTTTTTATTGTTGTGGTTTTGGGAAAAAAAAACATGTTTTAATGTTCATATGCATAAATACGAGGTATTTAAAAAGAAAGTACTTCCTGTCAGAAATGACATTTTGGGTTGTTAAAATTAGAAAACAGCACTAGAAAGGAGCAAAAGATACGAAAGCCTATCTAACGTTCATTGGGTCAAATGGGTCTGGAAGGAAGTACGATATATCGGCTTTTGGGACTTAAAGAGACAAGTCGCAAAGGCTGTACGTTGAAACAGTCTGTATTATATTATGTTAGCACGACAAGGCAGGTAATAATATGGTACACACAGAGTATTGGACATAGAGGAAGAACTAAAAGAAAAACGCACGTGCAAAAGGGAATAAGACATAGATATTAATGAGGTAAAGAGGACATGTACAGATCATAAATGGACAGCACAGGACTGGAAACTTGACGTTTGTTTATTGAAAACCTGTGCTCGACGTGGAGCTGAAAGATAATGGTTATGATGATGATAATGGTTATGATGATGATCATGATCATGATGATGATGATGATGATGATGATGATGATGAATATGATCTGCCTGTTTTCTTTCAAGTTATTTCATTTGATTCCCAATAAGAGAGATTCGTAAAGTTAAATTACTTACATAAAACTACAATAACCAACCAAGAACTGCTAACTCGAAGCCACCACGAAGATACAAGCAGTGTCATAGTATTTTTTATAACAACTGAAACCGGCGTGTGCTTTGCTGGGAGCATAACCAACGTGAGGTTATTGACAGCTCGGAGCTTTCGTTATGAGCTGTTCAGTTCTGGTGAACCCGAGATAACGTGATGTGGTCATGTGATCAAATTGAAAAAGTCAGTTTTGAAAGACTGCTTGTCGATAGCAGACACGATGCGGGGTGACAGACAAGTAAGCCATTTTGGATGTGGCAGTTATCCTATCAACAGATGGTTGCCCGAAGTTTTCCAGCTGTAGGCTAGATATTTTACTGCCATTTTGTCAGGTTTGTTTCTCCAGTTGAATCTAGCGTGTGTTATCCCGCAGTTATGAAGTTTGTTTAAACATAAATTATTGTCGTCAAGTTTGACCTTACCTCTATGCCATGATTACAGTAGCCTGTTGAAAGGCCTTTTAGTCATGTTAGAAAGTTGTTGATACTGTCCCCTAAAGCCGTGTATTAGCTATGTTGTTATATTTTTAAAAAAAACAAGGGACTTGAATGAACCGTGTTCCCCCTTATTCTGTGTGGTACTAGTTGTGTGGTTCTCTAGATTAATACGAGTCCTACTTAATACGTCTGCCTCCAGATATATATATATATATATATATATATATATATATATATATATATTATATATATATATATATATATATATATATATATATATATATATATATATATATATATATATATATATACATACACAAATCTAAATTGTCACACGTAACACCATAGCTGGTAGACGCTGGAAATGGGTTGCCCACATCTTC
The DNA here is from genome assembly GCA_024509875.1 of Oreohelix idahoensis. Taxonomy (NCBI): domain Eukaryota; kingdom Metazoa; phylum Mollusca; class Gastropoda; order Stylommatophora; family Oreohelicidae; genus Oreohelix; species Oreohelix idahoensis. The sequence continues at coordinate 204,435 of JAMPIV010003762.1, forward strand.
AGAAGGGACCGTGACGTCATAACAAGAACTGCCTTGCTATGGACCCAGAATGTAAACAAAAGAGAGGTCTACGAAAAAGAACATGGCGGAGTACTGTGGAGGCCGAGATGCGAAACATCAACAATAGTTGGGGCACTGAACGAAGGATGGTCGGCGTCTGAGCAAAGTGGAGACAATTTATTGCTGCCCTACAAGATGCCACCAGGCGTGACGACCACTGACTGCTTTGACAGTCGGCGGCTAAGGATCCAAGAAGGAGAACTGATTTATTTATTGACATTTCCTTAGACAACCATAAAGGAGATAGAATAGCACCAGTAAGGAGCATGGAAATGGAGCTGGATTTGACACACACGCAAGAAATCGACGTCTAGCACAAGTCGTTTGGCTGTTGTTCCAGAACCTGACAGTAAATGGACAAGAAAGGAAAACTAAGCAGACACTGAAGGGAGTACAAGGTCCGCAGACAGACAATACGGCAATGCCTCAAAACCCAGCGCGTGCAGACCCGAGTGCAACAGTCCCGATTACTATGGATTAGACATGTCTAGAGAATGGGAGAAGATTGGCTACCACAACACATACGGGAAACCAAGAGCCAGGGACCCAGACCTCCAGGACGACCCAGACCTCCAGGAGGACCCAGACCTCCAGGACGACCCAGACCTCCAGGACGACCCAAAGTCCACTTGGAGGACAACATTAAACAATATACAGGGTGTTTCAGAAAGAATATCGGTAGCTTGAATGTGTATACTGCCATCAATGGTACCTATACCTTGTAGCGGTATGGCAGCTTGTGTACCCTGACAATCCCCAGAGCTATGCCAGTGGGAGATTTACTCCTGGTAGGTTCAACCAAGCTGGACTGGTCTGCGTGGGTAGGGGTCAGACAAAAGCTGGTACTCTGGTCCTCCAGGTTGGGGGTTTTAGCACAGGGCCGACACCCCTGTCTATGTAAAAAAATCGCACGTTACGGAAACAACAATAAATGGAAAAACTTTGGTGCGGGACGGACATCTGGAGTCTCAGGCTCGTATGACTGACAGTGGTGAAAGCCGAAAGGAAGCCACTGGCATGAAAACGGATGCTCCGATCGCAAAACACGAACCAGAGTTGGGGCACTGTACGAAGGATGGCCGCCGACCGAGCAAAGTGGAATCAATTTGTTGTTGCCCTACAAGACGCCACCAGGCGTAATGGCCACTGACTGCTTTGACGGTCGGCGGCTAAGGATCAAAGAAGAAGAAGAGAATGTGTATAGTTTTGGTAATTGCAAACTTAAAAATGTTTGGTTTACACCAAACGATAGGTAAACTGTCTCACAATCGGTAATCCCAGTGGACTACCGTTTAGATGTGTTACGTGTAACACGAGGGGCACACATTGAGGGATTGTAATGTAAGAGATTAAACTTTGACAGTTTTACTTTCTTGTGGTGCAAACTGTTTATTTGTAAGTGTTCAATAACCAAAGTTATATTCATCTAAAATACCGATATTCATTTTGAAACACCCTGTATAAAGGATCGAGGACTAGATTGGAACTAGACCAGAGGAATACAGCTGATAGGATATTACGGCGCTCTCTCTCTTGCAAATCTCTACACCTCACGGTAGAAGAGGAACGACCAAGTAAGTATACATTTGCAATAAGTAATTAAAAAAGAAAAAGATTTGGAACATGTTTTAGAAATGGACGGTACATTAGTAACACTGGGTGTTTCGGGAACCACTCTTCATCAGCCACATTTACACGCGGGCAACAAAGACAAGAAATATAAACAGACAGGGAGAAAAAAAATGGACATTACAAACTCGTATAAAATAATTATGAGCACAACGAACAAAGATATGATGAACGATGCAGAAATATTAAAACAAAATAAATAAACCTCACAGGTGACGTTAGGAAAATGTACAACAAATAAGCAATTAAAAATACAGAACAAGAAAGACAAAAGCATCAAGTAAAAAACAAAAAATCAATAAACAAAAATCCGAAGGAGATAATGAAATAAAATAGCAAATAAATAGTAATGGTATGAGCTGCGATGTCAAACACCGCTCGAAATGTAGATCTGCAACGCTCAGTGCTGCAAAGCTAAGAGCTGCAAAGCTAAACGTTGCAACGCGAAATGCTCCAAAGCGAAACGCTCCAAAACGAAATGCTGCAAAGCGAAATGCTGCAAAGCGAAATTCTCCAAAGCTAAATGCTCCAAAGCGAAGTGCTCCAAAGCAAAATGCTCCAAAATGAAATGCTCCAAAGCAAAATGCTGCAAAGCTAAGAGCAGCTAAGCTAAGTGACAAATGAATGAATCTGTTATATTTATTCACTTACATTGTTTGTTTGTTTGAGTTCGCTCGACCATATCTCCCTCTTACGTGCTGGCCTTTTGTCATGAAATATTCTAATCCACATATATAAATTATTAGGTAAATATGAAGCCTAACAAATAAAATTAATAAAGAGAAGAGCAATGGTAAAATAACAGTGCTGTCACAAAGAATGTACTTGAAATCCCCCTTGTTTTCTGCTTCGTCTGCAAATTGTAACGCTTTCACGTTGATATAAAAGCTTACTGTATTATTACCCGCCTTCTTCAATGAAACGTGTGCTGCATTTCTAAGAAAAACATTGAGACGTACTGCGTAATGACCTAAATTAATCCTAACATTAATTATACTGCGTTACCAAAACGAACGAACAGATGGACAAAAGGATAAAGAGAGAGGGGAGGGCTGAAAATCAGGAACGCATGCATCACGCGTGTAAGTCTACATGCACTAATTTTTTTTTAGACGGACAGTGATAAAATACACTACCCTTTCCCAGAGTTAGGTTTATAAATCATAAAAAACGCTTATTAGGAAAGATAACAATAGATGGGTTTACGGTTGAAAACATAACAGTACCCAGACAGCATATCTTCGAAACAGGAGGTAGAAAATACATATTTTGAACGCAGCCACGTAGCTCTTTTAAAGTGGGAAAATTGGGTTCCTTAGGGCTTGCTGACAAATAATATGTAAAACGTTACGCCAATAGTCCAGGAATTAATAAATTATACCCAAAATAAAATAGTGAGGCTGCCTGACAGCATGAAATCATTTCTGCTCATAAAATTTTTTATAACGTGTTTGAAAAAAAACCTTACGTTACATAAATAGCCTACCATGTAAACTCCAAATTGATTGGAGCGCAACAAATGAAAGCCTAACCACGATTGGTCGAACTATAAATACTATCTTTCGTTGTTAGGGGAAACGGGAAAAGGTAACATTTTTTCAAACACTTGTCGAAACGTGGCTCATTGGCCAGTCTCGCTGATATACACACTTGGGAGCGTTAGTTCGAGACCACTTGTTTAAATGATCTTGATAAAGCAACAGTGCGTTGAAGCCAGCTCATAATTGTGTTAAATAAAAGCCTGGAACATAGGCAGATGGAAATTTGTGCCAGTTTGTGCCAGAATTCATTGCTAATCAACGTATCTGTGTTTATTCGTATGAATTGTGGTAAGCTTGAACCATTCAATATCTTTTAATGAAAATTGAATGTGAATTGTTGATTTATGCCTGTATATATATGTGTAGTTCAGTGGCAAATGTGAGGTAAAGCCTGTAATGCTCCAGCCTGAACAGAGGGTGTCGGAGGGTAGTAAAACGGCATGGAATGGCCAAATAGTACACTGACACCTGGATGATTGATTAGACAGAAATAATGCTGGAAGTGCAGAGGCGTAGTGACCATTAAGGATGGTAATGCTGGTATAAAGTATTTCAGATGAAGCTGACTGTTGGCCTAACGCTCTGAACTCAATGTTTGTGCTGTGTTGTGATCAATGTAACAAGAGAGTTTAAGTTAGTTATGAAGTAGAAGGTACATCCTTCTTGATTTCAGGGACAGTGGTCTTGATGGTACTGAGCAGCACCTGGTCAGAGCTTTGCTGAATCCAGTGTCGGACAGCATACTCCTTGGTCCTTTTAGCTATCAGTGAGGTGTCTCCAGAGCCCAGAGGAGAATTCGAGCAGAGGAGTCCTTTCCTGCCGCCATCACGCCAGATAAGCTAACTTGGCCAGCTGAGCTCAACATTATGTCCCCTCATCTTGAACTGACTTTGTAAAATTAACATTAAGAGGGGAATTTACTTGTCTTAAAATCAGGAACTGTGAACATCTCCAATACTAGTCCCTAAAGACAAACTATTGAAGTCATGATGACAAATACCAACAGAGCTTGAACAAAACAAAACCAGTATTACCTCATTTTACTACTACACAACTGACACACATAGAACATTTGTAATAATATATGTCACTACAATATTCATATTAAATACATTCTGTACATAACTTGTAATTTAAATTGATTGTGATTCCTGGTTCCCTTGTAGTTGAATCAGGACACATATTCATTCATGCCAGTAATGAATACATATTGTTATTTGAAAGTTTATCAGTGACTCTTTTAAGATATCTTTGTAGAGTGTTATATGTATGTGAGTGTCACAGTGTTGCCAAGAGTAGTGGATTAAATTAAATTGTTTATCTGTCTGTTGTTGTGACTTACACTTCACCATACTCATACCCTAGACACATAACGTAGCATCACACTATTCCAGAATAATTCTGACTGAGATATATAGATATGTGGTAGCAAGTAAGGTTATCTATAATACACTACTCTTAATAGATATAGATACCTTCACAGCTGATCTCAGTCAGTACACTAAGTTCCCTATAAGTATTTATAACATCCCACTTCACCACATATATTGGGGGCTCGTCCGGGATTTTGAATCTTTAACTATTAAAAATATTGGGGGTAATTCACTTCAGGGAATATAAGAATTAAAAGGTATCCTTGGGTGGAATTAAATAAGGTTGAGCTCACGGTGCCTGTGTTGTCCATTAGATATATAGTTAGAAATTGAATTGTTGGGTAGACATTATAAAAATTTACCTGATAGACAATGACGGACCTGGCCAAATTTCGATCTGCTGCGGTTCAGACTACAAAAGAGTTAGGATTAGATGGGCAAGTTATGGTTGCCTATGTCACAACGGAATGTGACAAATTTATTGAACGCGAAGAAAGAAGATTAGAAAAAGAAGCCGAAAGAAGGTTAGAGGCTGAAAGGGAAATTAAGAAGTTACAATTTGAAGCTGAGGCTGAGACTAAGAGGTTGCAAGCTGAGGCTGAGACTAAGAGGTTGCAGATTGAGGCTGACAAAAGAGGCAAAAGCATTGGAAGCCGAGGAAAGAAGACAGGCTGCAGAAAGAGAAGAGAAGAAATTAGCTGCAGAAAGGGAAGAGAAGAGATTAGCTGCAGAAAGGGAAGCAGAAAAGGAGGAGAAGAGATTACAAAGGGAACATGAGTTACGACTAAGGGAGTTTGAGTTTCAAGGCCATGCTCCTGAAAATGGTGCCAGTCCCTTTGCCTCTGATGCTACGGTTACTCAAGGAGCCTCAACCTCAGCTATGAATTTTCATTTAGATCATTTTGTTGAGAAAGACGATGATATTGAGAGCTACCTAAATAGGTATGAGCTATTAGCTACCACGTATGGGTTAGAGAGAGAAAGGTGGAGCTTAAAGTTATCTCAAGGACTTCGTGGGGCAGCTTATGAAGTTTTTGCAAAAATGAGCAGAGGTGATCAGGAAAATTATGACATGCTAAAGCAGGCTCTTTTGTTAAGGTATGAAAAGAATGCAGAGTTTTACAGAAAAAAAATTTAGGAATGCTAAACTACTGTCAGGTGAAACCTATCACCAGTTCTCTGCACGAATCGAGACATACTTGGAGAAATGGACTTCTCTGGGGAAAACCCAAGATCTTAAGGAAATGGTCCTTATAGAGCAACTAAGAGAGTCCATGGCTCCAGACCTGAGAAAGTTTCTCATGGAACAAGGTGCAGAGAGGCTGGGTGAGTTGCTAAATGTTGCTGAAAGGTATCAAGCAGCTCAAGCAGAGGTAACAGGTAATAAAAAGAAACAGGTGGATAACTTTAGGGCACCACAGAACTTTAATAAATTTGATCCTAGGGATCAAAATAAAGGTAAGCACCAATTTGATAGGCCACGGTATGAAAATAAAAATAAATTCCCACAATTCGATGAAAGGAAATATGATGAAAGAAAATCTTTCAACCAAGGAAAAAGGTGGTGTAAGAATTGTCAGATGGACAATCATGACACTGACCGTTGCAGAAGGAAACCTGTGTATATGGCAACCCTTCAGGTCAGGTCGACCTCAAGACAGGAGGAGGATATTATGTTAGATACCACTCCAGAAGAGATGAGGAAGGCACAGGCTGGGGATAAAACACTCAAGCCTTGTTTCAGAAAATTGTCAACTTGTCATACAACTCCAGGCAAGGGAGATTTTTTAATGAAAAACAAGTTGATGTATAGGAAGACTGGAGCTAGATCCAATGGTCACGGACAGCTGGTTCTTCCAAAAAGATATAGGACAGACTTAATAAGGAGCCTACATGTGAAACCAGATGGGGACCATGAGAAAATAGGTACCATCATTCAAAAGGTGGCTCACAATTATTATTGGCCCAAAGCGAGATGGGACATTGAGAATTTTGTAGAAAGGTGTAGCATAGCACATGAGGGAACACCCACAAGTGGGAACATGGATCAGGACCTGGACACGCCACGGGGCAAAATTAGGCCTGATAATAGAAAGAAATATAGATTTGATAAAGTGGACCAAATGGAATGGGAAGCCCCTTTTCACGGACAAGCTTCACTTAACTGTTTTACAATGGCCACTATGCGGAGAGTGCAAAAAGATGTCTTACCCCAGGATAAGCCGACAATCCCTCAATCGGACTTAAACAAACTGGAGGAAGAAGATGTAGAGAGGAAATCTCTCATCAAGAATTTTAAGAGGGGAGAAAGCCCCAAAAGAAAAATTGGTAGCGGTCGTTTTGTGAATGATAATTCTGGGAGGAAAAAATCATCACTATAAAGCTTCAAGTGGAAGAGACCATACCGGTGCATGGACAAATAGGTCCACACAATAAAAGGTCCACTCGAAGCTATGTTAAGAACGTGGACTGATGAAAAGGCAGAGGAAAACATTACATCTTCATACCAGTATGTGAATGAGCTGACCACTCGGTTAAAAACTGGCTGGAAACTTGCCAATGAAAATTTGAAACAAGCCAGGAAGAAACATGCTGCCTATTATAACAGGAAGGCGAAAGACAGAAATTTGGCTGTGGGAGAGAAAGTACTGCTTCTTTTGCCTGGGAGTCAGAATAAGTTACAAATTGGATGGCAGGGTCCATATACAGTTCTAGAGAAGGTGTCTAGAACAAATTATAAGATAGATAAGAAGGGGAAAGAAAAAATCTATCATGTGAATCTCCTGAAGAAATATTTGGAAAGAGAACATCAGGAAGAGACACACTTGTTGACCTTGTCCATCGCCATGGAGATGAAAAAGGAACCACTTTCATCATTTGAATATCCATTACACCCCTGTGAGACAGCAGCACAGGTGAAAATCAGTACACATTTAACGAAAACTCAGAAAGAGAGAGTGCAACAGGTTCTAAATAATCATGCAGAGGTGTTAACAGACCGACCAGGGCATACAAACCTATTGGAATATGATATGAAACTCATAGACTCCACACCTGTCTGTATGAAACCATATTCGATTCCGTTTGCTAAGGAAAAAGCTTTGAAGGAAGAGATAGACTATCTGTTGAAGGAAGGAATTATTTCGCACAGTGAGTCTTCGTATAGTTCCGGGGTGGTACTCTTAAGGAAGCCCTCTGGAGAACATAGGCTCTGTATAGATTACAGGAGACTGAATGCTATTACAGAAGGACAGGTGGATCCATTGCCGGATACAAATCAGATGTTTGCCAGACTAAATAAAGCTAAATATTTCTCAAAAGTGGATCTGAGTAAAGGATACTATCAGATTCCAGTAAAGCCTGAGGTTAGACCATACCTAGCTTTTAGTACCTCAGAAGGACACTATGAGTTTAATAGATTGCCATTTGGATTGAAGAATGCGCCTAGTGTCTTCTCTAGAATGATGAGAAAATTATTGGATCCTCTGAATAATCCCTGTATAACAAATTTTATGGATGATATCCTTATAGCAACAGAAACATTTGAGGAACACATTGACTCTCTGAACATGCTGTTTGATCGACTTAGGGAGGCAAATTTAACAGCCCGACCAACCAAATGTTGCGTTGGATGTAAAGAATTGGAATTTTTGGGACACACAGTTTATCAGGGAAACATGACCCCTGACCCAAAGAATTTAGAGAAACTACAGAAAGCCCCGAGACCACAAACCAAGAAGGACGTGAGATCCTTTGTCTCATTATGTGGCTTCTACCAGAAGTATATCAAGAACTTTAATTCCATATGTGCACCGTTAACTGAATTGACACGTAAAGGACTTCCAGATCGCATTACATGGACACCACAATGTGAAATGACTTACCAAGAATTGAAGGAAAAGCTCACAAGTAAACCCATTTTGAAATTACCTGACTTAAGTCAAGAATTCATAGTAAGGACGGATGCAAGTAGTATTGGGTTAGGTGCAACTCTACTACAGAAATCAGATGCATTGGATGGGGAATTAAGCCCAGTGGCATATGCTAGCAGAAAGTTGAATAAAGCTGAAATCAACTACTCAACTAGCGAAAAAAGAATGTCTTGCAGTAATATGGGCAATAAAGAAATTCAATATTTATCTATATGGGAAGGCATTTAAGTTGCAAACAGATCACAAACCTTTATCGTTTTTTAGCACAGGCTAAGCATGAGAACTCTAGGTTACTCCGATGGTCTTTGCTTCTGGCTCCATATAATTTTAGCATTGAGTATATATCTGGAAAAACCAATTTGGGAGCTGATTTTTAAGCCGCCATCCGTGTGATGAGAATCACCGTAAACCCCAGAAATAATAATAAATTTCTCTATGTGTATATAGAATAAAGGACTGACATATAATGTCTGTTTTAAGAGGGGAGGTGTCATGAAATATTCTAATCCACATATATAAATTATTAGGTAAATATGAAGCCTAACAAATAAAATTAATAAAGAGAAGAGCAATGGTAAAATAACAGTGCTGTCACAAAGAATGTACTTGAAATCCCCCTTGTTTTCTGCTTCGTCTGCAAATTGTAACGCTTTCACGTTGATATAAAAGCTTACTGTATTATTACCCGCCTTCTTCAATGAAACGTGTGCTGCATTTCTAAGAAAAACATTGAGACGTACTGCGTAATGACCTAAATTAATCCTAACATTAATTATACTGCGTTACCAAAACGAACGAACAGATGGACAAAAGGATAAAGAGAGAGGGGAGGGCTGAAAATCAGGAACGCATGCATCACGCGTGTAAGTCTACATGCACTAATTTTTTTTTAGACGGACAGTGATAAAATACACTACCCTTTCCCAGAGTTAGGTTTATAAATCATAAAAAACGCTTATTAGGAAAGATAACAATAGATGGGTTTACGGTTGAAAACATAACAGTACCCAGACAGCATATCTTCGAAACAGGAGGTAGAAAATACATATTTTGAACGCAGCCACGTAGCTCTTTTAAAGTGGGAAAATTGGGTTCCTTAGGGCTTGCTGACAAATAATATGTAAAACGTTACGCCAATAGTCCAGGAATTAATAAATTATACCCAAAATAAAATAGTGAGGCTGCCTGACAGCATGAAATCATTTCTGCTCATAAAATTTTTTATAACGTGTTTGAAAAAAAAAACCTTACGTTACATAAATAGCCTACCATGTAAACTCCAAATTGATTGGAGCGCAACAAATGAAAGCCTAACCACGATTGGTCGAACTATAAATACTATCTTTCGTTGTTAGGGGAAACGGGAAAAGGTAACATTTTTTTCAAACACTTGTCGAAACGTGGCTCATTGGCCAGTCTCGCTGATATACACACTTGGGAGCGTTAGTTCGAGACCACTTGTTTAAATGATCTTGATAAAGCAACAGTGCGTTGAAGCCAGCTCATAATTGTGTTAAATAAAAGCCTGGAACATAGGCAGATGGAAATTTGTGCCAGTTTGTGCCAGAATTCATTGCTAATCAACGTATCTGTGTTTATTCGTATGAATTGTGGTAAGCTTGAACCATTCAATATCTTTTAATGAAAATTGAATGTGAATTGTTGATTTATGCCTGTATATATATGTGTAGTTCAGTGGCAAATGTGAGGTAAAGCCTGTAATGCTCCAGCCTGAACAGAGGGTGTCGGAGGGTAGTAAAACGGCATGGAATGGCCAAATAGTACACTGACACCTGGATGATTGATTAGACAGAAATAATGCTGGAAGTGCAGAGGCGTAGTGACCATTAAGGATGGTAATGCTGGTATAAAGTATTTCAGATGAAGCTGACTGTTGGCCTAACGCTCTGAACTCAATGTTTGTGCTGTGTTGTGATCAATGTAACAAGAGAGTTTAAGTTAGTTATGAAGTAGAAGGTACATCCTTCTTGATTTCAGGGACAGTGGTCTTGATGGTACTGAGCAGCACCTGGTCAGAGCTTTGCTGAATCCAGTGTCGGACAGCATACTCCTTGGTCCTTTTAGCTATCAGTGAGGTGTCTCCAGAGCCCAGAGGAGAATTCGAGCAGAGGAGTCCTTTCCTGCCGCCATCACGCCAGATAAGCTAACTTGGCCAGCTGAGCTCAACATTATGTCCCCTCATCTTGAACTGACTTTGTAAAATTAACATTAAGAGGGGAAATTTACTTGTCTTAAAATCAGGAACTGTGAACATCTCCAATACTAGTCCCTAAAGACAAACTATTGAAGTCATGATGACAAATACCAACAGAGCTTGAACAAAACAAAACCAGTATTACCTCATTTTACTACTACACACAACTGACCACACATAGAACATTTGTAATAATATATGTCACTACAATATTCATATTAAATACATTCTGTACATAACTTGTAATTTAAATTGATTGTGATTCCTGGTTCCCTTGTAGTTGAATCAGGACACATATTCATTCATGCCAGTAATGAATACATATTGTTATTTGAAAGTTTATCAGTGACTCTTTTAAGATATCTTTGTAGAGTGTTATATGTATGTGAGTGTCACAGTGTTGTCAAGAGTAGTGGATTAAATTAAATTGTTTATCTGTCTGTTGTTGTGACTTACACTTCACCATACTCATACCCTAGACACATAACGTAGCATCACACTATTCCAGAATAATTCTGACTGAGATATATAGATATGTGGTAGCAAGTAAGGTTATCTATAATACACTACTCTTAATAGATATAGATACCTTCACAGCTGATCTCAGTCAGTACACTAAGTTCCCTATAAGTATTTATAACATCCCACTTCACCACACCTTTTTAGAGCGGTATGTACATTGTGTCGCAGTTTACATCTTCTTCTTCTTCTTAGATCCTTAACCACCGACCGTTAAAGCAGTCAGTGGCCATCACGCCTAGTGGCGTCTTGTAGGGCAACAACAAATTGATTCCACTTTGCTTGATCGGTGGCCATCCTTCGTACAGTGCCCCAACTCTGGTCCATTCTTTGCATCTCAGCCTCCACAGTCCTAAGCCAGGTTGTTTTTGGTCGGCCTCTCTTTCGTTTTCCTTCAGGGGTCCAAAGCATAGATGTTCTTGTGATGGCATCGGGGTCTCTTCTGAGGACATGGCCAACCCAGCTCCAGCGTCTGCCAGCTATGATGGTGTGCATGTCCTTGTTACGGTGTTATTTTAAATGACGGCGTCTGCTGGGGTTTAGCCGTGCGCAACGTTTAGGGGTCATTAACATTTATAGAATAGGTCGATATTTTACGGTATACTGAACGCGAAATATATGCGGAGATTATGACGCATTCGCGTTGGGAAGGTCACGCTGGGTGACTTGGTTACATGGCCCTTGTTACGCTATCCGTCAAGCAAGAAAGTCGTGTCTTGTATTTCTTCCAAGGAAAAAGGCTTAGTATATAGCCTATATTATATATATGAATCGATGTAGAACTCAGGGTCAGTTCGGATATTAATCTAAGTATGAGATTAATTAAATTAAATTAAATGATGGAAGGAGAATCGCATTATGATTCAAATTGTAGCTGTCAAGAACTCATGCGCTCATTTCTGGCTGTTGACTACAACAGCGCACGTATATAGCCACGATGTTCATCTGACATATTGTTTTGACACGGACGGATACTTACTGATATTATTTGGAATTCATTGTTATGCTGAACTGTACATGAAGTTTTGTGAATGTCGGATATCGTCTTTTGTATGAATACATGTGGACTCAGAACAGAAGGCTTGATCTTTACTTACGTTTCGGGTTTGGTTCACAGCTGTTAATGTTTACGTTTTTCCAGCACGATAGCTCTCCCACAAGGGAAATCAGCTAATATATAATATGCAAATAAGAACGTCGAAGGGATGTTCTGATGGTCAGAGCTAACCACCAATACCAAATATTAACTACATCTAGAGAGTGACTTTACTCTTCAATCAATAATAGAAGAACGAAGGAACAGCAGCAAACACACACACCAACCAACCCGTCACAACTGGTGGCCATTAGTGGTCTTGAAATTTTCAAAAGAGCGAACCTAAAAAAAAATAAGACATTTTTCCTTTCGAGCCGAAACGGACATTATTATGCAAAAACACCGGTGACGTCATGCCCTTGACAACAGTACGAACGGTTGCAAAAGTCAGCAAAATTCAATGTCCTTCAAAAAAATTTATGTGGAGCTCTCAAACAGCAAATGAAACTAATTACTAATGCTTTCAATGTTTCAAACAAGCTCGCGAGTCTGTTGGCGAAGCAGATAATGTACTGTATTACTGCCAAAAAAAGATAAGTAACTGATTTTAAACGTTACCATATTTCGTCCTGTTTGTCCGATAACGCCATGTTCTTTTTTTTTTGTAGCCATGTTAAATATTGTTTCTGTCCTTTTACATGTAGCGGGTATGGATGGGCGGCGAATTATAATCAGTTCTATGGCTCTTTGGATGCTACGAATTGATTGTAATTGTTCTTAAGGCCGTGAATTAATAGCATTTCGCGCAGAACGCGTCGAATACATTATCGGTGATCGTGTCGTTCGGACTTGCATTAATTCACCTTGCATGTTAGGTGTATAGTCGTGTTATAACTGTGGTATTCTAGTGTATTTGGTTCTAATTTTTATTCAGTTCTTTAACAATGTTTGTAATCTATCGTGTTTTTTCTGACCTTACTATCTTTCAGTTTATATTTTTGTTGTACAACCGTTAATGAGTCCATGTATACGTCACTAATTGTTGTGTACGCAGGTTAATTATCTATTCAGTTCATTCTTTAATTCTCACTTCCGGTCTAGTCAACTTAGTTGTAAATGCATTTTTATTGTGAAAATGTCTTTGGTGTTAGTTAATAATGTTCTGTAATCCTTGTTTAACCCATTGTATTGTTTGTCTTCATTTCATCCCTTTATAATTTAATATTAATGCTATAATTTATTCATTAATAAGAGTATAGATTAATATGATTAAATTTTTATGAGTTTTAAAGAGGAATTAGGGACTTTGCACCAATTTGCAGTGATGGTCCAAGAAATGGACAATGCATTTTATTGCTCATGAATATGACATAATATACTATGATTAATTATTATAACTTTATAACATATTAAGACATATTAAATATTAATTAGTACACTTTCTCAGTACTACATTGGGAACTTGGTGACAATTAAGATTAAATAACATAATTATTTAGGAATAATACCCATAATTATTGAATACTAATATTAAGTGCATGATATAATTTCAGCACCTTGTATAACTAACTATCATAACTATTTATGATAGATATTAGCGGGTATATATATATATATAATCATTTTACAAAATATTATAGATTTGTGGAACTTATAAATAACAGTACGGGAATACTGCAATTTCTTATATTAATTATTCATTCGTTGAGTAATTATAATTATCGACATTGATTCTGGTGGTGATTACAAGATATAAGTAATTGAATACTTAAATAAATTAACTTCAAGATGCTTAACTTAGACTATTTTATTAAAAATGGTAAGGATTTTGGAAAAAAAGGAGAACTTCTCGAGGCTTATGCATTGGCTGAATTTACAAAATATAAGGCAGAAGAGGAGGAAAGGAAAGCTATTGCTAAGGCAGAGATGGAAGAACTTGAAAGAAAAGAGGCTGAAAAGAAAGCTATTGCTAAGGCAGAGATGGAAGAACTTGAAAGAAAAGAGGCTGAAAAGAAAGCTATTGCTAAGGCAGAGATGGAAGAACTTGAAAGAAAAGATGCTGAAAAGAAAGCAGAATTAAGACAAGAAGAAGAAAGAAAGATGGCAAGAGATGAAATCCTACGGATTGAAGAAGAGAATAAATTGAAACGACAGGAAATCATACTGCAGCAAGAAATGGAATTGCAACGGCTTAAATTGGAAACAGCAAAACTTAATTCACAGGGTGCTGCAGCAAGCCAAAATGATATTGCTCAATCTGGATCTTCTTCCAACCGACTTAAGGGCAATTATTACTTTAAGCTACCACATTTCAAATTACACGTAGACGACCTATCATCATGGCTGGCGCGCTTTGAGGATATATGTAAGGCCAATAACCTTGACAAAACTGCATGGGCACTTAAACTTAAGGAATTTCTGGATGGCGAACCTGCAAGTGCAGCACAAAATATTGATCCTACATTAGCCACAGACTATGAGGCCATTAAGACTTTGTTATTACGTCGTTTCCACATGAACGAAGAGGCATGTAGATTACGTTTCAAAAGTTTGTTGCCAGATAATAATAAAGATTTTACAGGATTTATTGCTAACATACGCAATACTTTTAACAGATGGGTTGAACTGTCAGGTGTCAACAAATCTTACGACAAGTTAGTCGATTTGTTATTGAGGGATAAAGTATTATCTTCTGTCAGCCAACCATTCTTTGCTTATCTGCAAGAAAGAAAACCAGAAACTATTGATGAGTTAGAAAAAATTTCTTTAAATTACTGCACAGCTCATCCGAATGCTAATATTTCTGGCTCGTTGATAAGAGAACCTCTTCCTGTAGCCTCCAATATGGCATATCATAGTAATAACAAACCAAGAACACACAGTGTAGACAGAGGTAGGTTCAAAGGAAACTATGACATTAATTTTCATAAGGGAAAGAATAACTTTAACAATAACTTTAATAGAGGAAGACAACAAAACAGAAATTATTCACCTCAGTCAAGATACAACAGTAATCCACGTAACTCAAGTTATAATCGGTCATATCAATATAATAATGGTAACAATTGGAAGAATAGCGATAATTATAACTCGAGACATCGAGATAACAATTACAATAGACGACAACGGGATAATTCAACTAATTATTCTCGTAATCGTTCTCATTCTCGTGGATCTTCACATTATAACCATAATACCGGGGCAGCAGTTACAAATGATATCACCCCTAAGGTTCAGGTTCCACCTAACGATAATACAATGCATTCTTCTGCTGCATGCTTTGCTATAAATTATAACGTGGCGAATAGTTGCCCACAATGCAATCTTATTTTTCAGAAGGCAAAGGAGACAGTGCTAAACTGCGGACACATTCCACCAGAAGTAGGTCTTGCAGCCAATGATGGAACAGGCTCTCTGATTTTTAACAGAGGGATAGTTAACGGTTCTATAGTTTCTGTATTGAGAGATTCGGGGTCCACAACCATTGGAGTGCGACAGTCGCTGGTACATCCTAGCTGTGCAACGGGGGAATATGCCCGTTGCATGACTTTTGGGGGAACTATTGAGTTTTACCCCACAGCTATTATCCATGTTAAAACACCTTTTTTCACAGGGAACGTGAAGGTATGCATGCTGAAAAAGCCGATTGCAGACCTTATGGTGGGTCGCATACACGGCAGCAAGGATTGTTCACCAGAAGATATTATTGAATGGGAGAGACACAATCTATGCACTGGAAACGCCGTGACGACTAGAGCTCAGACTATGCTCATGGAGAGTGTCAATAATAATAAGATGGATGCAGAGAAACAGGAGGATATTGAGGTCAATTCACCTATTGACAGGGAATCATTTGCAAACAAACAAAAAAATGACAAATCTTTAAATAAATTTTTTAACCTAGTTAATAAGGTTGATAATTTAACATCAGGTAATAATAAAAAACATTGGTTTATTGTTAAAAATGATATACTGATTAGATGTTTTAGTGATAAATCACAGGTAAAACAACAAGTGATGGTACCGGCTGCTTTTAGACGGTACATTCTTCAACACGCGCATGATTCGCAGTGTGCAGGACATATGGGATATACTCGAACACGATCTCGAGTATTGTCTTCATTCTTTTGGCCAGGAGTATCAGGGGATATTTCGCAGTATGTACGTTCTTGTACTACGTGCCAGGAAGTGAAAGCACGTGGAGCTTTTCACACGGCGCCTATTCAGGCCTGCGATATCTCAGTACGACCTTTTGACAAGATGGCCATAGATATAATTGGTCCACTTCTACCATCTGCGAGAGGACATAGATTTGTTCTCACGTGCATTGATTTATGCACACGATGGCCAGAAGCCATTCCATTGAAGACCACCACTACCACAGATGTAGCTGATGCATTACATCTAATTTTTTCTAGAATAGGTTTTCCTAGAAAATTATTATCTGACCATGGGTCGCAGTTTATATCCGATACCATGAAGGAGGTAATGAAAACCTGGAACATTGATAGGAATTTAAGTAGTATTTATCATCCCATGAGTAACGGTGCAGTTGAAAGACTTAACCGTACGCTTAAGCAACTTTTACATAAGGTTACTGTTAAACACCCTCAGGACTGGGACAGAGCACTCCCAGCTGTCCTGTTTGCTTACCGAGAGGTGCCACATGAACAAACTGGCTTCTCTCCCTTTGAGTTAGTTTTTGGTGCCCCTCCGAGAGGTCCTATGGGACTGATAAAAGATTTATTAATTGATGCAGAGATGACTCAGGACACTCAGTCATCTTATGAGTATGTGATTAATCTTCGGAATAATATTATTGAGTCTTGCCAATTGGCAACAGCTTCTTCTGAGGCTGCAAAAGCTAAGGCTCGATCTATACAAAATCGATCTAGACGATTATGACAATTATTCCCAGGCGATGAGGCTTATGTATTACTCCCTCACAATAACAATAAGTTACTGATCTCATGGACTGGTCCTTATAAGGTTACTGATAAAATTTCAGACGTTGATTACGTCTTAGATATCAAGGGACACAGAAAGATATTCCATATTAATATGCTCAAGCAATTTCATACACGTCCTATACACTTACAGTCAATTTTTCATGAACTAGATGACAATACGGTATCTACTTGTCATTATTCTAATCTATCTGTTATACAGGAGGAAGAATCTTCTTTTCCTGAAGTGCAGATGCCTTTACCTGTACTTATTGTTCAATCTACTGAATCTTGGCGTGATGTGACCATTTCTTCTACGGTTACACCGCAACAGCATCAACGCATTGCTGATCTTCTACAATCTTTCCCAGATGTGTTAACGGATGTACCGGGTTGCACATCTGTAATTAGTCACGATATTATTCTTAACGATGATACACCAATTCGTGTTCATCCTTATTCTGTACCTCTACATTTTCTGAGTAAGACATCTCAGGAACTCGAACAGATGATATCATTAGGTATTATTGAGACTAGTACATCTCCATTTTCTTCTCCTTTAGTCATTGTCTGGAAAAAGGACAACAACATACGTTTATGTGTTGACTATAGGAAACTTAATGCGCAGACAGTACCTGATAGCGAACCACATCCTATCCTTGACGATTTACTTCCTCGTCTATCCAATGCTACACTTTTCACTAAAATTGACTTAACCAAAGGTTATTGGCAGATTCCACTAACCGAAAGAGCCAAATACTACACAGCATTCTCAACTCCACAAGGTCTTTACCAGTGGAACGTGATGCCTTTTGGGCTAATGAATGCTCCAGCTACCTTTATTCGCATGATGCGAAAAATTTTAGCAGGTAGATCAAATATAATTACCTACATTGACGACATATGTTTGTTTAGTTCATCATTTGAGGAACATTTTTTGGGTCTTAAATCAGTTTTGGAAATATTGCGGGATAACCATTTAACCGCTAAACCAACTAAAATTCAAATAGCGTGTAATGAGATAACATTCCTGGGACACATTATTGGATCAGGACGTATCCAAACAATTCCCAGTACGGTTTCTAAAATATTAAATTTATCTGTTCCTCGAACGAAGAAACAGGTTAGGAGTCTGTTAGGGTTAATCCAATACTATAGCAGATTTGTACCTCACCTATCATCCATCACGGCTGTCCTGTCATCGTTACTAAAGAAGAACATGCCATTAAGGATAAATTGGACAGACGAATGTGACAAAACTTTTCGCACTATCTTAAACATTTTTTCATGCCCACCTGTTTTAAGATTATCAGATGCCTCTAAAAAGTTTGTTCTACGTACAGATGCGAGTAACTACGGACTCGGGGCTTGTCTACTCCAATATCATGATGATGTCCTTCACCCTGTACTTTATATCTCACGCAAGCTGAAACCTCCGGAGACTAAATATTCGACTGTAGACCGAGAATTGCTCGCCGTAATCTGGGCAATTACCAAACTAGAAAAATTTTTGCTGGGATCTCCATTTCTGATCCAGACTGATCAGAAATCTGTGGCAGCATTACGTCGTTCAAACTATAAAAGTGCAAAACTTGCACGCTTTGCTATTGCGTTGCAACCATATGAGTTCGAGATACAGTCAATACCAGGAACTGAGAACGTCATAGCCGATACTTTGTCCAGACATCCTACGGATTCTGAATGAATATTACTATTTCAAGAAAATTTTCTGACTAATCAAGCATTACATTTGCAATGAACGGTATTAATGCCACGTCAGAATATACAACACTTCATTTGGACTTCCTACTTAAATAAGGACATTTCAAAATAAACTATTGTGATCAAAATATCAAGTTTTACGGATCGTTTGAAAATTTGGACTTCACTTCCACTTTGCGTATCACTCATTTCGATTGAAAACTGTTAAAAAGGAACAATCTCTGATGTAGAAGGGACAGATACGGTGATGACTTATTCAATTTACGTTCAAAGTTTAATAAAGGAACTAACGATGATTGGATAATCATATCATAATTCAATAATATGAACCTTGGATTTTAATGAACTTTCATACAAGTCATTAGGAGGTAACAACGATTGGATCTTCATGTCCGATATTGTTAAATTTTCTAGTTATTAAATTAATATATAATAAAATAAAGTCAAAGTGTGATGAAATAAAAAAATAAAATATACTAAGAAAAGATGAAACAAAATAATATCACACCAATTAATATTTTAATTAGTGTAATTATTAAGGTAATAGATATTACATTATGACATTTCATATTCATAGTTAAAATGTATGAATTTTTTCTGTTCTTTTCTTCTGATTGCGTTAATTTAATTAGGTATCTATCCTTACACTACATTTTCACACGCATTCTAATTTAATGTATACTTTAATACTAGTTTTAATTGTCCGTACTTCTCAATTTTTATTTCTTTTACTCTCTTATACTATTTCTCATTTTCTTCAATTAGATATTAATTAGTTAGTACCATACGTACATATTATAATTAATTATTTTAATTTTAATTAGTTAGAATAATTTTAATAACACCTCACATTATTAGTTAGTCGATACATACAAAAAATTAATTAGTTAATTAGTTAGTGACAGTGACATTTCCTTGTTTAATATAAGTTATATGTATGATATGACGTTGATTTTATTATAAGATATTACTGACATGACCGCGACACTGTTCTAGATAGAACATCGTAGGTCATACGTCGGGTTTTGTTAAATTTTTGATACTTTGATTAATATTATTAAAAAAAAAAAAATCTATCTAATAGATTTTTTTTTCCCCCGTCTGACAGGAAATCTGTTACGGTGTTATTTTAAATGACGGCGTCTGCTGGGGTTTAGCCGTGCGCAACGTTTAGGGGTCATTAACATTTATAGAATAGGTCGATATTTTACGGTATACTGAACGCGAAATATATGCGGAGATTATGACGCATTCGCGTTGGGAAGGTCACGCTGGGTGACTTGGTTACATGGCCCTTGTTACGCTATCCGTCAAGCAAGAAAGTCGTGTCTTGTATTTCTTCCAAGGAAAAAAGGCTTAGTATATAGCCTATATTATATATATATGAATCGATGTAGAACTCAGGGTCAGTTCGGATATTAATCTAAGTATGAGATTAATTAAATTAAATTAAATGATGGAAGGAGAATCGCATTATGATTCAAATTGTAGCTGTCAAGAACTCATGCGCTCATTTCTGGCTGTTGACTACAACAGCGCACGTATATAGCCACGATGTTCATCTGACATATTGTTTTGACACGGACGGATACTTACTGATATTATTTGGAATTCATTGTTATGCTGAACTGTACATGAAGTTTTGTGAATGTCGGATATCGTCTTTTGTATGAATACATGTGGACTCAGAACAGAAGGCTTGATCTTTACTTACGTTTCGGGTTTGGTTCACAGCTGTTAATGTTTACGTTTTTCCAGCACGATAGCTCTCCCACAAGGGAAATCAGCTAATATATAATATGCAAAAAAGAACGTCGAAGGGATGTTCTGATGGTCAGAGCTAACCACCAATACCAAACATTAACTACATCTAGAGAGTGACTTTACTCTTCAATCAATAATAGAAGAACGAAGGAACAGCAGCAAACACACACACCAACCAACCCGTCACAGTCCTCCTGCTTGCTCCGAGTAAGCAGATCTTGGTTGGTGATGGTATTCGGCCAAAAGATGCGGTGAATTTTTCTCAGGCATGTTGTGTGAAAAGAGGACAATTTCGACATTTCCTTCTCTGTAACTCTCCAGCATTCCGCACCATAGAGAAGCACAGAGAACAAACAGCTCTGATATAATTTTAATTTTGTGCTTGTGCTGTATTGAGAGGACCTCGAGATGTTGTTTAGGCTAAAAAAGGCTGTTCTTGGTTTATTCATTCTAATGTTGATGTCTTTGCCTGCCCCGCCGTCTGGTGTTACTATGCATCCTAGGTATGTGAAGGTGTCTGTCTGTACCAGTTGCTGATTCCTTACTGATATGGGCTCAGGGTAGCTTACATTGAGCGTCATGACCTCTGACTTCTTTAAATGGATGTTCATGCCCGCCTGCTGGCTATACTTATTAAACCTATCCGTTTTTTCCTGGATGTGTTGATGTGAATGTGCTAGTAGTGCAATGTCATCTGCATATTCCAGATCTTCCAATGTAGAAAATGTAGTCCATCTTATTCCTCTTGGACTGCCCTCTGTTGTCTGGCGCACCACGCAGTCTATGACTGTTAAAAATAGAGTTGTTGATAAGGGGCATCCCTGTCGTACTCCCGTCTTCACCTCAAAGGTTAGGTTGCTCTGCCCAACACTACATGTAAAGTTGGCATAGAGGCTTTTTATGATTGACACTATGCAGCTTGGAATGCCATAACCCATCAGTATTTTCCATAAACTGTCACTGTGTATGCTGTCAAAAGCCTTTTCAAAATCAACGAAATTAATGTACAGCTGTCTGAGAAATGAACAAAGCACAGTATACAAAATAACTAAATTCATCAGCGGAAAACGAGGTGCAAACAACATTACATTAGTAAGAGATAAGCAAGGAAACCTCATCACGACAGCAGAGGAACAGGAAACAAGATGGGCAGAGCACTTCAGAGAAACTCTAAACAAGGAACCACCAGAGACACAATTGCATATTCCTGAGGCTGAAAACGATCTAGATGTAAATACAGACACTCCACGAAAAGAAGAAATCATCACAGCAATCAAAGGGTTAAAGAACGGAAAAGCTCCTGGCCATGATAACTTAAATGCAGAGCTATTTAAGACAGACCCTAAGCTAGCAGCAGAACTATTAGAACCACTATTTGCACAAGTCTGGAAAACAAGGACAACACCATCAGAGTGGGACAAAGGAATAATTGTCAAATTGCCCAAGAAGGGAGATCTTGCAGACTGCAATAATTGGAGAGGAATCACTCTTCTCTCAGTTCCCAGCAAAATACTAGGCAGGATAATTATACAGAGAATTTCATAAGCAGTAGACTACAAACTGAGGAAATAACTAGCAGGACTTAGAAAGAACAGAAGATGTGTAGATCATATATTCACACTCTCAGGAACATTATAGAGCAGTGCTCAGAATGGCAAAGACAGTTTACATCTGAGCTGCAGTATCTGCACATTTCGGCCTGAAACATCCGATTTCAGCTCGCAGTTTTTACGGGTTTGCTTTCTCTGCCACCCCACGTCTATATGTACAGTATGCTTTATCTCATATCCAAACGTACATTGTATAAATTAGCAGTTTCATAAGTTTCATTTGGCATTCGGTGAATTCGATACGCGATAAATTTTTCTGCGGATGAATAAACCGCCGTGATTCCCCTATTCCCAATCACATTACCCCCCCCCCCCTCCCCTTCCCGCCCTCGGTCAAACTCCAACACTTTGTACAGAAAAAAAAGTATAAATCAACGAACGAGAAATATTTCTGCAATATTCCACAGGTCACACTGACAAGTTTAAAAAAAAAAAACAGGGAAGCAATTGTGGCAAGCCTTGCCCCTTGTATGCATTTCGAGAGCATGTTTATGACTCACTTTTGTTGTTGTTGTTGTTGTTGTTGGTTACTTTATTTTAGAAATGCGAGTAATTATTTAATTTCTCTCCTGTCTTTCTATTCTTAATATTGTAATGTTAACGAGTGTGGGTGATGGCATTCCAGGATTTGAATAACAAACAACGAAGTAGCAAAACAAAAGGTAAACATAAATAAGGAAATCAGTGCTTGATAAACACAGACATACTAACTAACTGACTGACTGTCTGTCTGTCTATTTGTCTGTTTGTCTATCTATCTATCTATTTATCTAATCTATCTAATCTACGTAATGTCTGTATGTCTGTCTGACAACGTAAAAGTGAAATCCATACGTGACATCTAAGAATTGGCCTTAAGTCTGAATCCAACTCCTGAAATTGTAAATATCCGATTCCGATTCCCGACTCTGACTATAGTTTTTTTTAGTCATATGGCATAAAATTCGAAGTCCAGGGTCCGCAAATTTGTCACCAACTCCGATTTCACACAAAAAATCCACATCTCCGATTCCGAATCCACATACCTGATAAAAAGAAAATTAGGCCCCTATATCTTACGCTATTGTTTAGAAACGTGGTAGGCTACAAGCAATCATTTTCACTATTACCCACTTAGCTCCACACGGAGCACAGGTGTTCAAACATTTCGTGCTGAGTCCTCATGTCCTATGCCTTCCGCTCAAGGTCTTTCGGTGTTCTTCTATATCGCTGTTATTTATGTCTATAGTTCTCATATTAATGTGCTTTTAGGTCTGTCTTTGCTTTTCTTTTTCTGGAGATTTCAGAATGTTGTCTGCTTTGTATTGCTAGCAACACGTTTTCTCAGTGTGTGTCATATCGATCACTAGCGTCTTCTTCACATCTCTTGTTCCACTGGCACTTGTTTGATTGTTGTTATCAGGTGCACATTAGTGATCTTGTCATGCCATTTCAATCCTACCATTCTAAACAAAGCATCCATTGAAGAAATCCTGAAATTTCGTAATGTTCACGTTTGTTGTTCTTCAGCTTTGTGAGCCAAACAGTACAACTGCTTTACTTTTTTTTATTTGATGATTATGATTTGTGTTATGATGTTCAAGGATCCAGACCCCCCAGGACGACCCAGAGTCCGCTGGGAGGACAACATTAGACAATCTTTGAAGGACCGAGGACTAGAATGGAACCAGGCCAGAAGGAAGACAGCTGATAGGATAGTCTGGCTCTCTCTCTCTTCCAAACCTCTACACCTCACGGTAGAAGGGGAACGACTAAGTAAGTAAGTTATGATGTTCAAACTCCTGACGTTCACTGACATATGTTTCAGTTGCAACGCCATTATCAAATGACCAGTTTTGGTAACACAGACCTGCGGAAGAGACCCAGACAAATTGGCAAGCAGATTGAAAATATACCTCTTTATTCCCGGCAATCGCAGGTAAAATAATGCCAATGTTTTCCCACAGGAGATCATTTAAAACACGTGACAGCGATTTATGTTTATGAAAAACATAAGTCTTGCAACATATGGACAACTTTTGTAAACTGTTGAGGAGTATTGGAAAGTGTAAAAGTCAAATAAACTGTTGAAAATCTACTTCAAAGGTGTCCAACATATGAGGAATAGAGAATGCGCATATGGCTATCACCTGTGCCATTCCTAGAAAAGTTCTACTTAGATATCAAAAGACTCAGAATGATCGCTAATTTCTTTGAACATGTTGACGTCTGAGGGTGAACGAAGAAGAAAAAGAAGAAAATAAAAGACAATAAATAAGATTGTTATTCTTCTTTATACACGGTCAGATGTCAGCTTGAATAAGTCTAAAGTGGTCAGTTTGAGGATATCTCCATAACGTTTGTCCAGGTTATTGTATTGATGACGGTTATGTGGGATTCATCCGTTCCGCATACGCTAAGAGAGGCTAAGGTAGACCACAAAATACATAAAGACGAAAGCTGGAGATAGTTGTTAACCTGATGAAGAGGACATGGAGCAAACTTGAGCTGATGGAACATGAAAGGCGGACACATGGTTTATCTGTGCCACAGTTACATTCATCAGTAGTTACTATCTTTAGCTTGTCGAATAGATAGTGTCACTGGATTTGCCTCCCCTTTGCTCTGCAATAGTGGTCCACCAGTGGTCAAAACTCAAAAGTATCTAAAATAGGTCTTCAAAGGTGTCTACATTCGCACAAGATTACTCTTGGCAGAGTTGTAGATATGTCACGAGGTAATAGCCATCTTTTCTCTTATTAAATCTTTTCTCATACCAGTTCTCTCTCTTTTCTCTAGAAAATCCACCACGTCTAAAAATCAGGAGATCTCCCATTCTTCTGAAAAAAGAATAGGCCTTCCTCATGCCCCTCTCTTTGTGCATTTTTTTTTTAAACTGGAGAAGTTCGTTCACCTATGCTATGAACTTCTGACCGGAGAAAGCGCTATCCTACTTACCATGGGTTTTCCCTGGCAAAAGACTCTAGCCTGGATACTCCAAATAGGTGCTTGAGTAGAATAGGAAGATTGAAGTGATATGACAAGATAACCAATGTGGAACTGATGACAAGAACAAGAAAAAGGCCAGTGTGACAAGAGATGAGACGAAGACGCTGGCAGTGGATAGAAAACACGTTGAGGTAACCAGCTGGTTGCATTACCGGGCGGTCCTTTGTCTGGAATTCCCTGGGTATGAAAGTAGATGGAGACCACGGATGAAGTGGAGAAACAATCTGGAGAAAGGACCTGGAGAAACGACCTGGAGAAACGACCTGGAGAAAGGACCCGGAGAAAGATATGAAAGGTATGAAGAAAACGTGGAAAGACCTTGAGCTGACGTCACGGGGCAGGACCACTTGATATAAGTTTGTTGAAGTCTTACGGTCGTGGATAGTTGAAATGACGATGATGAATATTCTGCTTCCACCTTGGTCCTGTGTCTACACTTGGTAAAGTGTATTTTATATCGGGTGAAGCGCAGGCATATAGGACTCTGACCTTGCCCAAAAGTACTTACTAGTCAACCGTTCTATGTGCCATATTGTGGCGGTTCGTAAACGCGTTGGGTAGAAAAATGTAAAGAGGGATAATAGAGATATATAAAACATACCTCGGGAGACAACTATTTAGTGTCACAAGGCATGCCCTTGACTAAACCGAAATGGAACGAGAAAGGTTAGATGCCAAAAGAACATATACAAAAAATAAATCCCAACTAACATAATTATCGATGTATGTTACGTCGGTCGGTCGCCCTCAAAATAGTAACTCGCGCCAGAAAAAAAGTGCGCAACGCACGGTGTGCAACTTGCGCGGCGTGGGTGTTGTATTTTTTTTTTCCTTAACCAGCGGCACTTGTGATTTCAGCCCGTCGGCCCAATGACATGTCATTGCGAGGCTGGGGAGCCTGTGGACTTTCCTTCCGACCCGGTCAGGAGTTCCGCTCCTTCCCATCCACAGAGGGTTTATCTCAGGAGCCGTTCAGGTTATTCAGTCAAAATCCCGGTTGTTGACTCTCCTTCAAATGCTGACGCTCGGGCTTGAACCTTGAACACCTGATCTCTGTAGTAAAATCTGCGAGAATAATCGCTCATTTCAATAAGGTTTTAGTCATAAAATGATAATAAATAAACCCGCCCTATTGTGTCTGACGGTGATACTCTCACACGCCAGCATAGCGCTGAATTTTGTGTCATGGAAAGGCTTAGAACCGACCCCGCCGTTTAAACCTCCTCGCTTTCCTTGTGACGTACATTTTTAACATTTTGCCCGATCTGATAGAGACTTCGGCAAGACTTACAATTAACGATTTTGCGGAAGTGTGCAGCCAAACTACTGTCTGAATTAACGTAATATTTTGACTTTAACGCTGGTAATCAGTAGTAATCCTTACATTTTTTGGTAGTGTAACACGAGACAATACAAATATTTAACGCCTATTCAAATACCCACCGCTCACACCCCGCTTCGCTTGACACATTATGCCACGCATATATACACGCTGCGGCAAAGCCAACAGAGGCAAACACGCAGACAATTTTATTTCCTCCTCGCGGTAGTATTACTGACGTCACTAAAACAAGTATTTATTTGAAAATACATGCTAGCGAGAGATGAAAGAAGGGGGGAAAGATGGCCGTCTTGTGTAAAATTTTTATTTGACGATTGCCGGTGACAAAATTGAAAATCTAAACCATAATGAAACTGACCATAAAAATTATATGATAGTATAGCTTAAAGTCCACTGAGCAAGAATATGTTTTAAATAATATGGTAGTCCAAGTATTAGCCAAGTTATTGAGAAAATACTAAATGTCTACGGACGCGTGACCAGACAGACTGTTGTTCCTGCTTGTTTTTCATAACGTTAGTGGGACGCCAGCTTAGAAAAAGAGGCATTGAGGTGCATTCACATTCGCTTGGGTAAATAGAGTATAGGGGGAAAGGGGAGCGGTAGGAAAATTGTTACCCAAAACTAACATCTTTTTGTATTGGCATAACTAAAGCAGACTGGCCAATCGACTACCAGACACCGAGTTTATTCGGAATTATTTTTATTTTTCAAAAACTACATTTGAATTCTGGTAGTCGCAAGCTTTCGATTGGCCAGTGCTTATAAATAGTAGCAAAAGGCTTTCACTATTCATTGCCAGTTGAACAAAACTTTTCATTCAAATACGCTGAGATCAGCTGTGTTAATTGTAAAATTAAATAAAGAAAGTATTCACAGTCTGGACAGTGCAGAAGAAACTGAGGCCACTTCTTTGCAAGTCAGCGTCATTTGTTTATATTTCTTGAAATTTTGTGGTAAGAATGCTTTATGAATTCATATGTTTAATCCCACTGCCAAAGTTAGATACTACTATTGGGAAAAGTGAAGGACGTGCCGGGAGCAGACATTGTTGAGTCCTCACATTGAACTGTATCTAACTGATGTATGTTGTCATAATGGTGTTTTAATATTATTGCATTAGAATATTAGTAAGCCTCCGTGTTCCATGATGACTGTTCAACATGCCTGAAGCATTTATATTTAAAAAGGAAAAGAAGAGAAAATCATACAAAAGGAAATGTGGTTACTCCACATTACTTTATTGAGGAAAACTATGTAAACGTACAGTGGCGTATCTGCCATAGGGACCTGAGGTGTTGTCACAGCAAGGTGTGAGTCATTTAAAATTAGGGGCGAGTGCACCTGTAATGCACACGAGGCTGACCCCATATCACCGTAGGAAAATAATAAATATAATAAGTGATCAGATATAAAAGGCCAGGGTGTCCTCTTGTTGCAGAGGTTTTATTTCCTGTTGCCAGCCGGTAACAGGAAACCTGCTGAGTGAGAATAAAGCCATCAAGTCTCCGACCATTCGTTTATGCTGTCAAAAGATAACGGGAGGAGCTTGGGCATTTGGAGAGATCGAGATTTTCTGCAACATCATACTATATTATCATTCTACAAGGAATCCCAGGTGATGTGATAAGCATCTGGGTATATCGGACACTTTCGTTTAATAAACACTGGTATTTCAAATCCTACTCAGGATGTTTATGGGGGTATGATGAAACTACAGCCCCTCATACACAGTGACTCTCCCTCTTAGATGAATAAAGTGTAAGCTGAGAACATTCCAACAGGAAAGATATATATATATTGACTTTATAGTTAGTGGACAAAGAGTCCAGATATTTTAGTTGATCTTTTCTGTAAACTATCTTGTCATTTTCAAAGACCTGTCCAAAAGATATGGCTGGACAGGCAAATTAAATTGTACAGAAAAAATATTCATTTTAAAGAAAAACTTAACCACTGGTTTTATTCACTTCCTCATAGAAAATTAAAGTGTTTTTGTGTTGTGTACCATCATTTCATTTCTCCCCTAGACACTAGGTACATCATACATCAGAAACTAGAGCCAAAATAGTGACCGTGTGAGATCTAGGGAGGTAGCGTTAGGTTCCCTGCACATAATTCATCATCATCATTTATAGAGTCAGGGGCCTACATGTGCTTGAACTCACACGGTTAATACAGATACGGATTTCATTCTTATAGGATACCATCATAACCTCCCCAGCAAATCAAACTTTGCTACATAAATTGTGGGCTTGTCCGGGGATTTGAATTTCTCCTAGTACTACATACATTGGGGTCTGGGTTAGCATTAATAACATTCTATTTTCCCCAGGGAATCCCCATATATTATTACCCAAGATTTGGGAAGTGAAGAAAGTGTCAGAACCCATAATTAATTAAATAAATTTATACTTAGTTAGAAACTTAGTTAGTACATTTTGTATTTATCAGGATGGCAGATCTGGCCAAGTTTCGCTCTGCGGCTGTGCAGACTGCCAGGGAAATGAATATGGAGGGAAAAATTTTGATTGACTATGTCACCTCAGAATGTAATAAATTTATTGCTAGGGAAGAACATAGGTTAGCTGAAGAGAGGAGAATGCAGGTAGAAGATGCTAGGGAGATGAAGAAATAAGAGTTAGATAGAGAGGCGCAGAAGAGATTAAAAGGTTACAGATTGAGGCTGAGAAGGAGGCTAGGGCCTTAGAGGCTAATAGAGAGGCTGAGATCAAGAGGCTCCAATTTGAGGAGAGAAAATTGGAGGCAGAAGAAAAGAGATTGACTGCCGAAAGGGAGGCAGAAGAAAAACGACAGCAAAGTGAGGCAGAAAAAAAAAGATTGACTGCTGAGAGGGAAGCAGAAGATAAAAAATTACAGAGGGAGCATGAGTTGCGACTAAGGGAGTTAGAGTTGCAAGGCCCTGCTCCGGAAAATGGTCACAGCCCCTCTACCTCTGATGCTACTGCTAGTCAGGGGGCCTCCAAATCAGCCATGGGGTTCCATTTAGACAATTTTGTAGAAAAGGATGATGACATTGAGTCATATTTGAGCAGATATGAAGTATTGTCCACTACTTATGGGTTAGAAAGAGAAAAATGGGGTGTAAAGTTGTCTCAGGGTCTTAGGGAAACAGCTTATGAAGTGTTTTCCAAAATGAGCAGGGATGACCAGACAACTATGACATGTTGAAGCAGAATCTTCTGTTAAGATACGAAAAGAAAGGAGAGTTTTATAGAAAAATTTAGGAATGCCAGGCTACTGTCGGGTGAGACCTATCATCAGTTGTCCGCCCGGTTAGAAACGTATATGGAGAAATGGGCTTCTTTGGGGAAATCCCAAGATCTCAAAGAGATGATACTCATAGAACAGATGAGAGAGTCCATGGCTCCAGACATGAGAAAGTTTCTCATGGAACAGGGCGCGAAGAGGCTGGGTGAGATAATTAATGTCGCTGAGAGGTATCAGGCAGCCCAGGCAGAGGTAGCTGGCATTAAGAAAAAACTAGTAGATCAGTATAAGGCTCCTCAAAACCATAATAAATTTGACTACAGAAAAAGCAGAACTTTGATAGGCCTCGAAATGATTTTAAAAATAAAACCTCACATTTCAATGACAGAAAGAATGATGAAAGAAAACCTTTTCATCAAGGTAGATTATATTGTAAACATTGTAGGAAGGAGGGACATGACACAAAGTTTTGTAAAAGTAAACCTTCTGGATTTGCTGCTATGAAAAAGGGGAACCAGGAAGTAAAGGACAAACCTGCTGGACAGCAGGAACCTTATCACCCCCCAGTTTGTGAGGATGTTGTATGCAATGATGTCACCATTAGGTGCCTCTATGATACAGGTTTAGATTTTGATGCTGTCGTGAGCTCGCACTTGGTGAACCCAGATCAGTATACCACAGAAACAGTGGAGATACAAGGGGCGACAAAGGACCTACCACTCATGAAACTTCCCATTGCTAGGATAACAGTGAAAACTCGCTATGTGGAAGGGATAATCAGAGCAGCAGTGATAGACGCACCCATCTACCCTCTGATATTGGGGTGTCATTATGTCTACTTGGGGAATCCCAAGAGACCTGTGGTCTTGGCAGCAGTCCAGACCCGATCACAATCCAGAAAGGAAGAAGATGAACCTATAAATACTCATCCAGAGGAGATGAAGAAAGCACAGGCTGAAGATAGGTCACTGAAGCCGTGTTATAAGAAACTCCCAAAGAGCCATACTCCTCCTAATAAAGGAGAATTCTATATGAAGAATAAATTGTTATATAGGAAGGCCGGCACTGGTTCAGCTGGTCACGGACAGCTGGTCCTTCCCAGTTCATACAGAGAAAAGGTGATGGAGTTAGGTCATACTATCCCCTTCAGTGGTCACATGGGGATTAGCGCAACAGGACAGCGTATAGCTTGTCATTATTTCTGGCCAAGGATAACGGAAGAAATAAAGAGATATGTAAAATCATGTCCCGAATGCCAGAGAGTAGCTCCAAAGCATTGGACTGCTCCAGCAACTCTTGGGGAAATGCCCATAGTGGGAACCCCTTTTGAGAGAGTTGCAGTGGATATTGTGGGACCTCTCACTCGGACCAAGAGGAGGAACAGTTACATCCTTACTCTGGTAGAAACTTGTTCTATGTGGGGAGAGGCGGTAGCCCTGTCGTCAATCGATTCGAAACATGTGGCAGAGGCATTACTTACGATATTCACAAGGTTAGGATTCCCGCATCAAGTCTTGACTGATAATGGCTCACAGTTAAAGGGGAAACTAACAGAAGAGGTTTTTAGGTTGTTTCAAGCCAAGCACTTTCATTGTAGTCCGTATCACCCCCAAGGGAACGGCCAGGTAGAGAGGTTCAATGGGACTCTCATTTCTATCCTGAGAAAGCTGGCACATGAGAAACCTGATACGTGGGACCAATACTTGCCCGCCGCATTATTTGCGTACCGGGAAGTACCACATAATTCAACTGGAATGGCACCCTCAATCCTGTTATTTGGGAGGCCAATAAAAGGTCCTCTAGAAGCTTTGTTAAGGACCTGGACAGATGAGAAGGCAGAGGAGACTGTTACCTCATCATATCAACAATACGAACTGACCACTCGTTTAAAAACTAGTTGGAAACTGGCAAATAATAATTTGAGACAAGCCAGGAAAAAGCATGCTGCTTATTATAATAAGAAAGCTAAGGATAGGGAGCTTGATTTAGGGGAGAAGGTACTTCTTCTATTGCCCGGCAGCAACAATAAACTTAAGATCGGATGGAAAGGGCCATACACAGTTTTGGAAAAGGTATCCAGAACAAATTATAAGATAGACAAAAAGGGAAAGGAAAAAGTCTATCATGTGAACCTTTTGAAGAAATATCTGGACAGACAAATCCAGGAAGGAACACACCTATTGGCCTTGTCTATCGCAACCGAAATGAAAAATGACCCTCTCTGCTCATTCGAATATCCACTGAAAACCAGTGAAACGTTTGCACAGGTGAAGATCAGTAATCACCTGACAAAAAGACAGAAGGAGAAGGTTCAACAGGTCCTTGAGAAACATACAGATGTGTTAACGGATAAACCGGGGCACACAAATTTGTTGGAATATGATATGAAACTACTAGACCCAGCACCTATCTGTATGAGGCCCTATTCTATTCCTTTCGCTAAGGAAAAAGCTTTGAAAGAGGAGATAGATTATTTGTTACAAGAAGGGATTATTTCTCACAGTGAGTCTCCTTATAGTTCCTGTGTGGTTTTGTTGCGGAAACCATCGGGAGAACATAGACTGTGCATAGATTACAGGAAACTGAATGCTGTCACAGAAGGTCAGGTGGATTCATTACCTGATACTACTCAACTATTTGCCAGGCTGAACAAGGCAAAATATTTCTCTAAGGTGGATCTTAGCAAAGAAGATAGGGTCAAAGGTAAACAGTTCGGGCTTGTGCCCATGCGCAGGTTTTAAGCGGGAAGTGAATAGACTTCCGTGAGGCCGTGGTGTGTCCTGGCTTCTGAGGGACATGATGTCCACAGACTTTTCGGGGAAAATCTTCGAAGTGACTGCGTTTGCAGGTCTCCCCAGTGATTCTCTGTGCGTCGGAATGACGACAGAGTTCCTTATTATGTTCTAAGGATTCGGTTCCAGGTAATACCGACTTTTTCCATTATTGCGCTTTCGGTGGCAGAACATGTTAGAAGATTACCTAGTCTGTGAACTACAGCTCACCGGTCATACATTTCAGAACTTATATTTTTATGCTCAAGGTAGCCATCCAAGACTATTAGTCTTTATATTATCCAGAAGTCCAGTGACGAAGTTATATTGTGGGAACCGCAGATTGGCGGTATTTATGTCTACATAAGCATTACTGCAGGGTTGATGTTAACCTGCTTAGAAGAAGTACACAGATGACGCCATAACGAGGCCTGTGTTAAGGCTAATATATTACAGCATGATAATTTGCAATTGGCGGGGAATGCCAAGCTGTACCAGTATGTCAAAGTGATTAAGTTATCTGACGCATTTAGTCAGTGATACCAAAGCGGCATTACGAACTGTCATCGAAGAACATTATTATTGACCATATACGAATATTGGAATGCTTACCAGCCTTTTTTGAATGCCTGATGTATACCAAACGATTTTCTGTTATCATGACCATGTTTACACTGACTGTTCCTGTTGATGCTACTGTGTGTTTCCGTCAATAAATGTTTTGAAATGTGCCAGCAGTGTCCAAGCATCCTTGACTACTGCATGTGAGTGTATGGGTTGCATTGTCTACAGATATACGAGCCTAAACACATTCGCGCCTCCATCCGCTCCCACACTCAGCACATCATCTTACAAGTACCACACATCTAACAACATGATGTTTACTGTCTTGTGCAAGTGATCACCTCTACAAGAGAAAAAAAAGACAGTTACAGTGTTCCTAGGCGCTACATTGTTGCAAAGGTCCTCCTCACAAGATGGAGAATTGAACCCAGTCGCATATGCAAGCCGCAAGTTGAACAAGGTGGAAAAAAATTATTCAACAAGTGAAAAGGAATGTCTCGCGTTGATATGGGCTATAAAAAAATTCCAGATTTATTTATATGGCAGGACATTTGTGGTCCAAACGGATCATTCACCACTCGTATTCCTGTCACAGGCCAACCATGAAAATTCCCCATCATTTATAGAGTCAGAGGCCTACATGTGCTTGACCTCACACGGTTAATACAGACAAGGATTTCATTCTTATAGGATACCATCATAACCTCCCCAGCAAATCAAACTTTGCTACAATCGCCAGCGCAACGTTGTAACCATTACACTAGCGCGGCTCCCACCTCAAAGAGACTGCACTCTCTGCATAAGAGAGCATTACGTCTGATTACCGATAATCGCACGATACTACACGCAAGGACACGAAAAAAACCCAACATACTGTCCCTAAAAAAAACGTCTCCTCTACAACAAAGCCAAGATGACTCACGCAATTCTATCAAACAATGCCCCGCCGTACCTACGATCATTGTTTCAAACCAGTAGACGAGAGGGACTACAATTACATCAGTTACGTCTGCCCAAACCTAGGATCGACCTGTTCAAAAAGAGTCTAGCCTACTCTGGAGCCTACTTGTGGAACAGCCTTCCACACAACATAAAAAAACCAACATACACAATACTCATTCAACAAAGCACTTTTTAAACACTTAATCAACACCGATTATCTAACCCCATAGAAGCAGCCATTGTCAGTCCACATCTTATCTATATGTCAACCTTTCTTTTCCTCTTCCGCTCGTTATTGTATATGCGAAAAATTTGTTTTATATCCAGGTAGTATTACTATATAATGTAATCTATGTGAGAATGTACCTGCATAGCACTGTACTTTTGAAATATTTAATTGTATTTTGTTTGCTTAAATATGATGATGTGTATGCGAATGAGCAGATATACATTTTTACAGCTCGAAGATGTGTCCTGCTACAGAAGTGCGTAAGAAATTATTATTAGTATTTCATTTTCCCAGAAGAATGTACAGATATAAGCGAGAATATGTTTATGTAATTTGTGTATTGATGTTTAATGACACATTCGAAAATGCAGATTAATTGTTGATGAACACATGAGTGAGTGTCGGGATACAGAATGAAAGATAAAGGGCTGGATGATCGGACAGACCTGGGTCCCCAATTCTTTACCCTTTTAAATAAAGTTTTGTCCATCTATCTCTCCTACTGATTCTGCTCTCGGGTTAAGGAGGGCAAAGAAATAACACCAAGTCTCACCTCCTTCAATAGCAGACTGTCAAATACTTCATGAGTTCTGATACCATGCCAACTAATCTGATTATGCTTGAAATCATAATTTTTTGTAAGTATTTTTTTTTTAAATTTAATTTTATTTTATTATAATGTTTGTTTAATTAACACTACTTAATTTTGATTATGACTGCATACTGTAAACGCATGCTGTTAAATGCCACCATATTAATGCTTAAAGTAACATGTGGGAATGAAAGGATATAATATGCAAGATAAATGAGAGTGGAAGGGCAGAATGTTAGACGGGCCTGCGCGCCCATTTCTTAACCCTTCAAAAATATAGTTTGTTCGTTCGTTCGTTCGTTCGTTTGTATAAAACAAATAATTTGGTTTTTTTCTTTCACGAAATTAGTAGCGCTCGAAAAAGAAAACCACTTATTATCAGAGAACCCTTTTTGAAAACA
Organism: Oreohelix idahoensis; assembly: GCA_024509875.1. Classification (NCBI taxonomy): domain Eukaryota; kingdom Metazoa; phylum Mollusca; class Gastropoda; order Stylommatophora; family Oreohelicidae; genus Oreohelix; species Oreohelix idahoensis. The sequence continues at coordinate 239,842 of JAMPIV010003762.1, forward strand.
ATCCGCGCACTTTCACACGAAATGTTGTCACTAAGAACTTTTAAATTGAATCTAAAATAACGTAATTCTCGCCGTGTGTACGTTGGTCACCGCTGAGGAATGCAACCGTTTTGAAAAATTGTATTGTTTCCATTATATATACTCTGTGACAGGTTATGAGAATTGACCACCTTGATCAGTCCGCTTTATTCCCACCGTCACCCCGCATTCTTTTTCAATCAACTCGTCCAACGTGGGTTCCCACCTTTGCTTCCATCATTAGCATACACGGGCTATTGCGCAAAAGCCATGCCTTTTCACTAGCTGTCTGACTTACAGTTTAGCCACGCTTACCTGTCTTCTTTCACGCGCTATCAAAGCAGCTATTCAGATCTCTGTCTTTCCTTCAAAAAGGGAACGGGCCAAGTGCGTTTGTTCGAGGCGCGATGAAACTAGAGCCGTTAACTGAATTATCACGCGCGCGATTGGGAAATCGTTGAATAGTGACAGATCAGACAATGAACGCATGTAGGAAGAGAACGGGTCGTTAATTGTAGAATCAAGGGCGATAAGACAGAAGGCGTACCTTTGATTGGTTACATTTGACAGGGGGAATTAAGCGAATGCAAAGAGGGGCGATACCAACATTTACCGACCACATCCGTTTGTTCGTGTTCCCAGGGGACGCAATTAGCTACAGAGAGAAACGGGATCAAAAGACGTCTGCTTGCTAGCAAACGTCTATGTTGTCGGTAAAGGTGCGCAGAAAATCTTTAATTCGGGAATCGAACAGTAGATTTGCCCTAACATGGTCGTAGGTGCGAATTTTAGCAATAAGGAGGGAAAGAACAGCATTTATGGATATATACCTCGTCTCCCCAAACTCAGTTCGCTGCAGAAAATTTCTGAAAATATCTAGCTCGCTATTAAAGAGCCATATTGCAACTGGATTAAATAAATACGTGGAGATAATTCATTTTTTCTTGTGTTGCGGTAAATATATACATTAACATTTAAGTGATTTAACGTGTTAAAGTTTTTTTCATTATATTTCCATGGGATTTTCTGTGTTAATTGAATAGCATATTAAATAACATATAGCTAATTTTTCCAGCTGTAAAGGTAAATTTAATTACTCGCTATTTTCCAGTAAGAGATGCTTTAATTAATTATAAGACGTTAGGGGATTAATAATTGACGGAATACAATTTACTTCTATTCATTATGTGTAATTTTGTAAATGACAAAGTGTCTATATCACGTGTTAAAAGCGATAAGATAAGGTAGACACTTGTGGTTTTAAATATAATATAATAACGGAGTTGTTAAAGAGGTTTTACCTAAACGCGTGTTAGATTAGGATATTTATAATATTGTTAATATGTTTGTATTTCTTCCTTAAAATCTAGGCTGGTCATAACCCTGCGATCTAGCGGTCTTAAGGTCTTACGGTCTTATGTTCTTAAAACATCCAGAGATTATTGTGGTTGAATCTTCGTGTTGTGACCCTGTGCGGTCCACTTTCTCCATCCATGAGAGTGGTCAAAATCAAGAACACTAACAATAATGTTTAATTATAACTGGAACAGAACAATACCAGAAATTTTTCCATATAAATATCAACAGCCTACTGTGGCAGAATTTATATCACTATTTTTTTTCTAACATATGACAGTAAGTTTTGTTTTCTCCTCGGAATTACACTCAAGAGAACTCACTGGTCATATTCGGCCATCACCTCAGAGAACAGCCGATGAGTATCATTCTTTAATTTTTTCATCACGTCACAGAGTGTCTCAGCTACCTGAGGCTAGACCACACCGGAACAAGATATATATATATATATATATATATATATATATATATATATATATATATATATATATATATATATATATATATATATATATATATATATATATATATATATATATATATATATATATATATATATATATATATATATATATATATAAATTCCTATAACGGTGACCACCACCTAAAAGACTTATCCCAACCAACTAAAGGCAGTGATAAAGGAGATATCCAGGAAAATAATTAACGCATCAATTTCAGCGACTACCGGAAATTAGCAGTCAGCAAACCGGATAGTCTGGTGCTGAAATTGGCAAAGAATAGGACTCTGAATAGTCTTAGTGCCTATTAGAGTTTTATTTCCATGGACTACCTGCTACACCTATTGGGTAAGCGAATATGAAAGTGGCCACTGTATGTATGAAGTGAATGAACGGAAAGAGAGAAACTTATTTTCCCTTTGTTACCATCAGTATACTTATCTTCTTCTTTGTTTTTTTCCTCATTAATCTGAGTAGTCACGGGATAGATTAAATTAGGAATCTGTTCTTTTCCCATACTGACTATTTCATACCTTATTGTTAAAAATTGATCTTTTGGGTTAATTACCTCTGTTAGGATCTTCATTGTTTTCCTGTACAAGAGGGGAGGGCCTATTGAGATTATTTTAATTTTTTTGTCCGTAAACTATACTTTATTGATGTAAATGCTTGATGTTGTGCTTTTTTCAAGTGATAATAAACTTAATAAACCTTTAGTTAACGTGTTGGTCAACCCCTGCCCATATATATGTTATCCGTAGTTTGTTTTCACGTTTGTGCGTTGTTGTCACAAAAATTGTGTGTACGTGAGTGTAGAGTAACTTGTATTTTGTACCAGGAGAGAAAGTGCGTCAAAGTTAAATAAAGTCTTAAAGATAGGCTGGATTAGAGCAATTACTCAATAAAGAGACTGTTCTTTCTCTTACACTATCACCCTCGTGAAAAAGAAAACTATTTCTTACACCTTACTCTCACATAGTTAACACTATCACCTCTGCTCAGACGGGAACATAAATATCTCAGACCTATCTTATCAAAATTTACGACATACTCTCCCGAAAATAGTTACGATCAACAAAGAAAAGCGTTCAAATGACGGTGTTCATGAACAGTTTGATTACACTGTATAATGGAAAGAAACCAAAAATACTCTAAGAATGTACTTCTATCTGCTCATCTGGGAACGCAAACAGCATACTTTAATTAAAAACCCGTCAAGTTTGACGTGTTATTGCTAGTAGTGTAATAACCCAAGACAATAAAAATCTCCAACATTATTTTCTCCCATTTCTTCCTCGGTAACACACATATTACATTGAGAAATACATGGGCATTTTGAAATAGTCCAACACAAAACTAAGAATCTGCAACTCAAATAACAAGTCGGTATTTTTATATGGCTCTGACACACGTAGAACAATAAAAACTGCAGAACAAAAAGCTACAGACTTTCATAAAAGGGTGCTTGCGTAGAATAGACGGATTGAAATGGTATGACAAAATCACTGTTCTGGAACTTACGATAAATTTCAGACAAGTACCAGTGGAACATTTTTGTGTGCACCCCTTTGATGAGAAGAGAACAAACTGTTTTCGATTGATAGGACATACGTTGAGGAAACCTGTTGATAGCATGACAAGGCAGTCCTTGTTCTGGAACCCCAGTGTTAAAGAAGCAGAGGTCGACCCAAAAAAAACACATACACGGAGAAGAGAGTTGGAGACAGAAATGAAAACAACCATGAAGGGATGGAAGAACTTTGAGCTGATATCACGGGACAGGACGACTAGGCATACGTTTGTTCTAAGGAGTTCATGCTCTTAAGAAGTTGAAGAACAATGAACTTGATAAGAAACTAAGAACTTACTTACTTAGTCGTTCCCCTTCTACCGTGAGGTGTAGAGGTTTGTAAGATAGAGCGCCATACTATTCTATCGGCTATCGTCCTCCTGGCCTGGTTCCATTCTAGTCCTCGGTCCTTCAAAGATTGTCTAATGTTGTCCTCCCAGCGTCGTCCTGGATGCGTGGATCACTAGCTCTTAGTTTCCCATACTTGCCGTGGTAGCCGATCTTCTCCCACTCCGCAGACACGGCCAAACCATCTCAGCTGGGACTGCTCCGCCTGGGTCTGCAGAGGTTGGGCCTTTATGCCTTGAAGTATCGTCTGGCTGCGGACCATGTCTCCCCTTGTTCCCTGAACCACCTTCCTCAGACACCTCATTTCTGAGGTTTGGATCTGGCTTTTGTGGGTTTTAGTCACCGCCCATGACTCGCATCCATACGTCAAGACTGGGACATAGGTGGAGCGGTATACAGCTATCTTCGTCTTCTTACCAACTTCTCTTTTGCTGAGGAATCCTCGATTTATGGCTTGAAAAAGTCTCCCAGCTGCTGCTCTTCGGATAGCCAACTCTTCTTTGATGCCTCTCATCCGGTCTATGACAGCTCCAAGGTATTTGAAGTGGTCGACCTGCTCTGGGACCTGTTCTCCCAGCAGCTTAATCTGCCCTCTTTCCTCTCGTGATATCACATTGGTTTGTGTTTTCGAGCTGCTTATGATCATCCCTCTCTTCTCCAGCTCTTCCTTCCAGACTTGCAAGTTAGATTGGAGATGTGCCTCTGATTTAGCAATCAGGGCAACATTATCAGCAAATGCCAGCTCTGAAATACAGACCTGTCTCCTCTTCCAGTACCCCACTGTATACTTTCCTCTCCTCGAACTAGGAACTAATGAGCAGAACTCAGAAAAAGGCTCAAAAGAGAAATCGATGACTAGCAGACGTAGCCTTCTGTTCCAGATAGAATAAAAGATACGATAATTTCAAGAAATAAAAAATGAAATCTTTATTCATTTTTACTTTCTTATTTTTATTTGCAGACAGTTTTCCGGTTAACAATTTTTCTGCCACATATTTAAGGTCTGAAACCTAGCAAAAATGAAATATCTAAAATAGGATTTTCCATAAGCTCACTGCGCCTGCTTTAATTCATACTGCCAAAGTATAAAGGTGATTGCGTGAAGCTTTCAGACTTTGACAATCTGAAATTTGTTAAATCAGTCTAGACCAGGGTTTCTTAACCTTTTTTGTGTTGTGGACTCCTTTGATTATTAGATGGAGTCAAAGAACCCCTTTAACTGTCAGATGAAGACTATGGACCCCTTTGATTGTCTGATGAAGACTATGAACCCCTTTGGTTGTCCATTGAAGGTTATGGCCCCTTTGATTGTCAAATGAAGACTATAAATCCCTTTGATTGTCAAATGAAGACTATAAATCCCTTTGATTGTCAAATGAAGACTATAAATCCCTTTGATTGTCAGATGGAGGCTATGGACCCCTTTGATTTTCATATACAGGCTATGTACCCCACGATTGTCCGATTAAGGCTATAGTCCCATTCTTGAAAAAAAAATGTCAATAAAAACAAAATTACAAATTTTACATTTTAAATTTCAGGTTATATACACGGACTCAGTATAATCCATTCACAGACCCCCACGGGTCCATTGACCACAGCTTAAGAAACCCTGGTCCTGAAAATCTACAGGTTCCCCACCTTATTTGATTAAAACCAAAAAAAAAAAAAAAAAATGCAGACACACTGAACAAAAAAAGATAATTTCACAGAATCTTTAACTCAGAAATGTTATTAAATTCGTCTAAATTTATGGATTTCAATTCACTTTTAAATTAAATTTCTTTAATGCATTTTATATTTTAGCGCTCAGTAATTAGGCAATAAAGTCATGTTTTGCCAAGCTCAACGATTTAAAGACTCCAAGAGATGTATTTTAAATTAATTGTCAATCATAATAAATAGTTGTAATGCTTTCCGTTATTTTCAAAGAAAATACAAATCAACAATTTAAGAGCAAATACATTAGTAGCTAACAAAACAAAAATCTACCAGAGCACCCTGCACTACACCGGTAAAGAGTGACGTCATATTTTAAATTGATATTTCTTAACTACTCTCCAACTAATTTATACTTAACAACGTCACACTTTTAAAACATTGAATGTTGTTTTATCATGTAAAATAGTATATCATATTTACATAAGATTAACATACGACGTTTAATGTAAGATCTGTACTGTTCAACATATTACTTTTAAAGGGCAGACATTTTTGTTGCGACACAGAAATCGGACTGAACATTGGCCCACAGAGACGCACATCCACACAAAGCTGTTTGGGAGTCTTGAAGAACTTTCAACCACAGCAACATACATCCAGAGAACCGGACTTCTTGTGTAGACATTACTAAACAACAGCGAACGAGAAGAAGAAGAAGAACAAGGAAGAGAATAGAAATGGTCAAAGTTACATTCAACAACATGAGACAAATACTAACTTCCAAACAACAAACTCACAAATTCAATTTGAGAATCATCAAAAGCTCTCTCTCTCTCTCTCTCTCTCTCTCTCTCTCTCTCTCTCTCTCTCTCTATATATATATATATATATATATATATATATATATATATATATATATATATATATTCTTCATTATTGTATGGTGTAGAAACATGGACAACGAAAAAAAAAGCAATCAGAGGAAAAAATGAAGTCTTTAGGATGTGGACATACAGAAGAATGCAGCACGTCTCATGGAAAGAGAAGAATACAAATAAAGAGGTTCTAGAAAACCTAGGAATGAAAAGAGATTAATGAAGGAAACGTAGACAGCTAAAAAATATTTTGGCCATGTAAAAAGACATAACACCTTTCTGAAGACCGTAATAGAAGGCTGAGTTTAAGGGAAACATGATGAAGGAAGTCAGTGTTATAAGTGGGGAGATAACATTAAGACATGTACAGGAAAGAGTATATCAGAGTTGACCATCAAGATAAGAGACAGAAGACTTTGGAGATACATTGCTGCCGACCTTCGTTGTGAAGATGGCACCTGATAATTATTGTAAAGCTCGTTGATTGGTCATATTATGATTTTTTTATTAACTTTTTTGCCGAAAAAAATAACAATAGAAAATACAATATATTAATAAATGACAATTATCGCTAAACGAGCAGGAGAAATGAGCATTAGGACCTACAAGCTGAGAGAGCCAGAAATTAAGACCAGATATCAGGGGCTTATTGCTGCATAGGTGAGCAACACAGAAGAACAACCTGATGACTTGGAAACCCTCTGGATTAAATTCAAGGATATCATAAAGACAGCTGCTGCAGAAGCATGTGGTGAAGTCCGACTTGGGAACCAGAGAAAGAGGACACCTTGGTGGACAGAGAAAGTCAAAGAGAAAATAAGAGAGAAGAAAATGGCATGGAAACAATACTTAGGAGCTAAAAACACAACAGGACAAATGGAAAAATATAGAGAATATGTGACACTCAGAACAGAAGTAAAGAACAAAGTGCTAGCAGCAAAACAGAAGTCCTGGGAAGAATTTTGGAGAAAAGCTAGAAAAAGATGCACAAGAAAACCAGAAATTGTTCTATAAGACCCTAAAGAACATGAGGAAGGAAAAACAATGCCCTCTCAAATTTATAAAGGACAAGCAAGGCAAATTGCTTACTGCCCCGAAGGAAGTAATGGAAAGATGGAAAGAATATTTCTCAGAACTCCTTGATGGTGAGCAAGGTAAAACATCAGAAATGATAACCACTAGCACAGAAGAGGAAACCAATGGTGATGAAGATGACATAAAGATGGAAGAACTGAAGGCAGCACTGGAGAAAATCAAGATGGGCAAAGCAGCAGGGCATGATGGTATAACACCAGAAATGGTTAAGTACATGGGAGCATCAGGCGACCTGTTACTCTTAAGGGTCCTACAGGCAGCATGGTGCAACAAGACCATACCAAAGGATTGGGAGATCGCCATCATAACACCAATTTTCAAAAAGGGTGACAATCGACAGTGTGGAAACCATAGAGGCATATCCCTTCTCAGTGTCCCTGGAAAAATCTACTCTAGAATCCTAGAGCAGAGACTCCGACGCCTAGCTGAGCCACAATTGGATGAGGTCCAGTGCGGATTCCGAGCAAACCGAAGTACTCAAGACCTAATCTTCACACTCAGACAGCTGAGTGAAAAGGCCCTTGAGTATAAGAGTGAGATCCATCTTTGTTTCATAGATCTGGAAAAGGCGTTTGACAGGGTCCCTTGGAGCAAACTTTGGGACTGTTTGGCAAGGAAGAATATTCCAGCACCTCTGATTCATGCTATACAGAGCTTCTACAAGTCTTGCAGAAATTATGTGAGGACAGCAAACCATAAGTCAGAAGAGTTCAGGACCACCACTGGTGTAAGACAATGTGATATCCTATCACCTTACCTCTTCATACTCCTTATGGACGATGTCATCAAGGCATGTAAGGAGAGAACAAGAAAGTATTCAGTGGGGTACTGGAAGATGAGACAGGTCTATATTTCAGAGCTGGCATTTGCTGATGATGTTGCCCTGATTGCTAAATCAGAGGCACATCTCCAATCCAACCTGCAAGTCTGGAAGGAAGAGCTGGAGAAGAGAGGGATGGTCATAAGCAGCTCTAAAACAAAATACATGGTGATATCACGAGAATAAAGAAGACATCAGATTAAGCTGGGAGAACAGGTCCTGGAGCAGGTCGACCACTTTAAATACCTCGGAGCTATTATAGACCGAAAGGGAGGCGTCAAAGAAGAGTTGGCCACTCGAAAAGCAGCAGCTGGGAGACTTTTTCAGGCCATAAATCGAGGATTCCTCAGCAAGAGAGAGGTTGGTAAGAAAACGAAGATGGCTGTATACCGCTCCACCTATGTCCCAGTCTTAACATATGGATGCGAGTCATGGGCAATGACTACAACCCATAAAAGCCAGATCCAAACCTCAGAAATGAGGTATCTGAGGAAGGTGGTTGAAGTAACAAGAAGAGACATGGTACGCAACCAGACGATACGTCAAGGCCTAAAATGCCACCCCATACAGACCCAAATAGAACAGTCCCAACTAAGATGGTTTGGCCATGTCTGCAGAATGGGAGAAGATCGGCTACCACGACAAGCATGGGAAACAAAGAGCCAAGGATCCAGACCCCGAGGACGACCCAGAGTCCGCTGGGAGGACAACATTAGACAATCTTTGAAGGACCGAGGACTAGAATGGAACCAGGCCAGGAGGAAGACAGCCGATAGAATAGTCTGGCGCTCTCTCTTCCAAACCTCTACACCTCATGGTAGAAGGGCAACGACTAAGTAAGTAAGTAAGTAAGACAATTATCGCTCCTTTTTTGTGGAAATACAAATGATGATCTACAAGTGTCAAAAAATGCCGAGGAACACCCAGTAGATTACGCAACAATGTCACCCTTCTGGGATCTTCGTCTATCCATTTGTCGCAAACTTCAGTTGAAGTGAATTGTAAAAACCACATGACTGTAGCCCAGGACTTTGCTACATTTGTTTAATATTAACTTCATATTAATTCCAATTTTTTCCTGTCTGACTTCTTTATTTCTGGCTTGAGATATGCTAAGTGATTGAGTGAGAAAACATTAAACTGAAACGTTTTGTGAAGGATAAGCCATTACTGTTATCAAATTGCAGAAAGTGGATTCCATTAATGAAACAGAAATGAAACTCCAAAATGAAAAAGAAGTGTAATTCCCGTGGTGGCGGAGGCGGTGGAGAGTGTGGTTTCTATTATGAAACAGAAAGAACAGAAATATAACTTCCTTAGGTTTAGTTGTACAAGGCGTAATAGAATTATAACTTCCTTAGGTTTAGTTGTACAAGGCGGAATAGAATTATAACTTCCTTAGGTTTAGTTGTACAAGGCGGAATAGAATTATAACTTCCTTAGGTTTAGTTGTACAAGGCGGAATACAATTATAACTTCCTTAGGTTTAGTTGTACAAGGCGGAATAGAATTATAGCTTCCTTAGGTTTAGTTGTACAAGGCGGAATAGAATTATAACTTTCTTAGGTTTAGTTGTACAAGGCGGAATAGAATTATAACTTCCTTAGGTTTAGTTGTAAAAGGCGGAATAGAATTATAACTTCCTTAGGTTTAGTTGTACAAGGCGGAATAGAATTATAACTTCCTTAGGTTTAGTTGTACAAGGCGGAATAGAATTATAACTTCCTTAGGTTTAGTTGTACAAGGCGGAATAGAATTATAACTTCGTTAGGTTTAGTTGTACATGTACAAGGCGGAATAGAATTATAACTTCCTTAGGTTTAGTTGTACAAAGCGGAATAGAATTATAACTTCCTTAGGTTTAGTTGTACAAAGCGGAATAGAATTATAACTTCCTTAGGTTTAGTCGTACAAGGCGAAATAGAATTATAACTTCCTTAGGTTTAGTTGTACATGTACAAGGCAGAATATAATTATAACTTCCTTAGGTTTAGTTGTACAAAGCGGAATATAATTATAACTTCCTTAGGTTTAGTCGTACAAGGCGGAATAGAATTATAACTTCCTTAGGTTTAGTTGTACATGTACAAGGCAGAATAGAATTATAACTTCCTTAGGTTTAGTTGTACAAAGCGGAATAGAATTATAACTTCCTTAGGTTTAGTCGTACAAGGGAGAATAGAATTATAACTTCCTTAGGTTTAGTTGTACAAAGCGTAATAGAATTATAACTTCCTTAGGTTTAGTTGTACAAGGCGGAATAGAATTATAACTTCCTTAGGTTTAGTTGTACAAGGCGGAATAGAATTAGAACTTCCTTAGGTTTAGTTGTACAAGGCGGAATAGAATTATAACTTCCTTAGGTTTAGTTGTACAAGGCGGAATAGAATTAGAACTTCCTTAGGTTTAGTTGTACATGTACAAGGCGGAATAGAATTATAACTTCCTTAGGTTTAGTTGTACAAAGCGGAATAGAATTATAACTTCCTTAGGTTTAGTTGTACAAAGCGGAATAGAATTATAACTTCCTTAGGTTTAGTTGTACAAGGCGGAATAGAATTATAACTTCCTTAGGTTTAGTTGTACAAGGCAGAATAGAATTAGAACTTCCTTAGGTTTAGTTGTACAAGGCGGAATAGAATTATAACTTCCTTAGGTTTAGTTGTACAAGGCGGAATAGAATTATAACTTCCTTAGGTTTAGTTGTACATGTACAAGGCAGAATAGAATTATAACTTCCTTAGGTTTAGTCGTACAAGGCGGAATAGAATTATAACTTCCTTAGGTTTAGTTGTACATGTACAAGGCAGAATAGAATTATAACTTCCTTAGGTTTAGTTGTACATGTACAAGGCAGAATAGAATTATAACTTCCTTAGGTTTAGTTGTACATGTACAAGGCAGAATAGAATTATAACTTCCTTAGGTTTAGTTGTACAAGGCGGCTAGAATGAGGTTGTGCTTGAAGCTGGCAACCTCATGACGTAAAATAAGATGTTATATATTCCACTACGGCAAGAACGTGTGAATGTTTGTTGCAGGCTTCCTATGAGGGGAATGTCTGCAGTTGTGGCTCCGTGCTTCTTCAGGAGCTAAAAGGAAAATGATGGAAACAAAACATAAAAAATTATGCCATTATCTTTTACCAGAAGAGACAGAATGAAAAAAGATGACATCTCTTAGGAACGGCAAGAATCTCTGTGTGTATACAGGAAACTCAACTTTCTATAAATATTTTTGTGATGGGTAGGTGTTACCAGTTGATTTTTCCTTTAACACTTATGTCACTGGGCGTTTCTGTTGATTCTCTAAAAGCTGCCCCAGGTTTCCAAAATACTCCTTTTGCGACCTCCCCAAGTTGTTATGGCTTGGTAATTATGAGTGTGTCGTGTGTAGATAGTAAACACCACTAGGGGTATGAATAACACGACGCCACTTGTACAGCTCCATGACATTTAATAGAACATTCACATAAGTCCTGAACATCAATAATATCATCACGCATGCATTACATCACACTCAGGCTGACACTGCCTGTTGGAAATAACTCATAACAATACTTCCACGGACTGGCTGACCGTCCACACACTAACAGTACACACAACACGTTTCTATGTGCGGCATTCAATTCTCGCACGAATCCATTCACCATACAGGTGTAAATCACTTATTACAAGTGACTGGCGGCATGCAACATCGCCATATAAATACTACTCCAATATAGCTACAAGGCGGACAATACTCAACGCCTTACTCCACTGTAGCTCCAAAGGCGGGACCAACTCGTCGCCTTAATATGTTCTCCACGAACATTACCTAAAGTTCCTCCAAAACACTTAGGCGGGAAGACATCGCGTATACAACAATATGTCAGACATAATCACATTATTCATAATCACTATATAATATCTTATCTGTCACATAATACGAGCTCACAGCTCAATCTTTTTTTTTTTTTTTTTTTTTTTTTTCCTCGCTTGAGGTCGCATATTTTTTCCTCGCATGAGGTCGCATTATCCCCGCCCAAACCCGGCCCTGGTCAAGACCACATGTCCCAACACAAGAAGACCCAATGACAAACTGTGTCACTGTAGTGATCCTCTGTGTTCTCACACAAGGGACCTAATGACACATGAATGTCACTGTACCGGTCCCTGTGTCTAGACACATGATCCTAGCCAAAGGCCAGATATTAGGGCGTTGGGTTTCACAGCGTTATTTGCGCTCAATCACAGCTCAATCACAAAACACAGCCTCAAGCGCACAGCTCGGCTATCAAAACCAGACTCCCTCTAGTCACATCCGGGTACTCTCTCAGCCACCCAGACTAGTTCACCAAACACGCTTTCTCCATGCGCACGCTCCAAGTCACAACATACTGACATGAAGTCAGACCCAAACTCAATCGCTGAGTGAAACTTAAATATTAATAACCTCAGTGACCCTTACTTTCACTCACTCCATCATCCACCTCAGAAATATGACTTAACAGTAGGATTCTTAATTTTTAAATTGTGCCAAGTCAGCGGTCGTATGGCCTACTTTTAACAATTTCCAACTGCTAATGAATTTTTAACGTGCGCAATTTGCACACGGAACCACCTAACTTTTCGCTGTTATCCAAAAATCTAGGCATCTGATATCACTACCCAGGAGATCACCGGGAAGTATGACATCATTAGGACCCACTAGTTCTAAAAAGAAAGTTTCCATCAATTACATTTCCTGTACTGGAAGCTAACGCGGTAAATTTAGAATTAGAGGTGGCAGCCATACCTTTTAGCCACTCCAACCCTAAATATAATGAGCTTGACATACAATAAGATCAATCAATCGATAATCAATCAATATCGTTTAGCTCCCCGAGGAGCATAGGCCTTCAAACAAACACATGCCAAGTCCTACTGTCACGTGCCATTCGCTCACGTTCTGTCCATGTTTTCATCATAATTTTCACCTGTGTATCCAGTTCTCTTCTTCATGTGTTTTTGGTCTACCACTGCCTCTCTTTCCCCTGTGGATTCCAGAATAAGGACTGCCTTGTAATGCTATCAACAGGTTTCCTCAATGTGTGTCCTATCCATCGCCATCGTCTCCTCATCTCTTGTTTCACCGGTACTTGTCTGGTTTTTGTCATCAGTTCCATATTGGTGACTTTGTTATACCATTTCAGTTCTTCTATTCTACGCAAGCACCCGTGTATAAAAGTCTGTAGCTTTTTGGTTGTTGTTTTTGTTGTGGAAACCACAGAAGCATATCCCTTCTCAGTGTCCCTGGTAAAATCTACTAGAATCCTAGAGCAGAGTCTCCGATGCCTAGCTGAGCCACAATTGGATGAAGTCCAGTGCGTATTCCGAGCAAACCGAAGTACTCAAGACCTAATCTTCACACTCAGACAGCTGAGTGAAAAGGCCCTTGAGTATAAGAGTGAGATCCATCTTTGTTTCATAGATCTGGACAAGGCGTTTGACAGGGTCCCCTGGAGCAAACTTTGGGACTGTTTGGCAAGGAAGAACATTCCAGCACCTTTGATTCATGCTATACAGAGCTTCTACAAGTCTTGGAGAAATTATGTGAGGACAGCAAACTATAAGTCAGAAGAGTTCAGGACCATCACTGATGTAAGACAAGGTGATATCCTGTCACTTTATCTTTTCATACTCCTCATGGACGATGTCATCAAGGCATGTAAGGAGAGAGCAGAAAGTATTCAGTGGGGTACTGGAAGATGAGGCAGGTCTGTATTTCAGAGCTGACATTTGCTGATGATGTTGTCCTGATTGCTAAATCAGAGGCACATCTCCAATCCAACCTGCAAGTCTGGAAGCAAGAGCTGGAGAAGAGAGGGATGGTCATAAGCAGCTGGTGATATTATGAGAAGAAAGCGTACATCAGATTAAGCTGGGAGAACCGGTCCTGGAGCAGGTCGACCACTTTAAATATCTCTGAGCTATTATAGACTGACAGGGAGGCATCAGAGAAGAGTTGGCTACTCGAAAAGCAGCAGCTGGAAGACTTTTTCAGGCCATAAATCGAGGATTCCTCAGCAAGAGAAAGGTTGGTAAGAAAACGAAGATGGCTGTATGCCTCTCCACTTGTGTCCCAGTCTTGACATATGGATGCGAGTCATGGGCAATGACTACAACCCCCAATAGCCAGATCCAAACCTCAGAAATGAGGTATCTGAGGAAGGTGTTTGAAGTAACAAGAAGAGACATGGTCCGCAACCAGACGATACGTCAAGGCCTAAAATCCCACCCACGCAGACCCAAATAGAACTGTCCCAACTAAGATGGTTTGGCCATGTCTGCAGAATGGGAGAAGATTGGCTACCACGACAAGCATGGGAAACAAAGAGCCAGGGATCCAGACCCCGAGGACGACCCAGAGTCCGCTGGGAGGACAACATTAGACAATCTTTGAAGGAACGAGGACTAGAATGGAACCAGGCCAGGAGGAAGACAGTCGATAGGATAGTCTGGCGCTCTCTCTTCCAAACCTCTACACCTCACGGTAGAAGGGGAACGACTAAGTTAGTTAGTTTTTGTTGCTCTCCATGTTTCAGAGCCATACAATAGGACTGATTTGATATTTGAGTTGAATATTCTTATTGTCATGTTAGACTTGATTTCTCTTCGTCTCGATGTTTTTAATGAATCGACAGCATCTGGCATAATTTACGAACGCGCATTGGATCTTGCTCTACGAGAAGTTAGAGTAGTTCTACAAGAGTCAGAACATCCCGATCCAGCAACATTTGGTCGATCATACAAAGGAAGAGAAAGCAACTCAGTCTCACGAATGTCAAAACTGTGAATCTTCAAAAGTTTAGCTGACCATACAATGGAAGATAATACAGATTACCATCACACATATCACAATTGTGAAGCTCCTAATGTTTGGCCAACAATACAAAGAAAGAATTTACAGATTACCATCACACGTAAAAATTGTGAAGCCAAACATACAAAGGAAACAAATAAAGATTAACCTCACATGCAAAAACTGTGAAGCTTGTCTAAGTTCGTGATTCGCAATTACAAATTACCAAATGTGGCAGGATCGTGAATCGCGTGTGACATGATCTTTTGGACTTATCTGCTTATCGGGAATTTCGGATTATCCTAACTCATGTTTTTACTTCCTTGATATCTTTTTTTGTTTTTAATGGGAGGCTTCTGTCATTATAATAACTACACGACTCGATAAGCATTGGTCGATAAATTTAAAAGATTAGAGATATAACTCCAACGTTAACTCTTGAAAAAATTAATACAGCTTATTCGATTAAGGATGAATTGACAAATTCGTCAAACACAGTGAACGTGATCTGGTAAACATTTAAGATGAATGCTTGCCCGTCGTGTACGTAATAATTCTGCTTTCTTGATAATTAAAATGTTTTTCAACCTTTCAATTGATTAGACAATTCTTAAGAATTTCTGCATGCAAGTAATTATCTGAGTAATGTCTTGTTAGACAATTTATGCAATCCGGATTATTCGCAGCTATATGTAAAATTAAGAGAAATGAAGTCGAACATGAACATCAGAATTTTCAACTAAAATGTCAAATCAGTACTATTGTATGGTTGTGAAACACGGAGAATAACAAAAGACAACAACCAAGAAACTACAGACTTTCATAAATGGGTGCTGGCGCAGATCAGAAGGTTTGATATTGTATGACAAGATCATTAATGTGGAACTGATGATAAGAACCAGACAAGTGCTAGTGGAACAAGAGATGAGAAGAAGGCGCTGGCGATGGATAGGACTCACACACTGTAGAAGTCTTGTTAATACAAGACAGTGCTTGTTTTGGCATACCCAGGGCAAAAGAGGTAGAGTGAGAAAGAAGAAGACATGGAGAAGAGAACTAGAGGCAGGCATCCAAGGAATGAGGAAGATATGGCGTACCATGAGCTGATGGCACGTGACAGGAAGACTTGACCAGTGTTTGTTGAAGGTCTTAGTTCCTTGATAAGCTGGGGGACGAACGAGGTCTATTCGTCTCCTCCAACAGAATTTCCTTCTCTTCATTTTCTTAATACTTTGATCTGTATTATCACTAGAAATAACTGGAAATTACTGGAAATCACTGGAAATTACTGGAAATCCTCCGAAGTGATCAAATGTCTGAACCCCATTGTCGAAAGGGACTCGACCTCCGGCCCAGAGTACTTCTACTGTTAATGTACTACATCTTGAACAGCCAAGGCCGGTTTAAAATTAGAGGTCGATAAGGGCGGCAAAATTTGAGATGCAGCAAAATTTGAAGGGCGGCAAAATTTGAGTTGCGGCAAAATTTGAGGTGCGGCAAAATTTGAGGTGTGGCAAAATTTGAGGTGCGGCAAAGTTTGAAGGGCGACAAAATCGAGTTAACTAAGAAATCAGTATAAAGAAAGAAAAAAAATTAATTCCGTGAAATTAAAAACTAAAACTTATGTGGCCCTTCCACACCATTGTAAATAAGCGTGTATACATATATTTATATTAGCATATGTATTTGTATATTGTGACGTGCAATGTAAATATTGTTACAGTAATCTGACAGCCTTTGCTTTCCCATTTAGTGTCTACCATTGGCTAAGCCAAACCACGCAATTTTCTGTTTGTATGACTCGCCTTTGAATCCACGCCCTTTTTCTGTGAACATAACAACAGAGTTGTTTACCAAGTTTTCGCATCTGCCAATCTTAACAAGTTAGCGAATCACGCGTGTTTACCTGAGTTTCTCACGCGAGCTGATTTGCCATTTATCGGTCATTAGACAGATGCGCGTAGAAATAACGGTTTGTTTGAAGAGATACAGGGGCGATAATATTTTCCAGACCACCTTTGATGTTCGCACGTTTCAAGGGGAAGTAATGTTTAATCTGCGCAAGGGGACGTAATCTAAGAGAGGCTCGTGGACGGCCAGTCTTCTGATGTCGATCAGCATCGCTGAGTAGAATGAACGAAAAACATTTGATCCGGGAAACGTAGTTCCCTGAATTCTCTGCTATACAGACGGTGTGCATTGTAACATCTTCTGGTGATAATACGATCTGTATATATACCGCGCTCTCTCAAATTCAGTTATCAGAAGTCGCTCAGAAATTCTCGGATAATCTAATCACGCCAAACTAGAACCATTCTTCGCTAAATGTGTTAAATTGTCCCGTGGAGATTTCATTTTCTGATTTGTGGTAATAGAAATTGTGCTTAAGTGTTAAAATGTGTTAGGTTTACCATTTTTATTAACTATAATTCCCTTTCGTTTAAAACTAGTGAAATAACCAAACGTAATAGATATTTCTTGCCAGTCGTTCAGAGTAATGTAATTTCAAATACCTCATTTTTCTTACACAAGAAGATACGGCTTAGCTGACTGAGATTATTAAGTGTGACGGATGAGTGACCGAATAGAATTCGCATTATATCTCATCGTGTGAAATTATAAAAGTGACTAGAGTTAATGTCATGTGACAAAAACAACATACGCCGACCAATAGCTAGTAGTGACAGGCGATTTTTGTTAAAGTTCGAGTATGGATAAATTGAATAATAAGTGACTTTGTGCGCTGTGAATTTTCTCGCTTGCAATAACGGGGGAGGGCACATACCCTTTTCTCCCGACATGCCATAGCGGAAAACTTACGGGTGGACAGGATAGTAGCAGTTTTTCTAAATGTTCTTTTCTTCCTTATCTAGCACCTGATCAACACCAGCGGTTTAACATTACCAGTACCATTATTATTATTTTGGGTCTTCGATTTTTGGACTAGTTCGGTCCTCTGTCTTCATTCAGTGAAGGATTAATGGTGTCTTCTTTGTGGCTACGAGTCTCAAGTTCCTTCGTGAACCGGTTGGACCCAAGAGACCAATTAAACAGTAAGATTAATCGTAACTGGACGGTACATTACCCAGAATTATTTATCCAATTTTTCCAGACCACTGGGCATAGGAAAGAACATACGTATATTCCTGACGTTTGACAGCCGTAGCAACGGAGTGATCCAGAAAAACTACGCTGTTTCAAAATCGTCACTCACCATAAGAGTGAGCCGATAGGATTTACCATCATTATCAGTTTTACATATTGTAACATTTGTCTTAGCAACCCGATGCTTGACGATACAGGAAGTACTTTTCTCCTTTTGCAACGTCTCGCTTCAGTAACTATTTGCTGCGACACATGATTCATCCAGGAAAAATTAAACCACCAAATTAGGTGTCTACCTTGTAATTATTATTCGATATAAAGGCTGGACTGGGGTTATTTCTGGACAACCCACCTGACAGTATAGGTTCAGACTATTGTACTCTTCAAGGGATACCAACACCACTTTTAGGTAAGCAAGAGTGTTTGTGGCCACATATGACAGAGTGAGAGATAGAGAGAGTGAATATTTTCCTTTGTTACAATCATTGTACTAACTTCTGTTTTTATTTCGCTAAATTGAGTACTTTACTGAGTAGTAATTTAGTGGGGAATTTGTTCTTCATATTACAATATAGTCGTATAGATAGGCTGGACTAGAGAAACTATTCAGTCCAAAGACAACTTTTTCTCCTTAACTATTCACACGTGAAATCTATTTCTACACCTTTCTTCTCACCTATTTACCACTATCACCTCTGCTCAGACGGGACCATAAATATCTTCTAACCTATCTAAAAATATACGACATATATTTCATATGCTAGACTGTGTTTATATATTTTAAACAAATAAAGAGGGGAAACCTGAGGCCTGTAAACAAACAAATTTTACACAATGGTATGTATCAGGCACTTTTTCTTCTTCTTTGATCCTTAGCCGCCGGCCGTCAGAGCAGTCTATGGCCATCACGCCTGGCGGCGTCTTGTAGGGCAGCAACAAATTGATTCCACTTTGCTCGGTCGGTGACCATCCTTCGTACAGTGCCCCAACTCTGGTTCATTTTTTGCATCTCAGCCTCCACAGTCCTCCGCCAGGTTGTTTTTGGTCCGCCTCTCTTTCGTTTTCCTTCACGGGTCCATAGCATAGCTGTTCTTGTGATGGCATCGGGGTCTCGTCTGAAGACATGGCCAACCCAACTCCAGCGTCTCCCAGCTATGATGGTGTGCATGTCCTCTTGCTTGCTCCGAGTAAGCAGATCTTGGTTGGTGATGGTATTCGGCCAAAAGATTCGGGGAATTTTTCTTAGGCAGGTTGTGTGGAAAGAGGACAATTTCGACATATCCTTCTCTGTTACTCTCCAGCATTCCGCACTATAGTGAAGCACAGAAAGCACACAGCTCTGATATAATCTTAATTTTGTGCCTGTGCTGTACTGAGAGGACTTCCAGATGTTGTATAGAATAAAAAAGGCTGTTCTTGCTTTGTTCATTCTGTTGTTCATGTCTTTGCTTGCTCCGCCATCTGGTGTTACTATGCATCCTAGGTATGTGAAGGTGTCTGTCTGTTCCAGTTGTTGATTCCTTACATTTTTGGGCTCGGGGTTGCTCACATTGAGCGTCCTGACCTCTGTCTTCTTTAGATTGATGTTCAGGCCCACCAGCTGGCTATACGTATTAAGTCTATCCGTCTTTTCCTGGATGTGTTGATGTGAATGTGCTAGTAGTGCAATGTCATCTGCATATTCCAGATCTTCCAATGTAACCTACATTGGAAGGTCTCAGGCACACGTGAGAAATAAAGAAGTAGAAAACTGGACAACAGAAAAACAACAGAAGTGATAGGCCTACCAGTGACTCGAACGCAGGACCTTCCGAACGACAACCAAAGCCTAGATACCGGACCGAATCGTTACAATCCTCTCTGAGAATAAAGCACCGCAATGTGTTTAAATATACGAGGGGCGTTCAGAAAGTAATGCACCACATCGTTTTTCTCAGCTAATAATGAAGATAGAAGCATGAAATTTTGCACACTTCAAATATGGCATGTGCCAATTGTGTGCTGCAAACTGCACTGCAACCGGCTAAAAAATACGGCTGCCCTAAACCGTTGAAATGGAGGGTATTAGCAACTTGCGTTATAAACAGCGAATTGTGATAGAATTTCTCGTTGCAGAGAAGGAAACTGTTGTGAATATTCACAAGCGTCTATGTGATGTGTATGGTTTTGCAGTAGACAGGAGTACAGTCAGTCGCTGGGTTCAGAGAATCAAAGAATCAGGAAGTAGAGATACGGAGCTGCTTGATCGGCCGCACTGTGGACATCCTGCCACAGCCACCAACGCAGAAATGTTGAAATGCGCTGAGGGCATTATTCTTACTGATAGGCTAATCACTACTCAACAATTGGCCTTACAGCTGTAGTAGTGCAAATGCAGTTATAAAAACTCTCGCATTTTCTAAGGTTTGCGCAAGATGGGTTCCTCAAGTCTCACAAATGACCACCGATTGCAAATGAAAGCAATTTCTTCTGAATTGTTGGAGCGTTTCAATGCTGATGGAGAGAACTTTTTGGCTAAGATCGTTACAGGTGACGAAACCTGGGCACATCATTTTGAACCTGAGACAAAAAGACAGTCAATGGAGTTGCATCATCCGCAATCACCAAGAAGAAAGAAATTCAAGACAATTCCTTCAGCTCGAAAGGTCATGATCACTGTCTTTATGGACATTGAAGGTGTGATTCTTGTGGACGTTATGCCAAGAGGAGAGACAATCAATTCGCAAGCTTATATTAAGACATTGAAAAAACTCAATCAACGTTTTCGCAGAGTTCGGCCGCACAAGAATCCAGCAGACCTGCTTCTCCTTCACGACAATTCGCGCCCTCACACAAGTCTGGCAACACGGGAAGCAATCACAAAATTGGGTTGGACTGTACTACCCCATCCACCCTATAGTCCCGATTTGGCACCCTCTGATTTTCATCTATTTGGTCCACTTAAAGATGCACTCCGTGGGACAAGGTTTGAAGATGATGAAGGAGTGATTCATGCAGTGAAGAAATGGCTACATGATCAAGACAAAATCTGGTACGGGCTAGGAATACATGCACTTGTTTCGCGCTGGCATAAGGCCGTACAAGTTGATGGGGATTATGTTGAATAATACCGATGTTTACATGACATATCCATGTATATTGTATATAAATTTCTTGCTTTTTGAATAAACAGCTCCTGAGAAAAACGATTGTCACGTGGGTCTTTATATCATTAAATTACCTACATCTTCTTCCTATTCTCTCACCCTAATCCTTTCATTTTTATTACTTTTCCGTACTTGTTTTTCCTGTATTTTTTCGCATCATTCGTTGCGAAAAATATATTTCTTTCCCATCATCGTTTTTCTTTCTCATACTGACTAGTAACCTTATTGCATCAGATGTCAGTCGCGCAGATAGCTGTGAAGATACGGTTCTCGCCAGACATACGTCTGCAGTTTCCCCCGGTCAGAGCGCGGCCCGACCAGATTTCTGGGCCTGAGGTGTGAGAAATTCGTTTCGCTGGACATAGAGCAGACTTTTGGTCTACCATTTTGTTCACCTGTCACTAGCTTAAGGTGTCAAACCCGGCATCTGTACGACGCAGTTGTAGACGGTTGTCTGAGATTTGCAACTGTCACGCGCATTTCTCGGTCACTGGTGGCAGTTACGTCACGCGTTAAGCTGACGTAAATGTTGGGAGTAGGGAAGATAATTTCGCTTGGCGAAATAAGTTTGGGTCCTTTGTCTGATTTTAAGATATTGGCCCGAGTTTGAAACTTTAATTTCATTCTCGCTCCTATATTCGCAGTAGACAGGTTGTTCGAAACAGAATAGCTGTTAGCGAAGTTTCTCAGTTTGTTTCGGCAATTTGTCGAACTTCTAGACTTCCTTAAATATTCAGCATATAATTCTTAAGTTGTGCGACTACCTGTAGTTCTGTGTGAGGTAATATATATTATATCTAGTATTTTGTGAAATGATAAAGTGTTAAGTCGCTTATTTCATATTTCACTAGTAAGATTTTGCGCAGAGTGCCAAATTTATATAGTCTGTATTATTTCCTAGTGACGTGTTTCAGTGGATAGCAGAATAAATTATATCTTAGCTTACTAAACAATAATGTAGCTATAATGAAGTTAATTTTACTTCTAAGAAATCAGACGAGATCATATTTTTCTAAGCTAACTTACAAATGTTAGAAACCTCATGAGATGTTGACGGAACACGCACGTGTTCCTAAATTCATGGGGATTGATGATTTTTTTTTAAGATATAACTTACTTTACGGGAAATTTAAATGATAAGTCAAGCAGTACACTTGCGGTTTAATAATGTAAGTTATAGTGGGTACATACTGTAAAATTATTTGATATGTGTTCTTTTCTTTTATATAGTGAAACGGTGGTACCCAACTTTACCAGCGTTCTAGTACGTGAACTTTATTTGGGAAGAAACAAATCACTTTCATTACCTGAACTGTAACAGTTAAATGAAGTAAGAGGCCTTCGCGCCAGAATTAATTCTTCCAGAATAACTCTTCAGTACAATTCAGCCCGTTGTGGCAAGCAAAGATCAGAAACATTCCGACAGAGTTTTGACTAGTACTGTGGTGACCAAATATAGTAACTTCCTGAAAGTAGACACCGATCTGACATTCCTTAAATTCTAGAAACCAAAGCTAATGACATTGTGCTCTGCTAACTTTCGTGCCTGGACAATATTTTATGTGACTTAATCAGACATTCGAAAAATTTGAACACCCAAGGAATCGTTCCCTGAGAGTTTAGTACGTCTTTTGGAACTGGGGATTTCTTGGTCAAGGACTGCATTTTCGGGTCTGTGTGAAGGTCCTAGAATTGAGTATGTTCCCAGAGGCAGCGAGCAAAGTTGTGAGTATAACTGCATGGCCATGGCTGAATGAATGAGTGTACGCAGATCAGAGTGTTATTTTACAGTTATAGATTGTCACCCATTTACTGTCTTAATTCTTTTTGTTTAACCTGCAGAATTTGTTACTATTTGCTAGAGTTTCTTTACTTCTTAGGCTAAATCAGATTATTCAACTCTGTGCATACATTTACGAGAAAAGAAGAAAAACTCTTAGCCTCAACCCTACGTATCTATAACTCTTTGGGCCATCATCTGTTCTCTTAACGGGGCTGTGGGCTAAACCTAGAGTAAGATTCTAACGGGCTATCATACTTGTATCATTTTCTTAAATTTTATGACTATTTGTATATTTTTTCCTTGATGTAAGTTTTTGGTGTTGTGAGAAAGTTTAATATGATAATTAAAATATCTCTCTTGAAGAAAAAAATCAGTGCGTTGGTCAGCTCGATCCCATTTATCTGTATATCATTGTTATAGTTTTCCCACGTCTGTGTGTTTACCTGTCGTCACGTGTATGTGCGTGCCCGTGAGTATATATATATATATATATATATATATATATATATATATATATATATATATATATATATATATATATATATATCTGTGTTTAGACTGTCTGACGCCTTTAAAAGCGGTCGTAGAAGATAGGTGAGAGAGAGAAGATTATCTCGTTTCTCAAAGACAGCCTCTATATCACATTCTATCATCTCACGTGTGGAAATTCCATTGCTTCTCACCAGCTCACACTGTGTCTATCACTCATTCCAACCTATTCAGAAGGGACCAAACCCTAGTCTTAATACTCCTATTTAAAATCTACGACAAATGGTCGCTCGTTACCGGGAATTGAACCTAAAATCCTGAGACGATACGACAAATGGTTGCTCGTTTCCGGTTTTTGAACTTTAAATAGGAAGACGAGACGACAAATATCAGCTCGTCTTTAAGATTCTTTATTCTGAAATAGAGTAAGAGTGTGATGTCTTGTGAGTTTTGTATCTTTTAAAAATAATTTATCCCCTAGACTAACGATCTGTTTTCGGGCGTGCTGACCACACAAACTGATAGTTTTTTTCCACAGCATTTAGAAATAATATACATTTCAGTTACAGGTTGATTGTCGGAATATATGTTAATTACTGATTTTGTAATACTAAACGCTGGTAAAGTAGTGAGTGTATAACATTCACTGGGTTTTGAAGAAGTAGGTGTTTGAGCAAAAGCTAAGAAGTGCGTTTCGGACTATTTGTCCAGATTAATTGCCTCCCTTACCCTAACTGTCTTCAGGGGTGAACTTGATAGTGGACTTTATAATTAAGGGATTATTTTTCTCTTTAATTTTTGCAATAATTATTTTGCTTTTCCACTGTAGCAACTTATTTTTCAGAAGTAATCTTAACTGCCATTTAGTTGGCGTAGTCGTGTTTTGCATTAAGTGCTTTATTGCCGATAATAGCAGCGATAGTTAGATTTTAATTTGGAGGAGGTATCCCAGGGTTAAGGATATCATCTTTTGATTTTTGGTAATTTTTTTTCTCGTAAGTGGTAGGAACCAGTGTATCCTTTTTCCAATTTTCGTTCTCCACTAGTCTCAGTCACTGACATAATATGGCCGAGAGGGCAAAGCTTAGACAACTTCTCAGGGACGAAGCGAGAGAGGAGGGACTGGAAGGAGAGGAAGCAAAAGCTTTTGTCAG
Source organism: Oreohelix idahoensis (assembly GCA_024509875.1). NCBI lineage: Eukaryota > Metazoa > Mollusca > Gastropoda > Stylommatophora > Oreohelicidae > Oreohelix > Oreohelix idahoensis. The sequence continues at coordinate 264,546 of JAMPIV010003762.1, forward strand.
AGACGAACTGGAGAGATATGATGCGGAGAGGAAAGCAGCTGAAGCTAAAGAGCAGAAGAAGATGGACGAGGAAATGGAAATCCGCAGGGAGAGAGAAAGAGAGAAGGAGAGACAGCATGAGAAGGAGAGGAAGGACAGAGAGGAAAGAGAGAAGGAGAGGCAGCATGAGAAGGAGAGGGAAGAGAGACAGCATGAGTTGGCTCTTAAAACTCTAGAAGTCCAAAGTCGTGGTGCTGCCTCTACCTCCAGCAACGGAGAGTCTTCTCCGCATTCTTCCTTAACTGATCCTGCTAGTACTCAATCTACTCATCTCATTGCTATGTCTTTTCCGTTAGAATCTTTCCCTTGTCCCAATGAGAAGATTGACACATGGCTAGAGAAATTTGAGAAAATTGCAACTCTGTACGGTTTAGAGAGGTCGCGTTGGAACATGAAGCTTTCCCAGGCTTTGAAAAGTTTACGTCGGATATGTCACGATGAAGATGATTTCCGTGAACGAGCTCAAGAAATGCTCGAGTTTTTTCGCCGACGTCACTATCCTGAAAGAGTCTTATCTGATGCCCTTAATCGCATTAGTCCCGTTACTCGCCAGGTTGCTTTCACTGCTAAACCTACTACCACATCTGACAGACTCAAACTTGTCTTAACTTTCCACCCTCACTGTTTGGCAGTGAAAAAAATTCTGTTCCGTCATCTGCCTATTCTCCACTCTGATCCTAATACTAGAGAGTTGTTTCGTGATACCCCTTTGTTGGCATATCGTAGGGATAAGAATTTTAGGGATATTCTTGTGCATAGTCGCTTGAGACAAACTAGTCCTTCTCACTTTGGTACTAAACCGTGCCAACGCCGCATATGTAAGACCTGTCCTTTTGTACTCCAAACGCAGTCAGTCTCCTTTCCGAACGGTAAATTTGCCATTGGGGAGTCTTTCACGTGCGAATCAAGAAACCTGATTTATGCTATCATCTGCAAGAGGTGTGACATGACCTATATTGGTGAGACTGGCAGACGTTTGGCAGACAGGTTTCGTGAACACTTGAATGACATCCATCATGGCAAACATTTACCAGTGGCCCTTCACTTCAACAGCCCTGACCATTTGGGTAACTCTGACATTCATGTCACTGCCCTCCGTTCATGTATCGGCGACGACCAAACTAGCTTTTCGTTGGAGAATCGCATCATTTTTCAAATGGGCGTTTTAGCTCCTGCTGGGATGAATGTTCAGCATCATTTTGCATAATTCTGGTGGCTTCTGTCGTTATTTTCCTATCTATCCTTGTTTTTGCTTTGGTTCGTCTCGTTTCCTCTATTTTCTGTTCTTAGCCGTCACCAGCTCCTACGTCACTTCCGCATGACGCCTTAGTTTTACAGCCATTTTGAATGTTTCCTTCCTCGGCACAGCTAAGTGATTTTTCTCGCATTTTATTAGTGTTATTCATTCCTGTCTTCGTTTCGTTGATTATTTACTTTCTTGTTTCGACATGTCTTTCTGGTTTCACGATTTTCTTGCATTATTACTGTTATCGTTTCGCTCATCACCGTGGTTTCATCTGCTTGTATCGCTCATTTGACGTTTTCCTCATCACAGATCTTTGTAGTACCTATATGTAGTTCTTGTCCTTGTCACCTGTTCGTAACTGTGGCTGACGAAGGGTAAAACCCGAAACGTCCCTTGTCTCATGTGTACCGTTTACTTGTAAAACTGATTTCATACCATATTATTTTTTAATTTATATATTTGTTTGAAAAGTTCTGCGTATGATGTTTACGCCAAACTGGAAAGCAGCCAACAAGACAACTATGATCTGTTGAAGAAAGCGTTACTGGAGCGCTTTGAAATGAACGCTCGCAAATTTTTGCAACTGTTTCGCAACAGCCGGAAAGAGAATTCTGAAACTTTTCAGCAGTTCTCGTCTCGTTTGAAGGGATATCTAACAAAGTGCCTTGAGCTTTCACAGCTCCCCTTTACCTACGAAGGTCTTGAGGAATTTTTTTAACAGAACAAATAAAGAACACATTGTCTGCAGATACCCGGAGATTTCTCGCTGAGCAGGGGGCAGAAAAACTGGAAGACATCTTAGAGAAGTCTGAGCGTTACCACAATGCGCTGGCTGAACTACCGGCCACAAAGCGGAAACCGTCAGAGGAGCATTTTCGAAAACATAACCTAGAGCAATCTTCCCATGCTTCGAATCAGAATAACCACAGAGAAACTGGACCTCAAAACCCCCCTCCTGAAAAATCCAAGTTCTACAAGAACAAGTACCCCAACCACCCCAAACAGTCTGATCAACCCGACCGTCCTTCATGGCAGCGTGGCCAGAAAGGTCAAGGTGACAAAGGGAAAACCCCTGAGCACGGGACATATGATCAGACCGAGCACACCGAGCCGAAACGCATCGGATGCTTATTGACAGTCTCGCAAGGCGGAATTGTTGACAGTGATTCTCAACCTGTTCGGGATAGACCCTCAACGCGAGGTACTGTTACTTTGAACGGTTCTCAAACTTCTTGCTTATTTGACACGGGGCTTTCTTACGATTGCATTGTTGCCAGAAAGCTGGTTAAACCCGGTCAAGAGACAGGAGAGACCGTCAAACTTTGTGGAGTTCGTAAGAGTGATGCACCTACAGCGCTTCCCATCGCATTGGTGGAGATACACTCTGACTTTGTCAGAGGTGTGATCAAAGCGGCTGTTATGGATGATCCCATCTACCCAGTCATACTTGGCGGGAGATACGTGTGTATTGGGAAACCGGAAGAGCCGATTGTGGCAGCAGTAACTACAAGAGGGCAAACCAACAAGGAACGGGAGCCTGCGCCTAATTTGTTACCTATGGAACTTAAAGAAGCGCAATACAAGGACCCTACTTTGGCACCTTGCTTTAGGAAACTGTCCATGGCTAAGGAACCCAGACAGCACGGGGACATTTTTTCTGAGGATGGCGTACTTTATCGGAGAACGGGCAAGCCTGACCAAGGTTACAACCAGCTCCTAGTACCGAAACAGTACAGAAGCCAAATCCTAGAAATGGGGCACTCTCTTCCCTTCAGCGGACATATGGGACAGAACGCCACAAACCAACGTATAACCACTCATTATTGGTGGCCAGGAGTAAATACTGATATTATCAGATATGTCAAATCCTGTGCCCAGTGCCAACGTGTGCCACCCAAGCAACGGGCACCCCCAGTCCACATGGGTGAAATGCCAATAATGGGAACACCATTCGAACGGGTTGTGATCGACATTTTAGGGCCTTTCGAAAGGACTAAAAGAAGGAACAGGTTCATCCTGACCTTAGTCGATACATGCACTTTATGGGCAGAAGCTATCCCGCTAACATGCGCAGATGCCAAGCATGTCGCAGAAGCCCTCGCGCAGATTTTCACTCGGTTTGGATTCCCGCAGCAAGTGTTGACGGATAATGGATCTCCATACCGAAACCTGTTGATGGATGAGATCGTTAAGATCTTGAGGACCCAGCACATCCACACTAAGCCATATACTCCGGCCGGAAATGGGCTCGTGGAACGTGCTAATGGAAACCTCACCATGATGCTAAGTAAGCTGGCACAAGTGAAACCTGAAGATTGGGATCTCTGTATTCCTGCAGCATTATTTGGCTACAGAGAATCTCCTCATACTTCCACGGGATTTCCGCCAGCTACACTCTTATTCGGCAGACCCATTAAGGGCCCGCTTGAAGCCTTACTTCAGTCTCTGACAGACGAGAAGGCGGATGAGACAGTTGTCTCAGCAAGTAAATATGTGTCGGTTTTAAAGGAAAGGTTGAAACTAGGGTGGGACCTAGCAACGATTAACTTTAAGCGAGCACGCACAAAGCACGCTAACCGATACAGGAAAGTCGCGAAAGAGAGAGAACTGGAAGCAGGAGAGAAAGTTTTGGTGTTACTCCCTACCGAGAACAACCAACTGAAGATCGGATGGCAAGGGCCGTTTACCGTCCTGAAAAAGATTTCTAAGGCTAACTACCAGATCTCTATTCAAGGAAAGGAGAAGGTTTTCCATTTAAATCTCTTAAAGAGATACTTGGAAAGACCAGTGCCAACCTCCGACCATCTCCTGACGATCGCCAGAGCTGACGAAGATGATGATAGTGGCAGGGATATTCCACCGCTATCACAAGAAATCTTTCAAAAATGTCAGAAGCGGCGACGCTCTTTCAAGCGCGCATGGGAGACATTCCAGAGGAAGGAAACTTTTGGGAGTAGACTTGAGTAGGAATTGGAGAGAGATGGAGGGGGAAGATGAGAAGGAAGAAGACAGACACCCCGAAGCTACGGTTATAGGAAATTTAATTCCATAACGTAGACATGGAGTGATTCCATATCTAAAGGGGGGACGTCCTGTCACGTGGGTCTTTATATCATTAAATTACCTACATCTTCTTCCTATTCTCTCACCCTAATCCTTTCAATTTTATTACTTTTCCGTACTTGTTTTTCCTGTATTTTTTCGCATCATTCGTTGCGAAAAATATATTTCTTTCCCATCATCGTTTTTCTTTCTCATACTGACTAGTAACCTTATTGCATCAGATGTCAGTCGCGCAGATAGCTGTGAAGATACGGTTCTCGCCAGACATACGTCTGCAGTTTCCCCCGGTCAGAGCGCGGCCCGACCAGATTTCTAGGCCTGAGGTGTGAGAAATTCGTTTCGCTGGACATAGAGCAGACTTTTGGTCTACCATTTTGTTCACCTGTCACTAGCTTAAGGTGTCAAACCCGGCATCTGTACGACGCAGTTGTAGACGGTTGTTTGAGATTTGCAACTGTCACGCGCATTTCTCGGTCACTGGTGGCAGTTACGTCACGCGTTAAGCTGACGTAAATGTTGGGAGTAGGGGAGATAATTTCGCTTGGCGAAATAAGTTTGGGTCCTTTGTCTGATTTTAAGATATTGGCCCGAGTTTGAAACTTTAATTTCATTCTCGCTCCTATATTCGCAGTAGACAGGTTGTTCGAAACAGAATAGCTGTTAGCGAAGTTTCTCAATTTGTTTCGGCAATTTGTCGAACTTCTAGACTTCCTTAAATATTCAGCATATAATTCTTAAGTTGTGCGACTACCTGTAGTTCTGTGTGAGGTAATATATATTATATCTAGTATTTTGTGAAATGATAAAGTGTTAAGTCGCTTATTTCATATTTCACTAGTAAGATTTTGCGCAGAGTGCCAAATTTATATAGTCTGTATTATTTCCTAGTGACGTGTTTCAGTGGATAGCAAAATAAATTATATCTTAGCTTACTAAACAATAATGTAGCTATAATGAAGTTAATTTTACTTCTAAGAAATCAGACGAGATCATATTTTTCTAAGCTAACTTACAAATGCTAGAAACCTCATGAGATGTTGACGGAACACGCACGTGTTCCTAAATTCATGGGGATCGATGATTTTTTTTTAAGATATAACTTACTTTACGGGAAATTTAAATGATAAGTCAAGCAGTACACTTGCGGTTTAATAATGTAAGTTATAGTGGGTACATATTGTAAAATTATTTGATATGTGTTCTTTTCTTTTATATAGTGAAACGGTGGTACCCAACTTTACCAGCGTTCTAGTACGTGAAGTTTATTTGGGAAGAAACAAATCACTTTCATTACCTGAACTGTAACAGTTAAATGAAGTAAGAGGCCTTCGCGCCAGAATTAATTCTTCCAGAATAACTCTTCAGTACAATTCAGCCCGTTGTGGCAAGCAAAGATCAGAATTATTCCGACAGAGTTTTGACTAGTACTGTGGTGACCAAATATAGTAACTTCCTGAAAGTAGACACTGATCTGACATTCCTTAAATTCTAGAAACCAAAGCTAATGACATTGTGCTCTGCTAACTTTCGTGCCTGGACAATATTTTATGTGACTTAATCAGACATTCGAAAAATGTGAACACCCAAGGAATCGTTCCCTGAGAGTTTAGTACGTCTTTTGGAACTGGGGATTTCTTGGTCAAGGACTGCATTTTCGGGTCTGTGTGAAGGTCCTAGAATTGAGTATGTTCCCAGAGGCAGCGAGCAAAGTTGTGAGTATAACTGCATGGCCATGGCTGAATGAATGAGTGTACGCAGATCAGAGTGTTATTTTACAGTTATAGATTGTCACCCATTTACTGTCTTAAATTTTATGACTATTTGTATATTTTTTCCTTGATGTAAGTTTTTGGTGTTGTGAGAAATTTTGATATGATAATTAAAATATCTCTCTTGAAGAAAAAAATCAGTGCGTTGGTCAGCTCGATCCCATTTATCTGTATATCATTGTTATAGTTTTCCCACGTCTGTGTGTTTACCTGTCGTCACGTGTATGTGCGTGCCCGTGAGTAGATAGAGATATTAATATATATATATATATATATATATATATATATATATATATATATATATATATATATATATCTGTGTTTAGACTGTCTGACGCCTTTAAAAGCGGTCGTAGAAGATAGGTGAGAGAGAGAAGATTATCTCGATTCTCAAAGACAGCCTCTATATCACATTCTATCATCTCACGTGTGGAAATTCCATTGCTTCTCACCAGCTCACACTGTGTCTATCACTCATTCCAACCTATTCAGAAGGGACCAAACCCTAGTCTTAATATTCCTATCTAAAATCTACGACAACGATGTGGTGCATTACTTTCTGAACGCCCCTCGTAATACTCGTAGCTTTTTGGGGCGCCAAAGGTTCTTTGTCTAGTGCGCCAAAAAACCTGTCCGTCCGCCCTTGAACGCCCTAGACTACCCTGGGATGTTCTTATGGACGCGGTATGTATTGTGCAAAACCATCATTATGAAATGTAGGTGCGGTGTAGAAAAAACCCCCAGATATTACGTCTTACTAGGTCAATGTACAAGAAAATAACATACGTAACGGCTACAAGGTCTTTGTCAGGGACAAACGTAGAAAACAAAAACAGAAAGGAAACAAAGCGTAAACTGAGCAAAGCACGTGAACAATAATTACAAATACACCCGAAACCCACATGGTTGCTACATCCGGTTATGAAGAGTAAGGAATAAGTACGAACAAAATTACGAACTCCCTGAGTACGAACTCATTGTCGTCACGTAAATTATTTTATTTTCTTTCAAGATTGTAAGAATAAGTACCTTTTTTTTCTTTCTTTTTTGCAAACCCCCCACCGTTAACCACTGTCTTACTGCAGTCCGCCTTAACTTAAATCAAAAGTTCATTCGGCCGGAAGCACTTGTATTTAGACTGTCGCTCCGAGTGGAAAATTACTTCCGGGTTACTATTGATTCCTACTAGTGATATTAGACCATTGGGTGAAACATTTTTATGTCAATTCTATCCTAACCATTATCTTAAATATACGCTGTACCTTCTATATATATATATATATATATATATATATATATATATATATATATATATATATATATATATATATATATATATATATATATATATATATATATATATATATATATATATATATATATATATATATAAAGTGAATATCGTCTCCTACGTCAATATGAGCTATGGGCTATCTTTCCCCTAGTCACACTTTAAAAGAAAATTAGCAAATCATTACGAAGTGTCCAGACTTTAGTCAAAATTGACCTCGGCATTGACAAAATAGTGAAATCGTCATTTAAAATGACTAATTCAAAGTGGCATTGCCAAAGGACAATAATTTTTGTTAATTCTGTTATTTGCATAACAACCCGCGCAGCCCTCTCGGCTGAGACAGCCACAAAAAAGAGCTGACATTTTAAGTCCGCTCCATTCACTGGCTGAACTCGTAACATCACACAATTTAGAACGTTAAAATTTAGTTTGGAGGATGAATAGTCCGACTCAGAAAATGAATTAAAAGTACAAATCGGCTGGGACCTGCCAGCAAGAACCAGCCACATGCCATTGGTACAAGAAATAAAAACAAGGTATTGGAGTTGGATAAGACACAAATTGAGAAAATACGTTCATAAAATTACAACGCAGTTCTTCTCTTAGTTTTCCTCAGGGTAAGAGACAATACAAACAAATGACATTTTTATTTCATCTAAGTAAAGAAATCAGTATTATTGCCTTTTTACATTTCTGCCTGTAATAATATAATTTTCAAAGTGTTTTAAAATTAAAACATTCGTAATTTCAATAATCATTATTTAATATATTAACACTGGAATGTCAGTAATAGAATACACACATACAAATACATACAGTGAGAAAGAGATAGAGAGAGAGAGAGAGAGAGAGAGAGAGAGAGAGAGAGAGAGAGAGAGAGAGAGAGAGAGCTATGAAATAATTACATATTTACAATTCAAATTTAAAGCTATAACATGTAAACCTATCTGGATGCTTTGGTCATAAAGCCACGTAGTAACCCATTAACAATAGCATTATGTGAAATGAACAAAATTTTACTAATCATTTAACAGCTTCTATATCACATTTCCAACGGGCTGATCACCCGTTTGCCAGTCACTTCGATTACGGAAACAACAGCAAATGAATTGATTTGCCGTTGCCCTAAAGACGCCAATAGGCGTGATGGGAAACAATGGCAAAGAAAACTTATCTGCTGTTGCCCTAAGACGCCACTAGGCGTAATGGCCACTGACTGCTTTGACGGTCGGTGGCTAAGGACGGAAGAAGAAGAAGAAGAATATCACATTTATATTTTGTAAATATACGGTTAACTTTTTAAGTTTTTGCTTTTGTTTTTTTTTGACTTGGTAGCCTGCCCTGGATATATACTTCAAGCTTTTCTGTGTTTCATTAGTGTAGCCATGAGAAAGAAGTTTCTACTGATAGGTATACACCTAAATGATCAAATGACTGACGCTGTGCCATGGCAACAACTAAAATCACAGGAAAAGGACGGCGTCTCAGTTTGACAGGAACACTGGTAACGCTTGGCTCTAAGTTCATGCGTGGAATAATCTCGTCCACCTCAATAACTGCCCGTTTGATTTCGGCATCAATGACGTTGTTTTGAAGGGCTTTCGCAATTTATTTTGTGCAGCTTAAGAGACCTTTATTTGCATCCAGGTTTCTGAGAAACATGATGAATGAATGTACTGATTTTGAGTCGGAGTGGCTAAGAGGTATGGCGTCTGCCTCGAATTCTAGAGGTACCAGGGTTCGATTCCCCATATAAGGTAATATAATTTATGGAAATATTTTTCATAACCAGTGGTCCTTATGATGTCATACTCTCCTCTGGTCTCCTGGGTAGTGAGATCGGATGCCTAGTCTTCTCCGACAAAGGCGAAAAAAATAGGAGGTCCCGTGTGCAAGTTGGGCACGTTAAAAATCCCACGGCAGTTGGAAATCGTAAAGAGTAGGCTGAAACTCCGCTGCCCTGGCAAAATTAAAAAAATTAGACACCTCATTCATCATGTGACGTATTCTTTCCAGAACGTTGTCTCCATTACAGCTGCTCTGAATGCATCACGATTCTGGGCAAGTCGACCTGCATCAGCCAAAGACAAGTTCAGACTCTCTGTGATGTCCTGGGTCCACCGTCGTCTAGGTCGACCCTTCCCCTTTTTCCAGGGACCATGCCTTCCATCACTGTTTTTTCCAGACTATTATGTCTTTTTATATGACCGAAAAATTTCAGCTTCCTTATTGCGATGGTATTTAGGAGCCAATGTTCCTGTACATTTAGTGAGTGCAGTACTTCTCTGTTGGTCTTTTTTTCTGTCCAGGGTATTCTCAACATCCTTCTGTAGCATTTCATTTCGAATGATGTAATCTTTTTTGCAACTGTTTTATTGAGTGTCCAAGATTAGACACCTACCACCCATAAAAATATTTATAGAATGTGTTATTCCTATATACACACGTTTGGATTCTCGACGGTACTGCGGAGGTCGTGCACTGGGCTGAGATCCTCTTTGTGCGTGTACGAAAGAACAATAAACTACCCAAAACGTGTATTATATATTCATACATATTATTAGAAGGCGGCAGAAAAATAGAAAAATAGGATAAGAGTGGAAAGAGTCAAAATGGAACAAGAGGAAAGGGGAAAGGGGGAGGGTGACCTCAGACAATGGTGTGCAGAGTGTTAAGACCAGCTGGTTTTAGACACCCCATGCGGTGGATAAGACGGTTCTCAAGCTGTTCTCGGCTGGCAGTGTCAGAGGAGCAGGATCTGATCGCCGTGACCTGGATGTCGATGGGGCCATGATGGTCAGGACCATTAAAGTGTATGGCAACTGGTGTGGATCTTTGCTGAGAGATGTCATTCAAGTGCTGGCTGAATCTGTCCCCAAGTTGTTTGCCTGTTTGGCCAATATAGGTTATGCAGCAACGTTTACATATGATCGTACAAATGACTTTGCGCGACTCACACGTGAAGCTACTGGTGATTGTGTACGTAGCCTCAGGAAAAGACACTTTGTGGGTTGAGATGACATACTTGCACGTCGTGCATCGTGTCCGACCACAGGGTAGTGTGCCAAACTGAGTGGCATTCTCCTTTGGAAGACGGCTGCGAACAAGAACATCCTTCAAGTTCTTGTCGCGCCTATATGCCACCAAAGGTGCTTCACCGAAAACTTCCTGGGTCACAGACTCTGCTTGGAGGATAGGGAGATGGTGGAAAAGGATCTGTTTAATTGCAGTACTGTGAGGGTGATAGGTCAAGATCAATTTGACTCTATCCGAAGTGGGTTTATAGTGAGGTTTGAGGGCCTCCTGACGAGAGATGGGGAGCACACGTTGGAGGGCAGAGGTGAGAACATGTTCCGGATAAAGTCTGCTACGGAAGAAATCCAACATCTCATTGGCTCGGAAGTGGAAATCATCATCGTCTAGGCAAAAACGGCGGAGGCGGAGAAGTTGTGAGAAGGGAAGGGAGTCACGACAAGCCCGAGGATGAGAAGAGGTATACAGAAGGTAGCTATGGGCATCTGTCGGCTTGTAGTATACTGAGGTATTAAGGCCGGAAGGCGTGATAGTAATAGTAATGTCAAGAAAGTTGACATATACTGTGGAGATGAGGGGGGTGAACTTGATGGTGGGGTGGAAGTGGTTGACAAAGTCGATGAAGCGGGATAAATCAGTCTCGGACATATCTGTGAGACCAATGACATCATCGATATATCTGCGGTAAAACTCGGGGAAAGGACCGGAGTATTGTTGACATATCTGATGCTCCAAGTGGCCCAAGAACCGGCAGGCATAGCTAGGACCCACCTTTGTTCCCATGGCAACACCACTAATTTGGTCGAAAAACTGACCATTGAATTCAAAGGAATTCAGTTGAAGGACCAGTTCAGCAAGACGGAGAAGAGTGTCAGTGGATATAGAAGGACAAGTGCGCTGGTCAAGAAAAAACCGAAGAGCTCGGAGACCATCAGAGTGGATAATTGAGGTATACAGAGAACAGACGTCTAACAAGAAAAGGCGGTAGGTGCGGTCTGCTGAGAGTCGGATCAGGGAGAAAGTTAAAAGAGCATGATTAGTGCCTTTGACAAAGGAGGGAAGATTCTCAACGATAGGCTGGAAAATGCTATCGAGGAAGTCAGAAATGTGCTCAGTAGGACAGGAACAGGCCGAGACAATAGGTCTGCCAGGGTTGTCGATCTTATGAATTTTGGGGAGCATGTAGAATACAGGCTTGCCCAAAGAACTTTCATGAATCCTAAGATGAGATGCGTGGGGAGGAAGAGCATTGTGATGATTCACGGACAACTATCCGTTGCTATGTTGCGGCCAGTTTTCAAAATCCGTCATCTTACTTCGACTGAAGCTTTTTTGTTATTTTAAAATGTATTCCTCTAGTTATGGTGTTTAAAAATAACTATCTTAAAACATGTTGCAGTCCGCGCCGTTTCTGTATTTTCCCGAAAGGTGGTGCCATTTGAGGACTCGCAGACGTAGTGACATTTCATACCAGGCAAATCATCATTATTGACAGTGTTGTAAGCACAGAGAATGATCTCAAAATGGTACTTGAGCATTATAGAAGGATGGAAATTGTTTGTCGAGATTATCAATGTCAAGTTGAGGGTAATAACAATACAAACAAGAGGAGAGGAGAAATTGCAGGCTTTGGAAAGGTGGCGTATTAAAAAACACAGCTGATAGCCGTGCAAGGTGGTTCATGTTCTGTAACCGCAACGCAGGATAAATTAAGAAATAAAAAAAAACCACACAGGGTGTAGAGAATTGGAGATTGACATGATGACGGATAACGAAGACACGGAAAGGCGACCTTGATCGGATGATACAGGACAAGACACCATTTCATGATTTTATTCGACGGAGCGCTGAAATGTACTGATGATGATGATGATGATGATGATGATGATGATTCACGGACAACTATCCGTTGCTTTGTTGCGGCTAGTTTTCAAAATCCGTCATCTGCTTTCTAGTCAGAAATCAAAGTAATTATCTCATGAATACGAACATTGTTTCCATTTAAGCTAGGGTTTCTTAATTTGTGGTCCATGAACCCGGCCGGGGGTCCGTGATTGTATTCTAGGGGGTCCGTGAATGTATTCTAGGGGGTCCGTGATTGTATTCTAGGAGGTCAGTGAATGTATTCTAGAGAATCAGAGAATATATTCTAGGGGGTCCGTGATTGTATTCTAGGGAATCAGTGAATATATTCTAGGGGGTCAGTGATTGTATTCTAGGGAATCAGTGAATGTTATCTAGGGGGTCCGTGATTGTATTCTAGGGCGTCAGTGATTGTATTCTAGGGAATCAGTGACTATATTCTAGGGGGTCCGTGATTGTATTCTAGGGCGTCAGTGATTGTATTCTAGGGAATCAGTGAATATATTCTAGGGGGTCCGTGATTGTATTCTAGGGCGTCAGGGATTGTATTCTAGGGAATCAGTGAATATATTCTGGGGGGTCCGTGATTGTATTCTAGGGCGTCAGTGATTGTATTCTAGGGAATCAGTGAATGTATTCTAGGGGGTCCGTGATTGTATTCTAGGGAATCAGTGAATGTATTCTAGGCGGTCAGTGATTGTATTCTAGGAAATCAGTGAATGTATTCTAGGGGGTCCGTGATTGTATTCTAGGGAATCAGTGAATATATTCTAGGGGGTCCGTGATTGTATTCTAGGGAATCAGTGAATGTTATCTAGGGGGTCCGTGATTGTATTCTAAGGCTTCAGTGATTGTATTCTAGGGAATCAGTGAATATATTCTAGGGGGTCCGTGATTGTATTCTAGGGAATCAGTGAATGTATTCTAGGGGGTCCGTGATTGTATTCTAGGGTGTCTGTGATTGTATTCTAGGGAATCAGTGAATATATTCTAGGGGGTCTGTGATTATATTCTAGGGAATCAGTGAATATATTCTAGGGGGTCCGTGATTGTATTCTAGGGGGTCAGTGATTGTATTCTAGGGGGTCCGTGAATGTATTCTAGGGGGTCAGTGATTGAATTCTAGGGGGTCCGTGAATGTATTCTAGGCGGTCCGTGATTGTATTCTTGGGGTTCCGTGATTGTATTCTAGGGGGTCCGTGAATGTATTCTAGGGGGTCCGTGATTGTTTTCTAAGGGGTCAGTGATTGTATTCTAGGGGGTCCGTGAATATATTTTAGGCGTCAGTGAATGTATTCTAGGGGGTCCGTGAATGTATTCTAGGGGTCCGTGATTGTATTCTAGTGGGGCCCGTGATTGTATTCTAGGGGGTCCGTGATTGTATTTTAGGGAGTCAATGAATGGATTCTAGGGGGTCCATGTACGTGATATAAATTTTAAAATGTGAATCTTTTCCTATGCTTGTACATACATTTCTTTACAAGAAGGGGTCCAAAGCCTTCACTCGACAATCACATGGGTCCATATCCTTCACTCGACAATCAAATGGGTCCAGAGCTTTTACTCGACAATCAAGTAGGTCCATAGCCTAGACTGGACAATCAAAGGGGCCCATAGCCTGTACTGAACAATCAAAGTGGTCCATAATCTTTATTGGATAATCAAAGAGGTTCATAGCCTTTACTAGACAATCAGAGAGGTCACAGCCTTCATTGGATAATCAAAGATGAAACCCTGGCACAAAAAAAGGTTAAGAAACCATGCTTGAAAAAAAAAACATTAGCACCATTGTTAACGACCATTTCAAGGGAAATTATTTTCTGCCTATCACTTCCTTAGACGACACCGTTAGAATGTTATCAATAGACCAATTAAAGTCAAACATTATCTTCTCCTGTTTCCTACGATGCGGAGAACTATTTTCTTCTCATTTCATATTGCCCCGGATAAAATAAATATGGTACAAAATTCCCTTCGATAATTATGAGCTTCTTCGAGCCGCTACAACAAAATGTGACAGTTGACAGGCAGACGCCGGCTCCTGTGACGAAAACGATTGTATTTTTTTGTTAAATTCTGACTGTTACTTTAACACCCATACGATGGAACCTAAAAGACGTGAGACTAGACTATGAGAAGTTAATGTCTGCTATTCACGCGTCTGGTGAATAAGAAATCCGGTGATGTTATGCAGGTCCGCTTTATATTATTCCGGGGACTGTTTTCTATCAGTGATTGACTGTTTTTGTTGTTCGACGTCGTATCTACTAACGATGTAGAAAGTATAATTACTGACTCGGAGCTGAGTCACGCCTTTAAGAAAAGATATCTTCTGTGACTGTTGATGTGTGTGTCCGTGCTTTTTTATCAGTGGCGGTTCCAATGCGTTTTGGTGGGGATACCTATAAAAAAAATAAAAAAAACTGAAACAAAACAAAATAAGTATACGTTTGTCTATACTAGCGCGAGCATATTACACAAGAAGAGTTTAAGATAATAAAATCATACACAATAAAAACAGTACAGTTTATTTTTCTTCTAGATTGCACTTTCCGGTCAAGCGTTGTGTGGAGCCGAAGTTTCCATTCTTGAACCAAGGGTGTCGTATTGGCTGATGTGAGCCCGTGTTGATGTAGGATTTCTATGATGTTGTCTATCCATCTTCCTCTTGGTCTTCTTCGTGCTTTAAAAGTCCGATCTTCTACTTCTGTACGCAATCAATCAATAATCAAAGATCATAGATCTTCATCAAACACATACCAAGTCCTCCTGTCACGTGCCATCAGCTCAAGTTCTTTCCACGTTTTCCTCATCATTTTCACTTCTTTCTCCCGTTCTCATGTGTTTCTTAGTCTACGTCTGCCTTTCTTACCCTGGGTGTTCCAGAACAAGGAATGCTTTGTAATGTTATCCACAGGTTTTCTCAATGTGTGTCCTATCCTGTACGCACACACGGGTAATTGGTCGGGCTCCATTCTCATAAGCTAGCCACAACACTTTATTTTCTCTGACTATGTGCTTTGATGCAGGATGTACAATTTTCTGTCTAATGTCATGCTGTGATTAATGACTCTTCTAAAACATTTCATTTCACTTATAGAAGTATCATTCATCACTTTAGAGCTCTGAACGGTTCAAAGTCCTTCAGCAAACACATGCTAATTCTTCCTGTCGCGTGCGATTAGCTCAAAGTCTTTTCGTGTTTTCCTCATTCATTTCACGCCTGTTTCCAGCTGTCATCTCCACGTGTTCTTCGTCTCCCTCTACCTTCTTTTACCCTGCGTAATCCAGGACAAGGACTGCCTTGTAATACTATCAATAGGATTCCTCAGGATGTGCTCCATCCATTGCCAGCGCTTTCTTCTCACCTCCTGTTCCACTAACAGTTGTCAGTTATCTTGTCATCAGTTCTACATTAGTGATCTTGTCATCAGTTCCACATTGCTGATCTTGTCATCACTTCCACATTTGTAATCCTGTCATCATGTTCCACATTAGTGATCTAATCGTCATTTTCACATTACAACAGCGATCTTGTTATCAGTTCCACATCTGTAATCTTGTCATCAGTTCGACATTAGTGATCTTGTCATCAATTCCACATCAGTGATGTCATCACTAGTTCTACATGAGTGATCTGGTCATACCACTTCAATCTTTTAATTCTACGCAAACAC
Source organism: Oreohelix idahoensis (assembly GCA_024509875.1). Classification (NCBI taxonomy): domain Eukaryota; kingdom Metazoa; phylum Mollusca; class Gastropoda; order Stylommatophora; family Oreohelicidae; genus Oreohelix; species Oreohelix idahoensis. The sequence goes on from JAMPIV010003762.1 coordinate 280,530, forward strand.
TCATTTATGAAGGTCTAGAAGTTCTATAGATCTAGTACACAGAATATGACGTACTGAAAGAACAGTGAAGATGCAGTAACATAGTCATCATCATCATCATCATCATCCATCCATCCATCCATCATCCATCCATCCATCATCCATCCATCCATCATCCATCCATCCATCCATCCATCATCCATCCATCCATCATCCATCCATCATCCATCCATCCATCATCCATCCTTCATCCATCCATCCGTCATCCATTCATCCATTCACCATCCATCCATCATCCAACCATCCATCATCCAACCATCCATCATCCATCCATCATCCATCCATCATCCATCCAACCATCATCCATCCATCATCCATCCATCGTCCATCCATCCATCATCCATCATTCATCCATCTATCATCCATCCATCAATCATCCATCCATCATCCATCCATCAATCATCCATCCATCAATCACCAATCACCATCCATCCATCACCATCCATTCATCACCATCCATCTACCACCATCCATCCACCACCATCCATCCGCCACCATCTATCCGCCACCATCTATCCACCACCATCCATCAACCACCATCCATCCACCACCATCCATCCACCACCATCCATCCACCACCATCCATCCACCACCATCCATCCACCACCATCCATCCACCATCCATCCAACACCATCCATCCACCACTATCCATCCACCACCATCCATCCACCACCATCCATCTATCACCATCCATCCACCACCATCCATCCACCACCATCCATCAACCACCATCCATCCACCACCATCCACCACCATCCATCCATCACCATCCACCACCATCCATCCATCACCATCCACCCACCACCATCCATCCACCACCATCCATCCACCACCATCCATCCACCACCATCCACCCACCACCATCCATCCACCACCATCCATCCACCACCATCCATCCACCACCATCCATCCACCACCATCCACCACCATCCACCACCACCACCACCACCATCATCATCATCATCATCATCATCATCATCATCATCATCATCATCATCATCATCATCATCATCATCACGATTAATCATCATCATCATCATCATCATCATCATCATCATCATCATCATCATCATCATCATCATCATCATCATCATCATCATCATCATCATCATCATCATCATCATCATCATCACGATTTATCATCATCATCATCAACCATCATCACCATCATTATCAATCATTATCAATCATCATCAATCATCATCAATCATTATCATCAACCATCATCAGTCATCATCATCATCCATCATCATCATCATCATCATCATCATCATCATCATCATCATCATCATCATCATCATCATCATCATCATCATCATCAATCATCACCAATCATCATCCTCATCATTCACCATCAATCACCATCAATCATCATCAATCATCATCAATCATCATCAATCATCATCATCATCATCAATCATCGTCATCATTAATCATCATTATCATTATCATCATTCAACATCATCATCAATCACCATCAATCATCATCATCATCAATCATTAATCATCAATCATCAATCATCATCATCATCATCATCATCCATCATCCATCATCCATCATCCATCATTATCATCAATCATCATCAATCATCATCCATCATCTGAATCACCATCATCATCATCATCATCAATCATCATCATCATTAATCATCATTATCATTATCATCATTCAACATCATCATCAATCACCATCAATCATCATCATCATCAATCATTAATCATCAATCATTAATCATCAATCATCATCATCATCATCATCATCATCATCATCATCATCATCATCATCATCATCATCATCATCATCATCATCATCATCATCAATCATCCATCATCCATCATCCATCATTATCATCAATCATCATCAATCATCATCCATCATCTGAATCACCATCAGTCATCATCATCATCAATCATCATCATCATCATCATCATCATCAATCATCATCAATCATCATCATCCATCATCAATCATCATCAATCATCATCATCATCCATCATCATCATTTATCATCATCATCAATCATCATAACCATCCATCATCATCATCATCATCATCATAATCCTTCTTTATAATCATCAATCACCATCAATAATCATCATCCGCCATCAATCATCATCAATCACCATCAATCATCATCATCATCATCATCATCAATCATCATCATCATCATCATCATCATCATCAATCATCATCATCATCATCATCATCATCATCATCATCATCATCATCATCATCATCCATCATCATCATCAATCATCATCCATCATCATCATCATTCATCATCATCATCATCATCATCATCAATCATCATCATCATCAATCATCATCAATCATCATCATCCATCATCAATCATCCTCAATCACCATCAATCATCATCATCATCATCATCACCTTTCATCTCCCAAAGGAACATATACCTTCAACAAATGTAAGCCATTTTTTCCTTTTCTGTTTCATTGTCGTGGAACGACTTCTCACCGATTCTTTTCTTCTGTCTATTATTTTATATCTCTACTAAAATCTCTATCGTGAGATTGAAAAACTTTATTCCCTTCAGTTGACTTTTTCATTCTTATAATGAAAGAGTCTCTCTCTCTCTTTAACAGTATTTTACTAGCTCAGGATTCTCGGTCCAAGGTAATAAATTATTCACTTCGCCAGCAAAAGTCGAAGGTGGAACAGGCTACGAACGACCGGAAGTGACCTGTGTTGGGTTCACAAAGGGAACTCATGTAAAAAACAGCCGGCAACGGTGGACGACGCTAGGGCGAGTTGAAATGAAGGTAACTTGATACCCCTGGGACCAGAAGATGTATTTGCAACAATGCCACCCAAAATCACAGCCCACCCCTGCCCGGGAACCAGCTGGAATTTTGGGAGGGAATTTTAAGCAGTCATTCTTCTTGTAACCATTGTTGGAAGCGGATGTGATTGTATGGGCCTCGGTCGAGGCTACTTTGTACTTGTTGCAAAATATCCTTAGTGAATTCGTTGAGCGAATCCACCCAGGTTGCGGTTGCAAAGATACTAAACCAGGTTGCGGTTACCAGATACTAAACCAGGTTGCGGTTACCAGATACCTAAACCAGGTCCAGGGTACAAGTTCATGGTACCAAGATTACCCTTACCCAACCTTATCCTATCACCCAGTAACCATCCCACACATCCCATAAACAGAAGAGGCATTCAGCAGAGGTGACTTACCCCATCCTTATCTGTGATGTGCACTGAGTCCAGGGAAGCAGACTCTGACACCCTCTGAACCCATTAACTGTTATAAGACCAACCTACTGGGGCAGACCAAACCAAGAGAGTTCGAACCAAAATCATCTCCGCAGCTACTACAGTCCTTGAGGAGATGAGTATTAACACCTACCAGCAACACTACCATAGAAAAGATCTCTGGTCCAAGTGATGACCACACTAGTTGATTTTTTTTTTTTATAAACAGTAGAGCTAAACTTTTTTTCATATTTATATGTGTATATAAAAATGTAAGATTCCATACCCTTTTATCCAACTTTACATAACAGAGTCTGTTGTTATTTTTCTTGTTAACTTTATTTGGGTGGTATTTTGTTTTAAATATAATCTACACCCTGGGGGCTCAGCCATAATTCAATTAATTTCTATTGGGTCGGGATATTTTAAATGTGGCTGGACACCAAATCTCTTTCTCAACCTTGTGTGCTTTACACAGTCCTTTTGTAGGATCCCTGAGGAAGAATTTATCGTCCAGAAAATATCTTGTTTAGGTACCAGAATTCTCTTTTAAGTAAATTTCTAGTACACTATTTCCCGAGGAGAGGCAGTTTTCTTCAAACTCAGAAGCTATCAATAAGACATTATTATCTGTATTCTTCCATTCCATTCAAGCTGTCCTATCTCCTCAAAAAATTTCCTTTAACATGAGAGAAGCGGCTGTAGAGGAAAATGAGCCTCAAGCACTTAGTCTTCAGTCAATTTCGATAACCTCACCCACTCTCTGGGATCAGAAAGTGAAGAAGGTCCAAATTTCCTTGGTACCTGGTGGGCAGGAACAACTGGTAGACTTATCTTTCTCTGTCACTGGAGAAACAGGGATAGAAGATCATACACGCTCTCATACCCGGGGAGATAGGTATGTGTCCTTAGACAGGTCAAGCAATATGACTAAAATAAGGTTGTGTATGAGGTTGGCAACCTCATCATGCAAAACTATTTGCTATAGACCCAATTGTAAGCAGAGTGTAGGCTTTAGGGCAAGCTCTTTGCCAGGAGGCAAGCTTCAATGGAGGATCCAGAAGGGAGAAAAGAAGAGAGGTATATTTTTGCGAGCAGGCTTGCTCAACCCACCTCAACTACTTATTGAAGAGGAAACGGATAGCCAGGTGTGGATTACAGGCATACCGTTTGACAGAGGAAAAATAGGAAATATTTGGATTGAAGGAATGGAGGACACGATACATGAATGTAGTGTCCGACATAAGAGAAGAGTCGGCTCGAACTTAGTTGGCCGTTGGCCGAACTTTCAAAAGGGGGCTTATGTCGTGGAACGACTTCTCACCGATTCTTTTCTTCTGTCTATTATTTTATATCTCTACTAAAATCTCTATCGTGAGATTGAAAAACTTTATTCCCTTCAGTTGACTTTTTCATTCTTATAATGAAAGAGTCTCTCTCTCTCTTTAACAGTATTTTACTAGCTCAGGATTCTCGGTCCAAGGTAATAAATTATTCACTTCGCCAGCAAAAGTCGAAGGTGGAACAGGCTACGAACGACCGGAAGTGACCTGTGTTGGGTTCACAAAGGGAACTCATGTAAAAAACAGCCGGCAACGGTGGACGACGCTAGGGCGAGTTGAAATGAAGGTAACTTGATACCCCTGGGACCAGAAGATGTATTTGCAACAATGCCACCCAAAATCACAGCCCACCCCTGCCCGGGAACCAGCTGGAATTTTGGGAGGGAATTTTAAGCAGTCATTCTTCTTGTAACCATTGTTGGAAGCGGATGTGATTGTATGGGCCTCGGTCGAGGCTACTTTGTACTTGTTGCAAAATATCCTTAGTGAATTCGTTGAGCGAATCCAACCAGGTTGCGGTTACAAAGCAAAAACTCAGGTTGCGGTTACCAGATACTAAACCAGGTTGCGGTTACCAGATACCTAAACCAGGTCCAGGGTACAAGTTCATGGTACCAAGATTACCCTTACCCAACCTTATCCTATCACCCAGTAACCATCCCACACATCCCATAAACAGAAGAGGCATTCAGCAGAGGTGACTTACCCCATCCTTATCTGTGATGTGCACTGAGTCCAGGGAAGCAGACTCTGACACCCTCTGAACCCATTAACTGTTATAAGACCAACCTACTGGGGCAGACCAAACCAAGAGAGTTCGAACCAAAATCATCTCCGCAGCTACAACAGACCATGAGGAGATGAGTATTAACACCTACCAGCAACACTACCATAGAAAAGATCTCTGGTCCAAGTGATGACCACACTAGTTGATTTTTTTTTTTATAAACAGTAGAGCTAAACTTTTTTTCATATTTATATGTGTATATAAAAATGTAAGATTCCATACCCTTTTATCCAACTTTACATAACAGAGTCTGTTGTTATTTTTCTTGTTAACTTTATTTGGGTGGTATTTTGTTTTAAATATAATCTACACCCTGGGGGCTCAGCCATAATTCAATTAATTTCTATTGGGTCGGGATATTTTAAATGTGGCTGGACACCAAATCTCTTTCTCAACCTTGTGTGCTTTACACAGTCCTTTTGTAGGATCCCTGAGGAAGAATTTATCGTCCAGAAAATATCTTGTTTAGGTACCAGAATTCTCTTTTAAGTAAATTTCTAGTACACTATTTCCCGAGGAGAGGCAGTTTTCTTCAAACTCAGAAGCTATCAATAAGACATTATTATCTGTATTCTTCCATTCCATTCAAGCTGTCCTATCTCCTCAAAACGCCTCGCGACATTCATTACGTCATGTTCATTCCATGTCCTCTACATCCCCCTCATGTCTGTATCCAGTTCTCTTCTCCATGTGTTCTCCTACCCTGGGGATTCCAGAACAAGGACTGCCTTGTAAAGCTATCAACAGGTTTCCTCAATGTGTGTCCTATCCATCACCAGCATCTTTTTCTCAACTCTTGCTCCACTGGCCTTTGTCTGGTTCTTGTAATCAGTTTCCAATTAGTGTACTATAAAGTTTTATTGAAGTCTTCGTAATCTAAGATTTCTACAGTCTGAGTTAGTCGGCCTCACACCCAGTAGCGTTTGCCTGGTTCTTGTCATCAGTTCCATATTAGTGATCTAGTGTGATGGGCAAAAAGGGCGTTGAAATAGGCTAGAGACTTCACAGATTGAAGATGCTCGATATAATAAAAGTGAATATCTTAGAGATCAGTTTAAGAAAAAAAAACAGTTTGAAGATTGTTCTGACTGTCAAACGAAAAAATTAAGAATAAATAAATTTCTGACGTAAAAAGATGTGACGTCATTGCATCTTGCATCGATTTCACTTCTTTTTCTGCTCAAATATTTGTTCTTATATAAGAACATTCCTTAATACACACAAGATCTGATAAGGTCCTTACCGACCGCGACTGTTCTTTATTTATATTCGCAGTTATTTTATTTCAAAGCGGAATTCGAAAATTGACTTTGGCAAATTCTTTCTTGAAGCTTCTGGAATATAATTACATTATCACAGCTACATTCTTCCTTTGTCCTCATCTCGGTCTTCAAGTACATGCAATGCGTCTACAATTTTTTTTATTTTGGTGTGTTTCTTGTACAGAAGTAACCAGATTTTCTTATGAATACAAATTTATGAACAGCTTCGTTTCATATCATGAGGTTTTTATTTTCATACACTGAATATTTTTGCAGAGTGGAAGCCGAATGTATTGAATAAAGATGGTTAACAAGTAGTTTCTTGTTCAGGAATGCCCTGTCTGGCACAATCTAAACATCATCTTCTTTGATCCTTAGACTATGACTGACAAAGCAGTCAGTGGTCATCACGCCTAATGGCGTCTTGTAAGGCAGCAACAAACTGTCCCCATTTTGCTCGATCGGTGGCCATCCTTCGTGCCGTGCCCCAACACTGGTTCTTACTTTGCATCTCAGCCACCACTGTTCTCGGCCAGGTTGTCTTTGGTCTGCCTCTCTTTCGCCGCCCTTGTAGAGTCCGCAGCATATCGGTTCTGGTGATGTTGTCAGGGTCCCTTCTGAGGACATGGCCAACCTAGTTCCAGCGTCTGCCCAATGATGGTGGACATGCCTTTTTGACTGCATCGTGTTAGCAGTTCCTGGTTGTAGATAGTATTCGGCCATAAATTTGAATAATTTTCCAAAGGCAGGTTGTGTGAACAAAGGGTGATTTCGACATTTCCTTTTCTGTTACTCTCCAACACTCCGCGCTCTACAAAAGTACAGAAAGTAGTATAAACATACCGTAATATTTTCTTATTGCTATAAAAAGAATTTCATAAACTACAAATCAGTCTGAAGGAGGTAGGACTCATTAATGTCACCCTTTAGCTCCGCAGATAGCATAGGTCTTCAAATAATGTCTCCTCAGATCCTCTTCGTTAATTTTCAGACGTCATCTTGAATATGTTCAAAGAAAGCAGTGATCAGTTTGAGGCTGGTCGTATCCCCGTAGAGTTGGTTTTTTTCAGGAATAGCACTAGTGATGGTCATATGCACGTTCTCTGTTCCTCATATGTTGGGCACCTTTGAAGTAAATGTTCAACTGTCTGGTACTTGTTTGATTCTTTCCATCAGTTTTATATGTGGGATATTGTCATACCCATGTCTTCTTTCTTTGCTACGCAATCATCTATTTCCCTGCTGTTATTGTGTTCTACATTTGAGAAACTGTCATAAATACTCATTCATTTATTTATCTCCCCTCAGTTCCGAAACGAGCATAGTCCTTTAGTAAACGTATGCTAAGTCTTCCTGTCCCGTGCCTTCCGCTCATCACCCCTTTCATGCCCGTCTTCAGTTCTCTTCTACGTGTGTTCTTCAGTCTCTCTATGTCTTTCTAAAACTAGGAATTTCAAAATTGGGGTTCTCTTGTAACGCTATCAACAAGTTTCCTCAATGTGTATCCTATCTATCCCCAGCGTCTTCTTCTCATCTATTGTTCTACTGACACGTGTCTGATTCTTGTCATCACTTTCATATTTTAATAACAGCCCCTTCCGTCATAACTGAAAGTCGATATGCGCCCCTGAAGTGACCGCACTCAGCTGACTATTGTCGTGATGTTCCTTTCGACGTTTTCTCCTCTCTTCTTCTTGCCGTGAGAGCTTCTTTCCGCCCAATCTGAGGTGGCGCCTTAGGGAACATCGCCACTTGTTGCGATTGTCAGCTTTATCCTCCCTGCTTGCTGGATTTATGTCCAGTGCCCTCATGTCTCACTTGTACACATCTTTCAACTTCACCTTTATGTTAGTGAACTGAATTGTTTTTGTTGAAGTTGGTGGCTTAACATTTTCTACAGGAGGGGGGAACACGGGCCCAAACCCCAGTGGCGTATTCTCTATGTGTGCTGTGCGTGCTGCGCACACCTATGCTCGAAGGAAAATAAAAATTTAATTTATTATTCTATAAAATATTTCTCTTCTAATGTTCTGCTTTCGGACCGCACGCATCAGGATAACGGATTTTCCCGCATAGAATCTACGAGTATATGTAGTTTCAGTTTCCCAGACGCGTTTTATAGTGCAGTTTTTATTGGTTGGTAGCAATCGCCCGAAGTTTCTCGGGTAATTCCGTCACAATGCGTGCTGTACCTTTCGGTTTCACGTTTGAAGGCTGGTTTGTGTGGATCGGGGTCATCGCCAGATACGTCAATACAATACGAACATGCGTGCGGTCGGGTTGCAGCTCTCGAGTTTAAAAATCGGCTATGTCCAAGTCCAGTGTTTTTGTGTGTGATTAATTTATGTTAGTTGCCGGGAGTGCAGATTATTACAGTGACAGTGAGTTTCAAGTTGTAAGTTAATTAGTATTTCGGAGATAATTGACATATACCCAAAATGCAAGTGTTGGACGACATCGCTAAAAAGAAGTTTTGTTCACTAAGTTTTAGTGAAAAACTATCAATTGTGAGTAACGGTAAACCATGTCCTGAGTTACCACTCTTAAAAACAGTACATAAAACTAAGACAGAAGTATACACACGCCATTTTTCAACAGCTCATTACAAGTCGGTGGATTGGTTAACTGGTTGTGAAAAGAGGAATAAATTGTTCTGTTGGCCTTGTTTTTTAATTTTCTTCAGAAGGCAACGTATGAAGTAGAAATGGTTTTGATGATCTTAACCACTTAAGTACAGCTGCACAGCGACACGAAAAGACTAAAAGCCTTGTCCAGTGTTTTTTTCAGCTGAAAATGTTTGGCCGACAAAGAGTGGACGTCTTGCTTAATGATCAGCTCGATAAAAGTATCAGCCAACATAATGAACTTGTAAAAAAGAATCGAGATATCTTGAAACGTCTTATTGATGCGGTATGCTTCCTTGGTAAACAGGAGCTTCCTTTCCGAGGACATGACGAATGTAATGACTCTTTCAACAGAGGCAACTATTTAGAGTTTCTGGATGCACTTCAGCAATATGACCCTCTTTTGGAACATCACCTAGAGAGCTCTACAGTTTTCCGCGGAACCTCTCCGGCTGTGCAAAATGATCTCATTCAGGCTATCTCTGAAGTCCTCATTGATGAAATAAAGAAGGAAGTCCACGTTTCAAACTTTGCTGCTATACTTCTGGATGAGAGTTGTGATATCACGTGCAAATCACAGCTGTCAACCGTCTTAAGATATGTATTAGATGGTGTTGTTTATGAAAGGTTTGTCGGGCTTACCGACGTTAGTCAGGATAGAACCTCAGAAGGTTTGTTTAAACATGTAGTTAGCACGGTACAACAATACAAACTTAAAGATAAGTTAGTTGGGCAAACTTATGATGGAGCGTCTGTGATGGCAGGTCATTTGGATGGCTTACAAAAAAGGTTATTGATGTTTACCCAAAAGCACTCTTTACTCATTGCTGTGCCATGCATTGAACCTCGTCTTGCAACAAAGTTTGATGAATATCAAAAACTGCAATATTTTTTTATAACTCTCAATGGTCTTTCTGCATTTTTCTCAAAATCGTCTAAGAGAACAATAGCTCTTCAAGAATTTCTTTCTAAGAAGTTGCCAACTATAGCACCTACCAGGTGGAACTTCACTTCCAGATTAGTACATACAGGGAACGATCATTGGTTAGAGCTTATTGACTTTTTTGAAAATGTCATTGATTGTTCTTTAGAATGGGATGCTGACACAGTGGTTAAATCGCAAGGCTTTTTGTCTTTCTTAAGGAGCCTAAATACAATTTTCCTAGTTCAAGTATTTTCAAGATTATTTGCATATACAGTTGTTTTATACAATTTACTTTAAACAAGAAATTTCGATATTTTGTACTGCTGCAAGAAAATAGAAGAGATCAAAAATGAACTTCAACGAGCAAGGAATACTGCCTTTAATGAGATTTGGTATGCTGCATTAGGAAGGAGGGGAGAAGAGTTTGAATCATCTACAAATAAACGACGCCGTGGTTGTATAGGAAAAGATGCATGTTGCCAACTGTATTTTGAAATCATTGATAACATTAGTGTTCACACAGAAACACGGTTTGCAGCTTTAAAGAAACTTGAGTATTTCCACCTTCTTTATGAGCAAAAGTATACCAGTTTCAAGAAACATTTTCCAGAGGACCTCATCAAAAAATTAAAAGACGTTTATGGAGAAATGTTCGACTATGTAAGATTGAAGAATGAACTTGTTGTACTTTATTGTTCGGATGAGTTCTGCAACAAGTCAGTTCATGAGTTACTGCAGTTCTTAGTTGAAAATGATCTCAGTTTAGGCTTTAAAGAAGTGTTCAAACTGGCAGAATTGATAATGACAATTCCAGCAACTACTGCTTCTGTAGAAAGATCGTTTTCAGCTTTAAAGCAAATCCACAGTTACCACAGATCTACACAAGGTCAAGATCGACTCTCCAGTCTCAGCCTATTGTCCATTGAAAAGGAACTTTTGAGCAAGGTTAGAATGAAGAATACATTTTACGATGCTGTAACAGAGAAATTTCTGCAAAAGGAAAGAAGAATAGATCTGATCTTAAAGCGAAACCTGTATGTGAAAATATGTATTACTTAATTAATGTTTTTCTTCCAGCCGAATAAGTATCGTAACTATCGTTGCGTAATTGAATATAGTTGGTTTTTAAATTAAGAGGGGAAGGGGTTAAATAGTAGGCGTACATATTCATTTTAAGTAGCAGCACGCCTAGCTCGCATTACCAGGATACGCCATTGTCAAACCCACCACTCCTTAGGCCGCTTACACACGAGCGTTTCTTGACGCGCGTTTCTCACGCGTGACGAATGAAGGAGTAAGGGATTTACAGGCTGCTCAGCCGAGCGAGACTGTCTGTAAATCCGTACTCTTTCATTCGTCACGCGTGAGAAACGCGAGTCAAGAAACGCTCGTGTGTAAGCGGCATTAGTCTCCTTTTACAACACGCGTGGAGGGTTACAGTGGTAATATTCTTTGCTCCCCTTTTGGGAATTGGTAACACACAATTAATGGAATCTTCTTCTTCTTCCTCGTTCGCCCTTAAAAGGACATTGGTTGCGTTGTGTCTGTTTACAGCAAAGCTGTGATATTTGCGCCTTTCGCCAGACACATCCGACTTCTGCACGGCATTTTTTGGGGACCGGGTTTACCTTCCCACTTCGATCCCTACTCTCTCAGCCAGACTGCAGTGGTGCAGCCTGTTTCCAGGACCATCACTTGGAGGTGGAGTAGAGTCTTGGTCAGCTCTGGTTCGCTGATGCTGACGCAAGCAGTCAAGCTATGAGTCGCGGACTGGGGATTAAACTGTATGACTGAGGACCAACGCTCACTGCGTTGGTCTGTTTTGACACTGGCGCCGTATATTATTTCGTGATTTTTATAAGTGACGAACAGCAAAGTGTTAATTAACTAAAACTCTGCTATATCCGGTGTTAAACACTAAAAAGAAAGTGTTATTGTCTACAAAAATAAAACGTGTTTAGTAAATTCGTGTTCAGTTGCTAAAATTTTGTTCTTCCAATTGTATACAATAAGTTTGAGGTATACCACTTGTAATCGTGTTTACACTAACAAAGATATTGCACATTATGACAATCTATCCAGTTTCCTTCAGCTTGATGTATAATATGCAGGGCCGAATGTTTGGCGTTGCGCACCAGACCGTCTTGGAAGTGGTGCGGAAATGTATATAAAATTGTTTTAATAACAATTTTAAAAGAACAGTTAAAACTGGATTGTTTCAGTATTGTGATCTGTTTTAATGTTTACATTGATTTGTTTTATTAAATATACGTTTTTTCGATTATTCCATGTTTATATCATTCCTTTTTTGTCCATAAAAACATCGTTTTAAGCGCCTATCTGACAAAATTCAACATAAATTGTAAAGCATTGCTACCATAAGATTTTAAAAACATAAATGTATTGTTGTTGTAAAGTGCTACAGTGAACAGTAGCTAGGTCAGATGGCCGTCTGTTTAATCTTTCAAGGCTGAGGGCAAAAACAAAAATCAGAAGGGTCACTATAAGAGACTTGTTGTTCGCTGATGATGCTGCAGTCGTCACTCAAAGCCAACAGGAGATTCAGAGCTTGATGAATCGCTTCACTAAAGCATGCAAGGACTTTGGCCTCACAATAAGTCTAAAGAAAACGAATGTGCTGAGTCAGGATGTGAGTGCTGCACCAGTTATCACTATCGATAACTATGAATTGGCAGTGGTGCACCACTTCACATACCAAGGGTCTACCATCAATGACAAACTCTCACTGGATACAGAAATCGACAGCCGCATTGGCAAAGCTGCAGCTACCTTTGCCCGCCTCACATCGCGTGTTTGGGGAAACTCTAAACTCACAATGAAGACCAAAGCTGCGGTATATAATGCCTGCGTCACCATCACACTCCTATATGGCAGCGAGACCTGGACGACCTATGCTAAGCAAGAAAGAAGGCTCAATACCTTCCATTTGCGGTGTCTACGCTGCATCCTCGGCATCTCGTAGAAAGATAAAGTGACTAATGTCGAGGTGTTGTCACGTGCTGGCCTTCAAAGTATGTATACGCTTTTTAGACAGCGCAGACTTCGCTGGCTTGGCCATGTTCGCCGCATGGAAGATGGTCGCATCCCAAAAGATATCTTCTACGGAAAATTAGCAGATGGCAAGAGAACTGTTGGGCGACCACAGCTGAGGTTCAAAGATGTGTGCAAGAGAGATATGAGGTCACTGGACATGGATCCAGCAACATGGGAGGATGAGGCTGCCGATCGCACTAAGTGGCGATGCTATTTACGGCGCCACCTCAGATTGGGCGAGGAGAGGCTCACACAAGAAGCAGAGGTGAGGAGAAAACGTCGAAAGGAGCACCAGGAAAATAAGCAGCTGAGGGCTGCCACCTCAGGGGCGCATTCCCATAGTCAGTTATGACTGAAGGGGCTATTATTATTATTATTATTAGAACAGTAGCAGAAATTACGGCGTGATCCAACTCAACAGCGTGAAATTGAATCTCGTAAGAATATGAAAGGAAACTCTATACAGAGCGATACAGCATGAGGTTATCTGATCATCAGAAGTGCCTCCCCCATCGATCAAGTGTTTCGGCTCCTTAATCTTCTTTACACTCTAATGGGAGCGAACCCACTCCAGCTTGGTTGCAGCTTTCAACTTCCTGTATTCTGCCAGCTGGAGGCAATTATGAAAGTAATATCCTATGTTGAAAACAATTTACTGTTCCGAGTTCCATAACCCGTTGCGGTTGTTCCACAGCCAGAACGATGCACTTTCCGCAGTTTTCACTGATCCTCTTAAGTGCCCTTGTTCTTGACTGTCCTTTTAAACCCAACAGTTTTAGTAAATCATACACTTAGGCAGCTACGAGACATCTTGCACCTGTCTCAACAGCCATGACCTTTGCGGTGAACTATCATGTCTCAAGTCCGTGAATCTGATTATCGTGCTTGACCAATTTGAACGAGTTGTCAAATACAGTACGACACGATGGAGGGGGAGAAGAGGGCGCCGTCAAGAGACCTTGGAACTCCAAAAAACACTCTAGGGTTGGTTCTGATAATATGTTCATGTTTACAGAAGCGATTCACGTAAATTTACACTAAAAGATTGCATACTTCATATTTAGAATTCTTTACAATTCCGGCACAGGATTGAATACTAATTACGGAATAAACGTGTGGATAATATAGAGGAGACAAAACATGATACTGTGTTCTACCAAATGTGTTATTGGTAAACAGTGGATTTTTAAAAAAAGATCGATGATACACTTACTAGGATAATGCAAATCGCCTACCTTGCGGCCACAATAACGTCGTCAGAGACACTCAAACAAAAACAGAAAGGAAAGAAAGCAAGAGATATGCCAGAAACAGGAACAATAAAGAGGAGAATAATACAACCCGGTTATCTGTTGGAATCGTGCTATGAACGTGCAAAAACTAAAAATGCTTTTAAGTCGTATGAGCCAGTTAGCGAGGACTGTCATCGTAGAGAGGCGTCTCATCATGTAAAAAACAACTACAGAAATAACGACTGTAATATAAAAAATAAAGAAATAAAAAGTGAATCAAAAATACGTCATTGATGGAAATTAGGAATAATTACCTGCAAAATAGGTCTTTTTCTGAGTCTCATAAATCTATAACCCCAATCCGCCGTTATAAATTCCGAGACAATTTCGATTCTAGGACCCTAAGCATGCTGTCCCATATATTTTAAATTTAAAACTGGCATTTCTGATGTCTCGCCGACATTATTTCGACAGCCTTTAATGCAGAATATTAAAGATTAACAAAATAGATTATATCACTGCCTCTATTATTTGGAACGAATTGATAACAGAGGGCCGCACAATAAAACCATTTCAAATTAAGAAATTGTATGTTTCGAAATGTCAGATCTAACAGTAATTTACCTTTCTTGGGCTAACGAACATTCCTACATAAGTTAATGTTATGTTATAAATGATTCAGTCAATTAATAAAAACCCTTTAGTTCCCGAAGGAGCATAGGCCTTCACAAACACATTCACGTCTTCCTGTCATGTGACATCAGCTCAAGGCTTTTTCGTGTCTTGTTCTTCATATTCATATCTGTCTCCAGAGCTCTATTCTCCAAGAGGTCTTCGGTGTACGTCTACTTCTCTTACCATGGGTGTAACGCTGGCTGTGGAACAACCGCAATGGGCTATGGAACTCGTTACAGTAAAATCTAGCCTCACCTGCGGAATAGGAAACACCCTGAAATTTTTCTAACTCCGCAATACATCAAGTTTTTCATTGTATTGGTGACAGGACGGCAGTGTTACAAAAAACAGATGTGCATTACACTGGACAACAAATTTTGACTTTTTGTGTGTATCTGAGATTAAACCAAGTTACCTTTGTGTTGTTTGGGCTATTGAATATGACAATGGCCATTAAAACACCAGATTAGATCTAGTTTTTAAAATATCTATAAAACAAGTTTTACACATTTGCATATACATACCATATGATAATAATGTTCATAGCTGAAATGATTCACAGCGACGCCTTTTTTCCTGTCGCTTGTAATGAGTTTCTGGAGCATCTCTCACAAGGGTCCAAAAATAGTCTGCTAGCATTGCTGCATTCCATTTCCCTTGGTACCTTTTTTCGAGGGTAGTAATGTCCTGATGAAATCGTTCTCCATGCTCGTCACTGACAGCACCGCAGTTAGCAAGGAAGAAATCCAGATGGGAGTGTAAAAAGTGTAATTTCAAAGACATGTTGCACCCTAGTCTCTCGTAGCGCTGCAAGAGGGTTTCTACAAGCTCCTGGTAATTGTCAGCCTTATTGTTTCCTAGAAAGTTTGTGGCCACTTGCTGGAAAGCATTCCAAGCTAACTTTTCATCACCTGTGAGGATATCATCAAAACGCTGATCCCGGAAGAGCTGACGTATCTGTGGACCTACAAATACACCTTCCTTGATTTTGGCCTCACTAAGTCTTGGAAATGTATCACGAAGGTATAAAAATCCTGCCCCATTTCAATCCATGGCCTTTACAAAATTCTTCCTTAGTCCAAGTTTGATGTGGAGAGGAGGGAGCAAGATCTTGTGGGATTCTACAAGTGGTTCGTTAAGTACATTCTTTTCCCCCGGTTCAAGTATGCACTCACAGAATCTACAACACAAATGATGACAAGGAGGAAATGTGGTTGCAATGACTGCTACAGATTGCGTCATCCAATTGGCGCTCAATGCTATCCGTCTCGTGGGGAATCACGCGCCAGGGCTATAGAAAAGAGAAGCACTAGGTCATTCGCGTCGGGAAGGTGAAGCCACCAGCCTACCGAACCCCCCCCCCCCCCACCCCCCCCCCCCCCCCCCCACCCCCCCCCCCCCCCCCCCCCCCCCCCCCCCCCCCCCCCCCCAACCCCCCCCCCCCCCCCCCCCCCCCCCCCCCCCTTTCCCGATATAGAAAACTAGAGCTAATTCGTGATTTCTAAGTTCATATTCGTGATCAGCATGTCCACATTAGTTAAAAATAGCTACTTTTGTCTCTGATACATGTTGGCTGTTGTCCAGTGTTATATGGGGTGTGGGACCCAAAGATGCAGCAATAGAGAATGCAGTCAGCGACCCATAGCTTGACTGCTTGCATCAGGATCAGCGAACCAGAGCTGGTCAAGACCCTACTCCACCTCCACGTGGTGGTCCTGGAAACAGATTGCATCACTGCAGTCTGGCTGAGCGAGTAAGGATCGCAGTGGGAAGGCAAACCCGGTCCCAAAAAATGCCGTGCAGAAGTCGGATGTGTCGACCGAAAGGTGCAGGTATCACAGCTTAGGCGTAAACAGACACAACGCAACCTACCGTCCTTTTCAGGACGAACGAGGAAGAAGAAGAAGATATGGGGTGTCAGGCGAAGTTAGATTTCAGAGGCCAGCTCGCAAAGAATTCATGCCTCGTCGGCTTCACGAAGGCGTGTCAGTGGTGTGCTGCGGAACGACCGCAATAATTTGTCTTCACTTTGTTACTTTCACAATTGCCTCCTGCTGGCGCAATTGTGGATTTTAAAGCTGCCACCAATGTGGAATGGGTTCATTTTCTACACAAGACAACAACAGGCTGAGATACTTGGGAGTCATGACCCAGGTGGGACCGCCCCCCCCTGAGAGTGTAAAGGAGAATAATGGGCCGAAACACTTGTTCGAAGGGGAGACGTCCTCTGATGATCAGATTGCATCCTGTTGTATCGCTCTGTATAGAGTTTCCTATCACCATGGCGTTTCCAGAACATGGACAGCCTGATAATGCTAGTGGTTTACTCAATGTGTATTCTATTTATCTCCAGTGTCTTTGCTAATAATCTACCCTTATTATTTAAAGAGCTGTATTTTGGTCTTTCTAGACCAAATCATCTCCTTGTCAAAAGGTCACGATCTGAGTATATGTATTATACCTGTCAGCCCTGTTAAATTCCCAAGGGTCTCTGAAAAGACGAAGAACGAATTTGCCTACTGTTTAATCAGGCAATTGTCGTAGAGAGCAACTAATATGAGGTAGGTTATGGCAGTCTCATCATGTTGTTGTTGTTGTTGTTGTTGTTTAACTAGGGCTGCTGAGCTTCTCGCTGTTTTGCAGCCAGTACCAAGTTGAAGATTCCTTGGTATTATCTACACTGTAGATCTAGGCTTTTCCTTTGGCATTTCTGTCATTCCGAAACCTGCTGAGTTGAAGTCATGAGCTTCAGTTTCTCCAGCTTGGCGTGCGTTTAAAGGATCATCACATCTGGTTCCAAGCTAAAAGGAAGAAACGCATGACATACTGTGCATTTCCTGCTATCCAATGTGGCTCTCCAAATATGCAGAGCTAAAATTCTTTGCTCTAACTCTGAGCTCTCCTAAGGAATCATCACGTCCTTCACACAGCCACTTCTCAGCCCCATCCTCCATTCTCTACCTGGGGTCCATAGTGAGATCCTCTTGCATGCAATCAACCAGGTCAAAGCCAAAGATTCACGTCTGGGGCTCAAGGGACTTCTCCAAGCTTAGTGTGCAATGCTGGGTTCTCAACAAGTTTCACCACAGCGGGAATCCGTGAAAGTGTATGGATGATTTCAAGAGTCAATGAGGGTGATATTAACCTCACAGACAGAAGTTCACATCAAAATGTATTTACATACTAGCAATAACCCGTCAAATTTACATGTTTTTAATTGCAGCCACCTTATCATTTTGATCCATAATAATAAGTCTGCAATACTTTAAATTAAAATTTTGCCTAATCCTCAACTTTCTTTTATTCTTAGAGTCGACGCCTGGGCCCGCTGATCAGTCTCGATCGTGAGATGGGCGCCTAGTAAATATCGTTGAAGTTTCGTTACGCTCCAGATGATTGCAAGCAATTCATTCTCAAGAATGGGATACTTGGTTTCCATAGGTGTAAGTTGTCGACTAATATGAGGATTAGGCAATCTCAAAATAGGTGCCTTAGAAAAAATACACTTTAATGTAGTTTAGGGTATCAGAACAACAATCAAAAACTTACATTTTAAGGTTATTTTTAAGAAAATGATGAGTTAAATCCGTTTCCCGAATGGAACTGGACAGAAGAGTATCTTTATTGTCTGTTGATTTAATCTGCATTTCCGCACCTTCCTGTCTCCATTTCATGTACTGTTTATCAATCGTGTTGTTGGCTTCTTTCCATAATCAAACTGTTCATGCACACCTTCATTTGCGCACTTTTCTATTTTCGAGAGAGTACATTAACTTTCAACCACAGCTAAGGGGGTGCAACTGTGGTGGAAAGTTAGACAATAATTGTATTGTTTCCCTTATATGTGACTGACCGACCGACGTACTTACGGCGGGTATTATGGTATTGAACTATAGTATGCGCATAGTTGGTGGTCATATAAGGATGACTTCAGTTATGCCTCGATGCATCATCTCATCTTGTAAAACACAACAACAGCAGCAAGAGCATATGCATACTTGGCGCAGGATTCCTATCTGGGGTCCAGCTGCTGTCGTGGGACCTCATGCTCCATGAAGAGCAAAAAATGGGAAATGATTATGCTGATGATGATAAGGTAAGTGTCGTTTGTACATCGTTTGACATGAACAAGCATTGGTATACAACAGTTTGACGAGGTACATTGCTATTCATAAAAGATGCATTCTGATCGTGTTGAAGAACTGCGCACGATCATTAAAGACTTCGGGTTTTCCCGAGAGAGGGTTCCTTCAATTATCGTTGCGCAGACTTTATGAAAGAAGTAAATTGCGTTGTTAAGGATGACGTCAGGGTGAAATTGTGACGTCAGTTGGAGAGTGGAGAGTGGCGATTGGTCGGACCTGTGGAAGGACAAGGTGCCCATTTTGGTTGTGTGCAGAATTCACACTATTCAGGATTTGTGTGTTTCCGAGGCAGGCTAGAGGTATACGTGGGGATCAAAAGTTAAAGCATACGCAGAAATATTATATCTGCAGTTTACCTTAGACAAGGTAGACAATGAAAATGTGGGTAGTATGAATGACTATGAGCAATGAATGAAGATGCTGCACGTGTAATGTCAAAGAGTGAAGCCTGAATTGATATATAAACAGTTCACTCTGTTGTACTTTATCTTGTGGATTAAACCTTCGATCGTCCTGGTATATTTTTATTACTTGAATCCATGTTGTGTACGTCAGTCCATCGTGTGAGAAGTGTCCGTCAATTGTCAGAAAATCACAACAAATCGGTCATTCTAAAGCGGGGGCAGGCAAGCCAGGAACTGTGGTGTTCTACTTTACAAACCATAAGCTCCCGAAAGATGTAAAAGTTAAGGGTAGTAACATAACAGATACTGCCGTAGGGCAGTGGAAGTGCTAGAGACTTTACCATACTAGGTTTAGCATTGAGAGGTGGGGTGACTAGTTCCCTTCCTCGCTACCTTTTCCTTCCCTAACTCTGGTCCGGTACCCATTTATAGATGGGTATACTGGAACGTGTCGGTACCGCGATTCTAACATGGCACCTTAGCCGCGAGACACCAGCGCTCTAGCTGCTCTGTCCAATCGGATGCCCTCTAAAGATGTACCTTGATAAAAACGCGTCTGTTGTCAGGTATAGAGATTTAGGAATTTGGAATAAATCCAACATGTATGTCTTTGCCGCAGGATCTGTTACCTGCAAACCCATGATCCGAGCAGGGGAAAATTAAAACTAAACACTTTACAGAAAGTTAACTTCCTTGCAAAGAATAGATTGCTTTCTATCTTGTCCAGTTCACGAATAAAATGAATTTATTATGCTAAATTGCGGGTTTTCACTGGAACTGCGGTGAAAGTATCTTCAAACCTGGGAACGCCGCGTTGTTAAATGCCGATGGCAGAGCGTTAGTCCGAAATGTACCTAGGTTAAACAATCGTTTTTTCCCCCTTCGTTACCTAAATATTTACTATATTATGCCTTGGGATCTACTGACACGTAACAGCACTTAACAGCTGCCGACTCCTGTTCTAAAACAACCACAGGAATAGTTTGAGCAGATGTCGTGGAATGTGTTTTTAATGAAGTAAAATATTACACATAAGTAGGTAAACTGCAGGCACTCGTCAGAAAAAAATAAGTAGAAAAACTAGACAACAGTAAAGTAAGACATCTCATAGGCTTACCAGATACTCGAATCCTCGACCATCCAAACGGTGCCATGGCCTCGCGCCGGGAGTGAATTTTGACTAAACACATTGAAAACTCAGCATAACAAAAACAGTAATCAAGGTCACGATACTACACGCAACTGTGTAATGTAGGATTGAGAAGCGACCCAGAGTAATAATACACACAGTCACTGCTACAACTTTTCTATTGACTAGTATAGGCAAGATAACATAAGGACCGTAATGCTGCGTCAAATAAAATAGCAGAGCAGATAAGCGCCCGTATGTTACCTGGACGTGAAAGAGAAGCAACGGATATTAATATTCAGTGTCATAGTTACCATCTCCTCCTTTGTCCCTTTCGGAGCATGTTGCCACATTACTGCAGATGCCTCCACCAGAAAGTCTACCCCAAAGTCCAACATTTTAAAGCGGAGGTTCCTGAATCAATTTATTTACATAACGATGTCGCCAGTTTCATGCGTTATCTCATAGTAGTCGTATTTTACCAAATACCTGATGAAGCAATAGGCCGATTCTTTCTTACACTCCACAGAGACACCCTGGGAAAAATTCGAGGCCCTATCCCAGAGGTTGGGAACCTTTCCGTGACAAAGAGGCAAATATTTAATGTTGTCTCCATTTTAACAAATTGAAAAGCCGCACGAAAAAAAATCACATGGTATCCCTCTTTCACTAAGAGTTAAGTAGTAGAGAGCCGAGAGCCGCACGAGATGGATCAAAGAGCCGCATGCGGCTCGCGAGCCGCGAGTTTCCGACCCCTGCCCTATCCTAAAAAGGAAAAGAAAACTTACCATTTATAAGATCCCAGCGAGGAATGGTAATAGGGTCTTCTGGTGAATCTCTTTAGACGGTTAGAATTTAAAAGTAGGGCCAATCAGCATACAAAGCAATGATCAAGAGACACTGTGACATATCAAGTTTACAGCGAAATAATACAATTAATGACAAGGGATGTTTCTGGAAAAATGGCTTTCGTAAGCATCCACCCAAAAAGTACTGTGGTTAAGGGGGCATATACAGCCAGAAAAAGACAAAAAAGGTTATTTTTGATTTTCATATAATAATTGTGTTTTAAATATTTATAAGCCTTTTTAATTTGATATTCTTTTTGAATTATGTGTTTATCTGTAATAGTTTATGAGTTATCAATGTTCAAAGATAATCAGATAAGTGTTTTAACATTTTAAAAACTAAACTTTAACGAAAACAGGGCTTGCGATTCACAGTTCCGGTGATATTTTCTACAATTTTAAAGCTATAGCCTTCAAATTTTGCACACTTATAGCCCATGTTATCCTTTATGGCATGAACCTCCACTTTTTTCTTACATAGTATAGAAACAGAGATATTGCTATACAAAGTTCTAAATTTGTGCTATTTAAAAGGGTCATATTGCAAGAGCCATATCTACAAAACTCATTGGGGTAGACATTTTTGGGTGGTTCACGCCATAGGTAGAGATGTTATGCACATCATCTGCTGGTTTGGCATTCTTTGCACCTTTTATTTGAGTGAAATTCATTCCCAGGTGCACTGGGGGTTTTCCTTTCTTTTTTTTTTTCATCACTTCATGTTAATTAATTATTTTCACATAAAACATTAAAATTTATAAAGTAAACTTTGTTCATCATAAAATATAACATCTCTTGTAACATGTGGCCAAATTTTATGTCAACAAGTTTGTTAGTTATTTTCCTGTTAATTTTTTAAAAAGATAACCCATTTCTGGGTGGGTGTTCCCCCTTAAACAAAATTATCGTCAACTTTATCTATGAGATTTATTCTTTGTGGAGCAAAAGGGTTGCAGTTGTTGCTAGTTATCTTTTAAAATGTTTAGTCATTTTCTTTAACTCTGCCCGTTATTTACTGCTTATTTTCGCCCAAAGAAGGTAAGGAAACCAAAAATAAGAGCTAATGAAAGCAGTAGAAGAATATCAATACATTTAACAAATAGAACTGAAAACATAACATAATTACATCACCCTTTAGCTCTGTAAGGAGCATAGATCTTCAACAAACACACGTTAAGTCTTTCTGTTTGGCGCCACCTGCTCAAGGTATCATCATCATTTCTGGAACCAGCTCTCTTCTCCGTGTGTTTTTTGGTTTACTTTAATGTCTCTTACCAGAAGGATTATAAACAACGTCTGCCTTGTACTGCTATTAACTTTCTCAATCTGTGTCCATCCCATCATTATAAACAAGGTCAAGGTAGTTCCAACGTAGGTACTGACGTAGGGAAGTGACTTCACAATACTAGGTCTAGCATCGAGAGGTGAGGGTGAACTGCTCCCTTCCTTTCTGCCTTTTCCTTCCCTAACTCAAAGAGGAGAATCATGTACTCATTTGTAGCTGGGTAGACTGGAGTGTGTCGGTACCGGGATTCGAACCGGCACCTTCGCCGTAAAAGACCAGCCCCCCAACCACTCTGTCAATAAGATCGTCCATCATTATAAAAGGCAGTACATCCGGGTTAAATTGAGAATTGCAAATAAGTGAAAGGTTTAAAGAAAATGCATGTAAACTAATTAAGTTAATGAGCTGTTCTGTTTTCTCCATTTTGAAATAATAATACTAATGTGTGATACGATATTAGGAGGTGTATTATTGGACTCACGTTTTGATTTGCAAAAATCAAATATTCTGCGTCAGTTGATAGACGAGTCGAATATTCAATATAAGGTAAGTTGATGAACTAGGGCCAGTATAATTGAGGATAACTCGCGAGGTTTTTTTAATTGGATTCATACTCGACATCGACCTGAGGTAGATGAGTTTTTGTGGGGAAGATGTTGCTATGGAAGGTTAGTGTCGAATGAACAGGGTCAGGCGGGGACCAGACTGGAATGTACACTTAATAGTGCAAGGGGAAGGATGGAAAAAAAACTGGGGGGGGGGGGGGGGGTAGGGGGGTTGGTAGACGATGTAGCAGAGGTAAAGAACTTGTGATAATATGATCTTAGGAAGTGATGTCCCTTGTTAAACGAGTGTTTCCACTTGTTTGTTTATTGTATTAAAGTGTTGAGTTGTTGTATGTCCTGTCTGACTCATAGTCGTCCTTAGGTCTTTATTTATTTAACCACATCTTTCTTCCTTATCTTATCTTAACTTATCTTATCTTTTCTTTTCCCTGTGTATTTTTTCGTTGTGACCTCTCATCGAGAATTTTCATTTTCTCTTGCCCTTATATTATTCGGCTCGATGCGACAGTGTTTACATCATCATAACAACTTTCCTTCCCCCCCCCCCTTCCCTCACCCCCCGGTGGACCTTGCAGCTACCCCTGTAGCTAGCTTCCTAGCACAAAGCTTTCATCAAAGCATTGATTTGCACCTGCATCAGTGGTTTCTATAGAAATTTGTTTTACATGATGAGGTTACCACTTCATGCACATTTTCTTCTTCTTTGATCCTTAGCCGCCGACCGTCAAAGCAGTCAGTGGCCATCACGCCTAGTGGCGTCTTGTAGGGCAACAACAAATTGATTCCACTTTGCTCGGTCGGCGGCCATCCTTCGTACAGTGCCCCAACTCTGGTTCATTCTTTGCATCTCAGCCTCCACAGTCCTCCGCCAGGTTGTTTTTGGTCGGCCTCTCTTTCGTTTTCCTTCACGGGTCCAAAGCATAGCCGTTCTTGTGATGGCATCGGAGTCTCTTCTGAGGACATGACCAACCCAGCTCCAGCGTCTACCAGCTATGATGGTGTGCATGTCCTCTTGCTTGCTCCGAGTAAGCAGATCTTGGTTGGTGATGGTATTCGGCCAAAAGATTCGGTGAATTTATTTCAGGCATGTTGTGTGAAAAGAGGACAATTTCGACATTTCCTTCTCTGTAACTCTCCAGCATTCCGCAATGATTTTCAAAATCAACGAAATTAATGTACAGCTGTCTTTGCCATTCTGAGCACTCCTCTATAATGTTCCTGAGAGTGAATATATGATCTACACAACTTCTGTTCTTTCTAAATCCTGCTTGTTCCTTCCTCAGTTTGTGGTCTACTGCTTTTGAAATTCTCTGTATAATTATCATGCCAAGTATTTTGCTGGGAACTGAGAGAAAAGTGATTCCTCTCCAATTATTGCAGTCTGCAAGATCTCCCTTCTTGGGCAATTTGACAATTATTCCTTTGTTCCACTCTGATGGTGTTGTCCCCGTTTTCCAGACTTGTGCAAATAGTGGTCATAATAGTTCTGCTGCTAGCTCAGGGTCTGTCTTAAATAGCTCTGCATTTAAGTTATCAAGGCCAGCAGCTTTTCCGTTCTTTAACCCTTTGATTGCTGAGATGATTTCTTCTTTTCGTGGAATGTCTGTATTTACATCTAGATCGTTTTCAGCCTCAGGAACATTCAATTGTGTCTCTGGTGGTTCCTTGTTCAGAGTTTCTCTGAAGTGCTCTGCCCATCTTGTTTCCTGTCCCTCTACTGTCAGTAGAGGGATGCACATTTTAATACAAGTAATTATAACATCTTTGTACAACTTTAAAGTTTAATAACTTTGAATATCGTGGTAGTTTGCAACCCAAATTCATTTGCTTGTGAGAATAAGGTGCCTTGTGCACCATACCTGATTTTGTCATTAAAGGTTTTCAGTAAACTTAAGATGTATGAAACGTCGACCTCTGACTTGTCTTCTATATATCACCATAATTCTTATCTTCTGTGAAGGGTGGTGGAAATAACCATGTCTTCTTCTAAGATTCATTGTCTATCTTGTAAGTCTGCTTCTGTTGTTTTGTCTGTCTAAGCCTGCGACGCTTAACACACCGACGAACAGACAATACTCAACTGATTAATTCTCTGGTGACGATCAAGGCTTTATTGATGTCAACGAACATATTTACATCTGGCAACACGGTGCCCACATATACTGGTAGAAAAAGTTACACATGATATCTACGTTGGTACCTTCACTCAGCATACACATTATTTGGCCAGGAAGCTAGCTGTTTAACCCTTGGCTATTTCTTCGACTAAGACTGGCTGTAGTTCTAAGATTGTCGCGAACTATCTTCACTATAAATTCACCTGGCTCGGAAACAATTGCTGGATCATTACCAGTGATGGAAACTTTATCCTTTAGCCACTAGAAATGTTTTGCATTAACTCTACACTTCATGTCCGAAGCTGGACTAACAATGCAAGCACGTGTTTCTCGACCTATCTTCACGTTTTATAACTAGCAATGATTTAGATACAAATTGTTCCTTGATGAAATGCTGGAACAACATAACTTGGCGCAGCTCGAAAACAACATTCTGTTGTCATTAAGAATATTGTCTTGTCTTCACGCAAACTGCAGTTGGTACAACTATTCACAATTGTACCCGAGCTGGTACTAACTTCTACATTACGCACATGGCTGCTTCAGTTACCACATGCTAACCTTCCTCACGCAGAATACACGAGCCAAGAGATTCTTTTCACGTCTGCTCACGAGTTTTATAAACCTATGTCACGTGATCAAGTCCCGCCATTCCGTAATTGCTGGCATCGTTATCCCAATCTCAGTTATCTCCCTTCATGACATGCCTACCACAATATACTCATGATTTAAAGCAGTGCTCCGCAACCTTTTTTTGCTATGCGGCACACTTAAAGTGCCCTTCAAAATTCAACGGCAAACTGCAATATTTAAATAGATGGGAATGGTAAATATTTAAAGATTGGAAGCAATCATAAGTCAACGTTCCCTAATTTGTTTGTGATGAATAGGTGGATGATGATAACTCAGCTTATTATTTGTAAAATTATACGTTTGATACTCTTACGTAATATTTTACAACAGTATATAATTTTGTGTATTATTATGCGTGCATTCTGCCGGCTATCACGGCACACCATGCAGTCACGCTCGGGGCATTGATTTAAAGCGTACGGTAGAATGGAATATGAAAGCGTATTTTATTAATTTTTAACACAAAAATGTTCAAATTGTTTACGCTTCAACACATCCGCCACCATGTTTAATCCGATAATCCGATTTTCCAACTCCTTGAAAACGCTCTCCAGCTCCTGCTTAGTGAATTGCTTTTATAATCCTGACCTTAAGTTCATCTAAAGAATGTGGTTTTGATGAACAGACAACAGTGTTATGCTTGTATCTCATAACGTTACCAGACCTAAAGATCATATATTTCGATATGCGCCCTAACATAACCTACTAGGTTGAACGGGACTCGCCTCGCCAAAACGAGGAAATATTTTATTTAAAAGAAGAAAACAAAGCTTGTATCTGCTATGTTATTGAAGTTTACAGTTGAACAAAGACTATATGATCATCCTTTTATCATAGACTCCTACGACATGCTTGAAGGAGCTGTAATTGTTTCCTTTCTTTGTCTCCTTAGATCCCCTTGAAACTACAAGGGACACTTTTCTACACTCGAAACAAACAAAAAATTAGATTGAGAATAATAAAGGAGCTAATTGGTTAAATATAACAACAATGTGATTTTCGCTTACTGTTACTTGTGAAATTACTGCTGTTTAATATAACCATCATCATCATCATCACCATCATCACAATTATCATCACCATCACCATCATCACCATCACCATCATCACCATCACCATCATCATCACCATCATCATCAACATCATCATCATCACCATCATCCTTATTATCATCGCCATCACCAGCAGACCGTCTTGAGATAGGTTAGTTTTACCTAATGCTGCATGTGCAACAACTTGACCTCTTTATCCAAACGCCCAACCTCGTGCCCACCGAGACATCGTTTTTTTTTGGGGGGGGGGGCGTTCCTATAGTCAGTTATGACTGAAAGAGATACTACTACCACTACTACTACTACTGCTACTACTACATCATCATCATCATCCTCATAACAGTCACCATCATTTTAACTATCACCACCATCATTATCATCATCACCGTTCAACTTCCCAGGAATCATAGGCTGCCAATAAGTTTATACCAAGTCTTCCTATCAAGTGCCATCTTCTCCAGATCGTTCCATGTCTTCCTTCTTTTCATTTATCCAGTTCTCTTCTCTGTCTGTTTTTTAGTCTACGTCAGCATCTTTTACCTTTGGGATTCCAGAGAAAGCACTGCCTTGTAATGATAGCAGCAGGTTTCGTCGGTGTGTGTGTGTCCTATCTATAACCACAGCCTTGTAATATCAACAGGTTCCGTTAGTGTGTATGTGTCCTATCTATAACCACAGCCTTGTAATATCAACAGGTTCCGTCAGTGTGTGTGTGTGTCCTATCTATAACCACAGCCTTGTATTATCAACAGATTTCGTCAGTGTGTGTGTGTCCTATCTATAACCACACCTTTGTAATATCAACAGGTTTTCATCAGTGTGTATGTGTCCTATCTATAACCACAGCCTTGTAATATCAACAGTTTTTCGTCAGTGTGTACGTGTCCTACCTATAACCACAACCTTGTAATAACAAACAATTTCTTCAGTATGCGTGGGTGTGTGTTCTATCTATCTCCAGCCTCTTCTTCTCATCTCTCGTTCCACTGGCACTTATCTCGTTCTACTGGCACTTATGTCGTTCTTGTCATCAGCTCCACACTAATAATCTAGTCACACTTCTTCAATCCTTCTTGTCTACACAAGCACACATTTATAAAAGTCTGTAGCATTTTGGTTGTTGTTTTTGTTGTTCTCCATGTTTCAGAACCATACAATAGGTCCGACTTGGAAATACACCGACCAGGAACAATAAATGAAAATGGGGAGGTATTTACAAACGTTCACGCTTTAAATCAACTGGCTATAGAATGACTCCCTTTCGAAAACGATCCTCCAGGGAACAGTCGAAGGTAAACGGAGAAAAGGAAGGCAAAGAAAATCCTGGGCTGATAACATCAAAGAATGGGCATGGCACGGTTTTTCCACACTTGTACGCATTGCTGAGGATAGAGAGCAGTGGAGGACCCTGTCTGCTGATGCTTCCATCATGGCACCCCCACGACCCATGACGGGTTACGGGTTGAGATGATGATGATAGAAGGAAGCATGTTTCCACATACAAGAAAACACAAAGCAACATGGATTCATGCTGTTAACGGATATAAAATAAATCAGAGATGCAAAAACACACATTTTTAAAGGCGCGCAGCGTTAAAAGAGTCATTATAGACTCAAGAAAACCAACATTAAAACAAAGAATGAACATTAATTACATTAGAAACGCCACAAAAATGATAAGATGAGTTTAAAAAAACAATCAAAAAGAGAATTAAAAGAATGAATGAAGTGTATTGACATTGCAAACACATAATTTTAAAACAAAATTGAAAGGCGCGTTTGTTACAGAGGATGCAATGTATGAGGCATTCTGTAAGAACGACAAGCTGACCCAACAGACATTGCATAATTTCTTCGAAGCATCAATATAATACATGAAAAAATTTCAGAGAAAATGCTGTGATGGCCGAGGTAATTGAAGAACGAGGTTTAACAATTATTTGTTGTAAATTAAAACTGCATCTGTTCATTTATTAAAATGCTTGACTGGTTATAGCCATGTCTAAATGAAATATGTAGAATGTTCACTGTGTCTAAATATGAACTCATGTATGACCCATGAGGTTGTAAATGTTTAATCTATGGCAGTATTTGGCTGGTTATACCCAAGTTTAAAAGCAATATGTCCCAGAATGTTCAATGTGCCTAAATATGGATTTATGTATGAATATGGACTTACGTAAGGCTATGTTAAAGAATGCCCCTTGTACTGGTGCACGTTTGTTGTGGTTGAAGAGCGGACGTATCGATAATGAGTGCAATGTATTGGGAACGATATGATTGAAAATGTTTGTCACTCGGCCATAGTAGTCAAGATGGCTTGTAAAATGATCTGAATTATACTAATGGAACATGAACTAATTGTTTACTGGTTAAATATTGCTTGTTGAAGTTCCGCAGCGTTCCTGATTACAGTTCTCTCACTTGTCTCTGGTGCATTTTAGTGTCCAACCTAATAATAACGGACAATGCCCCATTTTTGCAATAAAATACATACCACAACAATTCCATATGATTAAATATATTGTTTTCTCCGCGTTCCAAGCCAAAACCTATGTGCAAGATTATAAACAATATCTACATCAGTAAATTGAATAAGACAGAAAAACGATTTTGTCTTTGAAGTGAAGTCAAAACATAATTGGATTTGAATTTTATACAGCTTTGTTGATGAAATTGTAGGAGTCAGATCGTCCCGACTGTGGTAAAGTGGGATGGTATAAATATTTATAGGGGACTTAGTGTACTGACTGAGATCAGCTGTGAAGGTATCTGTATCTACTAAGTGTGGTGTATTACAGATAACCTTACTTGCTACCACATTTATACCTCAGTCAGACTTATTCTGGAATATTGTGATGACTACGTTGAATGTCTAGGTTTATGATAAGGATGAAGTGTATGTTGTAGTGAAATTGACAGAGATACAACAGTAAAATATCTCCAAAGATAACATTTAAGGATAAAAACATAAGGGGGGGGGGGGGGAAACGGAGAAAAGTCACGTTTCCCAAGTTGACATAAAAAGTAAGCAACTCGACAGAAGGGACCATAGATATGTTACGCCACAGTCATTTATTGGACGCTTTTGCGCGATACCAAGCCCTTGATTTGAATTCAGCGGCTAAAACGCAGATGTTTGGAATATTACAAAATTTAAAAAGTATTTTTTTTCTTAATATTAATGTTAGGAATATAAAAATTAGCTGGCCGGATGGCCTATTCTGAGCAGTGAACTAATATGTTCTTAATTTTACAGACGGATAGATAATATTGAAGATAATGACAAAAGACAGTGTTGTTCACATCATCGACAGACTGTATTGAATCTAAAAGTGTCGCTAATTGCACCAAAAAACACGACCTCGAAACGCAGGTGTTCAAATTTACTTAGTATGGAGGAGAGGGTTTTTGGGTGGTAGCTGTGTCTAAATATAACTTTTAACGACAAAATTTTGGAGGGGAGAGAAAGGTTGGTTCAAAAATCGAGTACATTTTTGTAGAAACACAAGTAGAGACGGACAGACTAACAGATAACCATCCATACTTGACTGAAGCATGACTGAAATGACTTTAGTGTAGGAAATTTGAATTTAAAATAAACCTAGGCAGTGATTGGCCACAGACAATCATATCATTAGCGCTCAGACGCGAAAGTGGGGCCATTCTTCAATAGTTGTTCAGTGATAGACACAGATTTTAAAGTGTGGTGATTTCCATATGAAAGAAAGTGTAATAAATTTAGGGACGCCATACTATAGCCAGCAGCTCAGCTGAGTTTTGCTAGCAATTCTGTGTTATTTATTCATAATCTGGTAAGATTGAATTATTTCCTTATATATTTTGAATATTGTTTCATGTTCGAGTGATTTGATACTGCCATATCGAAATCTAGCCTTACAAACAAGTAGGGATTTGCTCTAGACCCCCCGCCCTAGTCAGGGTCTAGGGACCAACAATGTACATAAACTCCAGCAGGGGTTAGGCAAGACAGATCAAGTGTTGAGAATAATGAAACATATTACCTATCCTCTTTTAGGGCAGACAACTAATAAATATTTTTCAGAACCTATAGTCTGGGAGGATCTATCTGATGTAAAACCACCATGGTAAATGTGCTGTTTGGTCAGAGAGATCTGACCTGTCTGTATGATGTGGTTGTTGTGTCAGCGTTGTGTCCAGACGTGGGTAGAGAATAGATTTTGACACATGGCCCATACTTTGATTGCAGAGCTGGGAGTTTCTGTTGTCAACAAAGCAGTGACTATTCAGTTGGTGACTTTACTCGAGTGTATCTGTGCAGTACTTGTGACAGAGACCACCATTATTGCCCGCCAGCACGGAGAGGTGGGACCACCTGATTTCAGCACCAGAGCTACAACGACAAGATGAGTGAGCCTCTGGTCTGCTGGACATTCACCAAAGCCCTTTAGTTACTAATAACCCCATAAAAATTCCCACCATTTTCTGGACACTGTGTAGTCAATATAGACAGGTGTGATGAGGCCACCTGTTGCTGTCATTTTCGACGGAGTCATCTGTCAAGTTATTTGCTTATGTTTGTATCATAAGTATAATTGTGTCTTTACCTGCGATGTCAGGTTGATTAGGGGTTGTCTTCCCTTGTTTATTCATTCATTGTGTTTGACCTGTAGGGTCAGAGGTTGACAGTTCGGCGTAGGCCTAGGGGAAGGTTTTTTTAAGCGGGAGTGAGATATACTTCCGGGAAGCCGGGAGGTCCTGTTTTTCTGAAGGGACCAAGAGTCCATTGTTTTTCGGGGAGAATCTTCGAAGTAACTGCTATGGCAGTTTTCCCCAGTGAATCTCTGTGCGTCGGGATGACGACAGAATTCCTTGTTTAGTTCTGAGGATTCATTTTCCAGGTAATACCGACCTTTATGCATTATTACGCTTTTCGGTGGCAGAACATGTAAAGGATTACCTAGGGTGAACAGCAGCTCACTGATTCGCCATTTCAGAACTTATATATTTGTGCTCGAGGTAGCCATCCAAGACTGTTAGTCTTATATTGTCCAGAAATCCAGTGACGAAGATATATTGTGGGAGCCGCAGATTGGCGGAGTTCATATCTACAATAAGTATTACTGCAGGGTTGATGATAACCTATTTAACAGAAGTACACGGCCGACGTCAGAACGAGGCCTGTGCTTTCGGCTGTTATACTACAGCCTGATATGTGCAATTGGCGGGGAGTGCCAAGTTGCACCTATGTGTCCAAGTGACTAAGGCATCTGACGCGTTTAGTCAGAGACGCCAAGGGCGACGCTACGAACTGTCATTATTGAAGAACTTTGCTATTGACCATGCACGTCTATTCTGATGTTTACCTTTTTGAATGCCAAATGTATACCTATCGATGTCAGGTCAGCATGACCTTGTTACACTGACTGTTCCTGTTGATATTATGTGTGTTCCCGTCAATAAATGTCTTGAAACATGCCTGCAGTGTCAAAGCATCCTTGATTACTGCATGTGAGAGTATGGGTTGCAGGATCTACATCTATACGAGCCTAAACACATTCGCGTCTTCATTCGCACCCACACTCAATTCATCATACGCTCGCACTACACATCTAACAACATGTATACTGTCTTGGGCCAGTGATCACATCAACAAGAGAAAAAAGACAGTTACATTTCTGGTGGGCCAGTTACGTGGGCTCTTATGATACATTTCTTGTCGCCAATGTGGCCTAGAAACTTACATTTCTGATGGACCAGACCTGTGGGTTTAAAAAGAACAGAGCGAGCATTTGACATTATTGTTGACATTTATGGATCCAGAAATTTACATTCCTGGTTGGCTGTTACATGTATGATGTCTCCAGTTTTGTCGAGAAAGTTACAAGAAGGACAAGTACACATTACACTTCTGATCTGTGGGTCTAAGCTACACACGGGACAGCCGTAACACACAGCGCTAATTCTACACTTGCAAGTTTTGGCTACAACAGGACAGATATAGGTCATCAACGGTTGACCCAAATAAACAGTACGAGCATTTATATTATAATGCTACATAAAGCATAACAAGACATGTACTGAAGTTAACATCTAGGCATTTGCTACGTGGACCATAACTGCATAGAAGGCGGGTTCCTATTGTAAACAGTACTGCTGGTTATTACACGTTTCATTCAACAACAGACTTTTCTAGGTCAGAGCATTCAAGCTACATTGTTGGAGGTCAAGTGTTTGTAAACAGTACGTGGAAATGGTAAACATTCAATGTGCAAGCCCTAATTTGAGAAGGTCATAGTAACTTTGGTTCGTGAATACCACTTTATGTTACAGTGGATTTGACGTTCAGTGCGCGTTTGACATTTCGTTTCTGTGTTCGCAAGGAGCAAGGAATTTATTTTAGTTTCAGCTGTGACTGAACTTGTTCTGCAACACATTGAAATTGATTGCTATATTATGTTACTTCTGCTGTTTTTGTGTATTTTTCTGCGGGTTTTTCGGTTGGTGGGTCTTACGGTAAATATGCCACTTGATCGAGGCTTACTGTAAGCGTTCTGTAGGTGCAAATTTTCTTAATTTGGAAATTTGCTAGTGACAATTGGTCGCTATTGATGTTAGCTGTGATGTAATTGTACTTAACGTTGTTTTTGTAATATTTTGTCTGTTTTTCAGTTTTGATTGTCGATTTGTTTTGTTTGTATTCTGTAGGTCTCTCCTTTCTTGTGTATTTCTCTACACATTTTTGGTTAAAACAGTGTTGCCATTTGTATTGTTTTGTATCTTTGTCTTTGTATTTTTTTTTTTTTGGTTGTACTGCATTACTGTCATGCACAGTCTACATACACATACTTGGTCATGTTTTGATATTATTGATAAGGTAGACTCTTCATATAGAGTTTGTTAAATAATATTATATAAGATATTTATACAAGTTCTTTGATAAAAGACTTGTTATCTACAAAGATTGAGACAAGGTGAAATACATATTCAAGTTCTTTATAAAAAAGACTTGTGCCCATATTGAGTGGGATATAAAGGGAATTTTTTTTCCACAGGTACTCAGGTGATTTTTTGGGTACATTATAAACAAGACTAAGAGTGTGAAAGAAAGTGAAGTGAGTATACAAGTCTAGCATTTCAGACTTGTCTCCCATTGAAGTGGGATAAGGTAATTTATTTAATTTTTTTTTCAGGTTTCTGATCTCATTAGACAAGATGTCTACATTGGACTACTTTATTACACAAGGGAGAGCCCTTGATAAGACTGGTCAACAGTTAGAACAATGGGTTGTTGCTCAGTATGACAAAGCATTAGCTGCAGAAGAAAAAAAAGCTCAGGCTGAAGAGAAAAGATTAGAAAGAGAAGCTGCGGCGGAACAAAAAAG
The DNA here is from genome assembly GCA_024509875.1 of Oreohelix idahoensis. Classification (NCBI taxonomy): domain Eukaryota; kingdom Metazoa; phylum Mollusca; class Gastropoda; order Stylommatophora; family Oreohelicidae; genus Oreohelix; species Oreohelix idahoensis. The sequence continues at coordinate 315,242 of JAMPIV010003762.1, forward strand.
GCTAGATAGAGAAGCTAATATTGCTGCTGAACAAAAGAAATTGCAGATGCAGGTGGAGGAAAGGAGATTTGAAGCTGAACAAAAGAGATTAGACAAAGAAGCGGAACAGAAGAGATTAGACAAAGAAGCTGCTGCAGAGGAGAGGAAAGCTCAAGCTGCTGCAGAGGAGAGGAAAGCTGAGGCTGAAATCAGAAAAATGGAACATGAGGAAAGAAAACAGAAGATGGAACTTGATGAAAAACTCGCAACTTTGGAGTTAGAGAAATTGAAATTGGCGAGTACGGGTGCTCAGCAAACAACTTCGAGTACGACAAGGGAGTTTGTTAGTAGGATTAAATTGCCTCATTTCAATCCTTTAAAGGATGACGTAGCAGATTATCTAGATAGATTCCAATTTTTGTGCGATACGCATAACATAAAAAAGGAAAAATATGTTGAACAACTGATGCCATTTTTTACAGGTGACACAGTGACTACTCTTATGACAATAGACGAACATGAGAGGACTAATTATGATGTTGTCAGGGCAGCATTACTAAAAAAATATCAACTAAAACAAGAAGACTATCGTCTTCGTTTTAGGACAATGTTGCCAGAAAATGGAGTAGATTTCTCTGATTTTGTTACAAAGATACGTCGTACATTTACACGATGGGTTGAGTTGTCTCAGATTGAGAAAACATATGAAGGTCTAATGGACTTATTATTGCGAGATAAGGTTTTGTCATCTGTTAATGATTCTTTTCTTGCATTCCTTCATGAGCGTAAGCCTAAAAACTTAAAAGAAATGGAGGAATACTGTTGTCAGTATGCCACAGCACATCCCCATGCTACAGTTAGCAATTCTAAAGTGAAAGAAGGGTTGCCAGCTGCTTCGGCAACACCATATGGCCCTAATTTCAAAAAAAAATTTCAGGGTGCTCAACAAAATTGGAATAGGGGAAGTAATCAAAATTACACTCAGAAGCGGAATAATCCAACACATGATGGTTCTTCGTCTATGCAGTGGAGACAAGATGGTAGTTCTCGTAATTTTAGTGGTAATAATTTGAGACACTTTCGCAAAGGCTATCCAAATAATAACTATTCAAATTTTCGAGGTAATCATTCTCGACGTCAAGATTATGACGATGGTGAATTTAGAAACCGGGATTCAAACCGGAATGATGATTACAATAGGCAATATGATAACAATTACAGGGGAAATGATAGTCGAAATAATTACAGGGGAAATGATAATCGAGGTAGACCTAGGTTTAACAAGAAAAGACCTTACCAACAGGCAAACTCTGCGCAACAAGAGTTTGATGGAGCCTGTAATACAGTAAATGATAGTGGTAACTCTAGGGCTATCACTGGTTGTGCTTTCGATTTTGGGAGAGCAACTGAATGCCCCCAATGCTTAACGTTGTTTGACTCATCAACTGTATCTACGCTAAGTTGTGGTCACCCTCTTCCTGCTCTACCTGCTACAGTTGCGCATGATGGGAGAGGATCTTTCATCTTAGATAAAGGTCTAATAAATGATAGGCTAGTCTCAGTACTTTTCGATTCGGGATGTACTACCGTCGGGGTTAAGGAGTCTCTGATAGATCCTTGCTGTGCCACTGGAAAAACAATCAAATGTGTTACATTTGGTGGTACTATGGAAAGTTATCCTACTGCTATTATTAGGATTGACACTCCTTTCTTCACAGGAGATGTCCATGCATGTCTTCTTCCTAATCCTATTGCGGATCTTATAATCGGTCGTATTCATGGGGTTAAGGAATGCACCCCGCAACAAATTGCTAGTTGGGAAGAAAGAAACATTCAAACGGTCAATGCAGTGGTGACAAGAGCTCAAGCTCTTAATCCCCCAACTTCATCTGATAATAGTAATGAAGTTGATAGCCAAGACGAGCACTTGGTGATTTCCCATGACTCGTTTGTTAAACGTCAAGAAGAGGATCCTTCTTTGAAGAAATACTTCCTTCTTGCAAAGAAAGGGGATCCCAATCAAAATACGAATCACAAATCGTATATTACTATGAAGAATGGTATATTGGTACGAATGGTACAACACTCGGACAAGTCTATGCATTCGCAAATTCTTGTGCCTAAGTGTATGAGAGCCTTAATTCTTCGGCATGCACACGATTCTCAGTGTGCTGGACACATGGGTTTTTCCAGAACTAAAACTAGAGTCCTTGCGTCTTTTTTTTGGCCATTCGTGAATAAAGACATCCGAATTTATTGCCGATCTTGCAAAATTTGTCAAGAGGTCAAGTCTAGGGGTCCGAGACATGCTGCTCCTATTCAGGCTGCAGATATTCCGATTCGGCCGTTTCAGAAAATGGCTATAGACATCATTGGTCCGTTCAAAATTAAGTCAGCCAGAGGACACCAATTTATCCTCACTTGCGTGGACATGTGCACGCGTTGGCCAGAGGCTATTCCTCTGAAGAGCATATCAACTGTCGATATCGCTGATGCTCTTTGGCTCGTATTTTCTCGTCTGGGATTCCCCGGAGAAATACTGTCGGATCACGGCACTCAGTTAATTTCGGACGTTATGTCTCAGGTAATGGCTATGCTAGACATTAAAAGGTCTCTCAGTAGTATTTATCATCCAATGTCCAATGGATTGGTAGAACGTCTTAACAGGACACTAAAGAACTTACTTGGCAAGATAACGGAGGATCATCCTGAAGATTGGGACAGGGTTTTACCTGCAGTCCTCTTTGCCTATAGAGAGGTTCCCAACGAGCATACAGGGTTTTCTCCTTTCGAACTTGTCTTTGGCGCGCAACCGCGCGGGCCGATGTCCTTGTTACACGATTTGATAACTTCCGATAATATTGACGATGATACACAATAGTCTCGAAAATTTCTGATGTCGACTATATTGTCGATGTGGATGGAAGGCATAAAACCTTCCATATAAATATGCTAACAGAGTTTATTGAACGTCCAGACTATTTACAGCCTATTTTCCAGGCGACGGACGACTCTCCAGTCCAACATGGTCACATCTCATCCCTGTCTGTTATACAGGATGAGGAAACTATTTTTTCTGACGTGAACTTACCTCTTCCTACGATTCCACTTATTTCAACGGAATCGTGGAGAGACGTTACAGTCTCTTCTAACTTGTCTTTTGAGGAACAACGTCAAGTATCCTCTACGTTACAATCATATCAGGATGTCCTTACCGACATTCCTGGACACACAGATGTCATAGAACATGACATCATACTTACTGATCGTAATCCGATCAGAGTAAGACCATACCCAATACCTATTCATTTTCAAGCACAAGTCGAGAAAGAATTGGATGAAATGATTCAACTACAAATAATTGAACCATCCACTTCAGCTTATTCTTCGTCAATAGTTATTGTTCGAAAGAAAGACAATAACATACGTCTTTGCGTTGATTATCGCAAATTAAATCAAGTTACGAAGTTCGATGCTGAACCTATGCCGTTAAACATTTCAAAGATATTAAATATCTCGGTTCCGAAGACAAAAAAGCAAGTGCGTAGTCTCTTGGGATTGATACAATTCTATGGAAGATTCATTGAGAATCTGTCCTCCATTATGGCACCACTTTCAACGTTATTGAAAAAAGGTTCTCCTAATATGGTGCGTTGGTCCCAAGAATGCCAATCGTCATTGGATCAGGTTAAGAATTTGTTCTCATCTCATCCTATCTTAAGACTACCGACGATTGATAAGACTTTTGTCCTTCGTAGTGATGCCTCTTCCACTGGCATTGGAGCGGCACTAATGCAGGAATATTCAGGAACTCTGCATCCTGTAATGTATATTTCTAGGAAGCTGAATGCGGCAGAAAGGAATTACTCGGTTTTGGACCGTGAATTGTTGGCTATGGTTTGGTCCATTCTTAAGCTACAAAGGTTCCTTCTGGGCGCGCATTTCTTTATGGAAACCGACCAAAAAGCTCTTACGGCTATGCAAAGTAAGGATTTGAAGAGCTCGAGATCTACTCGTTATGCTATTGCTCTTCAGCCTTTCCATTTCACGGTGCGAGCTATCCGTGGTTCGGATAATGTGATGGCGGACATATTGTCTAGAACATATTAAAAAAAAAAATTGCATTTTTTTTTACAGGGGGGTGGTAGTAATGTTGCTGTCATTTTCGACGGAGTCATCTGTCAAGTTATTTGCTTATGTTTGTATCATAAGTATAATTGTGTCTTTACCTGCGATGTCAGGTTGATTAGGGGTTGTCTTCCCTTGTTTATTCATTCATTGTGTTTGACCTGTAGGGTCAGAGGTTGACAGTTCGGCGTAGGCCTAGGGGAAGGTTTTTTAAGCGGGAGTGAGATATACTTCCGGGAAGCCGGGAGGTCCTGTTTTTCTGAAGGGACCAAGAGTCCATTGTTTTTCGGGGAGAATCTTCGAAGTAACTGCTATGGCAGTTTTCCCCAGTGAATCTCTGTGCGTCGGGATGACGACAGAATTCCTTGTTTAGTTCTGAGGATTCATTTTCCAGGTAATACCGACCTTTATGCATTATTACGCTTTTCGGTGGCAGAACATGTAAAGGATTACCTAGGGTGAACAGCAGCTCACTGATTCGCCATTTCAGAACTTATATATTTGTGCTCGAGGTAGCCATCCAAGACTGTTAGTCTTATATTGTCCAGAAATCCAGTGACGAAGATATATTGTGGGAGCCGCAGATTGGCGGAGTTCATATCTACAATAAGTATTACTGCAGGGTTGATGATAACCTATTTAACAGAAGTACACGGCCGACGTCAGAACGAGGCCTGTGCTTTCGGCTGTTATACTACAGCCTGATATGTGCAATTGGCGGGGAGTGCCAAGTTGCACCTATGTGTCCAAGTGACTAAGGCATCTGACGCTACATCTATACGAGCCTAAACACATTCGCGTCTTCATTCGCACCCACACTCAATTCATCATACGCTCGCACTACACATCTAACAACATGTATACTGTCTTGGGCCAGTGATCACATCAACAAGAGAAAAAAGACAGTTACACCACCCCAACAGCACAAACATTAAATATCCTCCCAAGTAGATGACTACTAGAACATTTTAATAAAACTAACTAGTATAGTACATATATATGTACACTATTGCATTTATGATATAATATTCCATGCATTTCTTTCATAATTTCTAAATCCTTTTAAGTTCTGGTCAACCTAAAAAATTGATACAGAACAAAATAAATGTAATATAAATTTATCAAAATTTTACACACGTGAGTTAGTTCAGTGTATTTTAACATTTATTAATATTATTAGTCTTGTTAAATATCTGTGGGTATATCTATAACCTATTACACCACACTACATAGCATAACCCTAGACACTTTACGTAGCCACATTCATTAAAAAAAAAAATTAAGTGTGAGGTCGTAGTGGTAGCAAGAAAGGCCTTCTGACAATTCTCAACTACATTTTATTTCAGGAGCCTTCACAGCTGGCCTCATACAATTACATTTAGTAATATCATCATCATACAATACCATCAACACCACTACATAAATTGGGGTCTTGTCCAGGGATAATTAGCCCAACAATAATATTAGGATCTCCTGGTGGGAGAAATAAAAGTAGGGAAATAAATTGTAAAATTTCCTTTAAAATTAAAAGTGTCCCTGCAGATAAAAGTTGGTGAATCTTCACAGCCAGTAATAATTAATTAGTTAACTGGTTAGTTAGAATTAGTTAGACTATAGTCATAAGAAGTACTTAGTGTATTTACTGGTTAGAGATTTATCTTGTATATTATTATATTGTCTAAAAAGTATGGCGGAGCTGGCAAAATTTAGATCAGCTGCTGTGCTCACCGCGAAGGAGATGGGAATGGATGGTCAGATTTTAATTCAATACGTAACGGCTGAATGTGATAAATATATTGAAAGGGAAGATAGAAAGGTAGCTGAAGAGAAGAGGTTATAAATTGAGGCTGATAGAGAAATTAAGAGGCTGCAGATTGAGGCAGAAGAAAAACGACAGCAAAGGGAGGCAGAAGAAAAAAGGTTGACTGCCGAAAGGGAGGCAGAAGATAGAAGGTTGCAAAGGGAGGCAGAAGAAAAAAGGTTGACTGCCGAAAGGGAGGCAGAAGATAGAAGGTTGCAAAGGGAGCACGAATTACGACTAAGGGAGCTGGAATTACAAGGCCAGGCTCCTGAAAATGGTGCCAGCCCTTTTGCCTCAGATGCTACGCCCAGTCTGGGAGCCTCAAACTCAGCTATGGGGTTTCATTTAGACCATTTTGTTGAAAAAGACGATGACATAGAGGGGTACCTAGGACGTTTTGAGTTATTAGCTACTACATATGGGTTAGAGAGAGAGAGAGGTGGAGCTTAAAGCTATCACAGGGATTGAGAGGTACTTCTTATGAAGTATTTGCCAAAATGAACAGGGAAGACCAAGACAATTATGACATGTTAAAGCAGGCTTTGTTATTAAGGTACGAGAAGAATGGTGAATTTTATCGTAAGAAATTTAGAAATGCCAAACTGTTGTCTGGGGAGACATACCACCAATTCTCTGCTAGACTAGAAACCTATTTGGAGAAATGGACGGCTCTGGGGAAGACCCAAGATCTTAAAGAAATGATCATGATTGAGCAATTGAGAGAGTCCATGGCTCCAGACATGAGAAAATTTCTCATGGAACAAGGTGCAGAGAAGTTGGGGGAAATTTTAAATGTTGCTGAGAGGTATCAGGCAGCCCAGGCTGATGTAAGTGGTGCTAAAAAGAAGCACATAGACAATTTTAAAGCTCCACAGCAATTTAATAAAGTTGATAATAGAGAGCAGGGAAATAAAGGTAGGACAAACTTTGAGCGGCCAAGAAATGACTATCGCGACAGAAACTCACAGTTCAATGACCAAAAGTTCAATGAAAGAAAACCGTTGAACCAAGGAAAAAGATGGTGTAAATGGTGCAAGAAGGATAACCATAACACCGAATTTTGTAGAAGGAAACCTTAAAACATTGCTGCCATGAAGTCGGGGACGCAAAGATTAAAGGTTAATCCTAAGGGACAACAGGAACCTTATCACCCCCCAGTTTGTGAGGATGTTATTTGTAATGGGGTCACCATAAGGTGCCTTTATGATACAGGTTTGGATTATGATTCAGTTGTGAAGTCTAGCCTAGTGGACCCAAGTCAGTATACCACAGAAACAGTGGAAATACAAGGGGCGACTAAGGACATACCACTCATGACACTTCCCATCGCAAGGATAACGGTGAAAACTCGCTATGTGGAAGGAGAAATCAGAGCAGCAGTGATAGATGAACCAATCTACCCTCTGATATTGGGGTGTAGATACGTCTTCTTGGGGAACCCCGAGAAACCTGTGATCATGGCGACAGAAGAAGGAGGAAGAAGGTGAACCTATAAATGCTCATCCAGAGGAGATGAGGAAGACGCAGGCTGAGGATAGGACACTCAAGCCCTGTTTTAAAAAATTGCCCAAATGCCACACACCTCCGAGCAAGGGGGAATATTTCATGAAGAACAAACTCTTATACAGGAAGGCCGGAACTGGAACAAATGGTCACAACCAGCTGGTTCTTCCCACTTCATATAGAGATAAAGTGATGGAACTCGGGCATGCGATTCCCTTCAGTGGTCACATGGGGATCAGCGCCACAGGACAGCGTATAGCTTGTCATTACTTCTGGCCAGGGATAACGGAGGATATAAAAAGATATGTCAAATCCTGCCCAGAATGTCAAAGGGTAGCTCCAAAGCACTGGACTGCTCCTGCAACTCTAGGGGAAATGCCCATAGTGGGAACACCTTTTGAGAGGGTTGCAGTGGATATTGTAGGACCTCTCACTCGGACCAAGAGGAGGAACAGTTACATCCTTACTCTGGTGGACACTTGTTCTATGTGGGGAGAGGCGGTAGCCCTGCCATCAATTGATTCAAAACATGTAGCAGAGGCACTACTTACAATATTTACCCGATTAGGATTCCCGCATCAAATCTTGACGGATAATGGATCTCAGTTCAAGGGGAAACTAACGGAAGAAGTTTTTAAGCTATTTCAAGCCAGGCACTTTCATTGTAGTCCGTACCATCCACAAGGGAACGGCCAGGTAGAGAGGTTCAACGGGACTCTCATTTCTATCCTGAGAAAGCTGGCACACGAAAAACTGGATCTGTGGGATCAATTCCTGCCCGCCGCATTGTTTGCGTACCGGGAGGTACCACATAGTTCAACCGGGATGGCTCCCGCAACTCTGCTATTTGGGAGGCCAATAAAAGGTCCTTTAGAAGCTTTATTAAGGACCTGGACAGATGAGAAGGCGGAAGAGACTGTTACCTCATCGTATCAATACGTGAACGAACTGACCACTCGTTTGAAAGCTGGATGGAAACTGGCAAATGATAATTTGAAACAAGCCAGGAAGAAATATGCAGCATATTTTAATAGGAAGGCCAAGGACAGGGAACTGGCAGTCGGAGAGAAGGTGCTGCTTCTACTACCCGGAAGCCAGAATAAATTACAAATTGGTTGGCAAGGTCCATATACGGTTCTAGAGAAGGTGTCTAGAACAAACTATAAAATTTACAAAAAGGGGAAGGAAAAAGTTTATCATGTAAACCTGTTAAAGAAGTATCTGGACAGACCACTCCAGGAAAGCACCCCCTTATTGACCTTAGCTATTGCAACCCAGATGCAAAAAGAACCACTCACCTCACATGAATACCCATTACATCCTTGTGAAACAGCAGCACAGGTAAAAGTCAGTAAGCACCTGACTAAAAACCAGAGGGAGAGAGTTCAAAAGGTTCTGGAGGAACATACAGATGTATTAACAGATAAACCAGGCCATACAAATTTGCTACAGTATGACATGAAACTGGTAGACTCAAACCCAATCTGTATGAGAGCCTATTCTATTCCGTTCGCGAAGGAGAAGGCATTGAAGGAAGAAATAGAGTATTTGTTGAAGGAGGGGATTATTTCGCACAGTGAATCATCTTTTAGTTCTAGTGTCGTTTTGTTGAGAAAACCGTCTGGGGAACACAGACTGTGCATAGATTACAGGAAACTGAATGCTGTCACAGAAGGACAAGTGGATCCATTACCAGACACAAAACAGTTATTTGCCAGACTGAACAAGGCAAAATACTTTTCAAAGGTGGATCTTAGTAAAGGCTATTACCAGATCCCAGTGAAGCCTGAAGTGAGACCTTATTTGGCTTTTAGCACTTCGGATGGACATTATGAATTCAATATGCTACCATTCGGACTGAAAAATGCTCCGAGTGTGTTTTCAAGGATGATGCGAAAATTGTTGGATCCCCTGAATAACCCATGTATCACGAATTTCATGGATGATATTCTCGTCGCCACAGAGACATTTGAAGAACACATTGAGGCTCTGGAGATGTTGTTTGATAGACTTCGGGAGGCGAACTTAACTGCTAGGCCAACAAAATGTTGTATTGGATGCAAAGAGTTGGAATTCTTGGGACACACTGTATATCAGGGTAATATGACCCCTGATCCTAAGAACTTGGAAAAACTGCAGAGAGCACCTAGGCCACAAACAAAAAAGGACGTGCGATCATTCGTGTCGTTATGCGGATTTTATCAGAAATACATCAAAAATTTTAACGCTATTTGTGCTCCTCTGACTGATCTGACTCGCAAGGGACTTCCAGATAAAATCATTTGGACTGCACAATGTGAACTAGCGTTCCAAGAGTTAAAGGAAAAACTCACTAGCAAGCCTATTCTCAAACTGCCTGATTTGACACAGGACTTTGTCTTAAGAACCGATGCAAGTAATGTAGGACTCGGAGGGGCTTTGTTGCAAAGATCATCTTCACCTGATGGGGAACTGAAACCAGTCGCTTATGCAAGCCGTAAATTGAATAAGGCGGAACAAGGATACTCCACAAGCGAAAAAGAATGTTTAGCGTTAATCTGGGCAATAAAGAAGTTTCAAATCTATCTGTATGGTAGGACATTTGTGGTGGAGACGGACCATCAGCCTCTCGTATTCTTATCTCAGGCTAAGCATGAAAACGCAAGATTGCTGAGGTGGTCTTTATTGCTTCAACCTTATCAGTTTAGTATCCAATATATCCCAGGCAAATTGAATGTCGGTGCAGATTTCCTCAGTCGGCACCCCTGTGATCAAAATTAGAGTAGTGGCAGACGTGAGGAGTAATTTTACCTATGTGTATCGCTGGTTTTGGAACTTGCCATAGGCATGTTTTCAAGTGAGGAGATGTGTAGTGAAATTGACAGAGATACAACGGTAAAATATCTCCAAAGATAACATTTAAGGATAAAAACATAATGCGTAGGCTGCGAATAGTACATGATCGCCTAGACCGCGGGTCATCATCCTCCATAATAATTGACTTGCTAGACAGGAGGGGAACGGCGGATCAAAAAGGAAAAAAATATGACTGGAAAGATTGCGTGAGACTAGAAAGGCTAAGGAGACGCAATTGGGGGGGGGGGAACGGAGAAAAGTCACGTTTCCCAAGTTGACATAAAAAGTAAGCAACTCGACAGAAGGGACCATAGATATGTTACGCCACAGTCATTTATTGGACGCTTTTGCGCGATACCAAGCCCTTGATTTGAATTCAGCGGCTAAAACGCAGATGTTTGGAATATTACAAAATTTAAAAAGTATTTTTTTCTTAATATTAATGTTAGGAATATAAAAATTAGCTGGCCGGATGGCCTATTCTGAGCAGTGAACTAATATGTTCTTAATTTTACAGACGGATAGATAATATTGAAGATAATGACAAAAGACAGTGTTGTTCACGTCATCGACAGACTGTATTGAATCTAAAAGTGTCGCTAATTGCACAAAAAAACACGACCTCGAAACGCAGGTGTTCAAATTTACTTAGTATGGAGGAGAGGGTTTTTGGGTGGTAGCTGTGTCTAAATATAACTTTTAACGACAAAATTTTGGAGGGGAGAGAAAGGTTGGTTCAAAAATCGAGTACATTTTGTAGAAACACAAGTAGAGACGGACAGACTAACAGATAAACATCCATACTTGACTGAAGCATGACTGAAATGACTTTAGTGTAGGAAATTTGAATTTAAAATAAACCTAGGCAGTGATTGGCCACAGACAATCATATCATTAGCGCTCAGACGCGAAAGTGGGGCCATTCTTCAATAGTTGTTCAGTGATAGACACAGATTTTAAAGTGTGGTGATTTCCATATGAAAGAAAGTGTAATAAATTTAGGGACGCCATACTATAGCCAGCAGCTCAGCTGAGTTTTGCTAGCAATTCTGTGTTATTTATTCATAATCTGGTAAGATTGAAATTATTTCCTTATATATTTTGAATATTGTTTCATGTTCGAGTGATTTGATACTGCCATATCGAAATCTAGCCTTACAAACAAGTAGGGATTTGCTCTAGACCCCCCGCCCTAGTCAGGGTCTAGGGACCAACAATGTACATAAACTCCAGCAGGGGTTAGGCAAGACAGATCAAGTGTTGAGAATAATGAAACATATTACCTATCCTCTTTTAGGGCAGACAACTAATAAATATTTTTCAGAACCTATAGTCTGGGAGGATCTATCTGATGTAAAACCACCATGGTAAATGTGCTTTTTGGTCAGAGAGATCTGACCTGTCTGTATGATGTGGTTGTTGTGTCAGCGTTGTGTCCAGACGTGGGTAGAGAATAGATTTTGACACATGGCCCATACTTTGATTGCAGAGCTGGGAGTTTCTGTTGTCAACAAAGCAGTGACTATTCAGTTGGTGACTTTACTCGAGTGTATCTGTGCAGTACTTGTGACAGAGACCACCATTATTGCCCGCCAGCACGGAGAGGTGGGACCACCTGATTTCAGCACCAGAGCTACAACGACAAGATGAGTGAGCCTCTGGTCTGCTGGACATTCACCAAAGCCCTTTAGTTACTAATAACCCCATAAAAATTCCCACCATTTTCTGGACACTGTGTAGTCAATATAGACAGGTGTGATGAGGCCACCCCAACAGCACAAACATTAAATATCCTCCCAAGTAGATGACTACTAGAACATTTTAATAAAACTAACTAGTATAGTACATATATATGTACACTATTGCATTTATGATATAATATTCCATGCATTTCTTTCATAATTTCTAAATCCTTTTAAGTTCTGGTCAACCTAAAAAATTGATACAGAACAAAATAAATGTAATATAAATTTATCAAAATTTTACACACGTGAGTTAGTTCAGTGTATTTTAACATTTATTAATATTATTAGTCTTGTTAAATATCTGTGGGTATATCTATAACCTATTACACCACACTACATAGCATAACCCTAGACACTTTACGTAGCCACATTCATTAAAAAAAAAATTAAGTGTGAGGTCGTAGTGGTAGCAAGAAAGGCCTTCTGACAATTCTCCACTACATTTTATTTCAGGAGCCTTCACAGCTGGCCTCATACAATTACATTTAGTAATATCATCATCATACAATACCATCAAACACCACTACATAAATTGGGGTCTTGTCCAGGGATAATTAGCCCAACAATAATATTAGGATCTCCTGGTGGGAGAAATAAAAGTAGGGAAATAAATTGTAAAATTTCCTTTAAAATTAAAAGTGTCCCTGCAGATAAAAGTTGGTGAATCTTCACAGCCAGTAATAATTAATTAGTTAACTGGTTAGTTAGAATTAGTTAGACTATAGTCATAAGAAGTACTTAGTGTATTTACTGGTTAGAGATTTATCTTGTATATTATTATATTGTCTAAAAAGTATGGCGGAGCTGGCAAAATTTAGATCAGCTGCTGTGCTCACCGCGAAGGAGATGGGAATGGATGGTCAGATTTTAATTCAATACGTAACGGCTGAATGTGATAAATATATTGAAAGGGAAGATAGAAAGGTAGCTGAAGAGAAGAGGTTATAAATTGAGGCTGATAGAGAAATTAAGAGGCTGCAGATTGAGGCAGAAGAAAAACGACAGCAAAGGGAGGCAGAAGAAAAAAGGTTGACTGCCGAAAGGGAGGCAGAAGATAGAAGGTTGCAAAGGGAGGCAGAAGAAAAAAGGTTGACTGCCGAAAGGGAGGCAGAAGATAGCAGGTTGCAAAGGGAGCACGAATTACGGCTAAGGGAGCTGGAATTACAAGGCCAGGCTCCTGAAAATGGTGCCAGCCCTTTTGCCTCAGATGCTACGCCCAGTCTGGGAGCCTCAAACTCAGCTATGGGGTTTCATTTAGACCATTTTGTTGAAAAAGACGATGACATAGAGGGGTACCTAGGACGTTTTGAGTTATTAGCTACTACATATGGGTTAGAGAGAGAGAGGTGGAGCTTAAAGCTATCACAGGGATTGAGAGGTACTTCTTATGAAGTATTTGCCAAAATGAACAGGGAAGACCAAGACAATTATGACATGTTAAAGCAGGCTTTGTTATTAAGGTACGAGAAGAATGGTGAATTTTATCGTAAGAAATTTAGAAATGCCAAACTGTTGTCTGGGGAGACATACCACCAATTCTCTGCTAGACTAGAAACCTATTTGGAGAAATGGACGGCTCTGGGGAAGACCCAAGATCTTAAAGAAATGATCATGATTGAGCAATTGAGAGAGTCCATGGCTCCAGACATGAGAAAATTTCTCATGGAACAAGGTGCAGAGAAGTTGGGGGAAATTTTAAATGTTGCTGAGAGGTATCAGGCAGCCCAGGCAGAGGTAAGTGGTGCTAAAAAGAAGCACATAGACAATTTTAAAGCTCCACAGCAATTTAATAAAGTTGATAATAGAGAGCAGGGAAATAAAGGTAGGACAAACTTTGAGCGGCCAAGAAATGACTATCGCGACAGAAACTCACAGTTCAATGACCAAAAGTTCAATGAAAGAAAACCGTTGAACCAAGGAAAAAGATGGTGTAAATGGTGCAAGAAGGATAACCATAACACCGAATTTTGTAGAAGGAAACCTTCAAACATTGCTGCCATGAAGTCGGGGACGCAAAGATTAAAGGTTAATCCTAAGGGACAACAGGAACCTTATCACCCCCCAGTTTGTGAGGATGTTATTTGTAATGGGGTCACCATAAGGTGCCTTTATGATACAGGTTTGGATTATGATTCAGTTGTGAAGTCTAGCCTAGTGGACCCAAGTCAGTATACCACAGAAACAGTGGAAATACAAGGGGCGACTAAGGACATACCACTCATGACACTTCCCATCGCAAGGATAACGGTGAAAACTCGCTATGTGGAAGGAGAAATCAGAGCAGCAGTGATAGATGAACCAATCTACCCCCTGATATTGGGGTGTAGATACGTCTTCTTGGGGAACCCCGAGAAACCTGTGATCATGGCGACAGTGCAGACCAGGTCACAGAAGAAGGAGGAAGAAGGTGAACCTATAAATGCTCATCCAGAGGAGATGAGGAAGACGCAGGCTGAGGATAGGACACTCAAGCCCTGTTTTAAAAAATTGCCCAAATGCCACACACCTCCGAGCAAGGGGGAATATTTCATGAAGAACAAACTCTTATACAGGAAGGCCGGAACTGGAACAAATGGTCACAACCAGCTGGTTCTTCCCACTTCATATAGAGATAAAGTGATGGAACTCGGGCATGCGATTCCCTTCAGTGGTCACATGGGGATCAGCGCCACAGGACAGCGTATAGCTTGTCATTACTTCTGGCCAGGGATAACGGAGGATATAAAAAGATATGTCAAATCCTGCCCAGAATGTCAAAGGGTAGCTCCAAAGCACTGGACTGCTCCTGCAACTCTAGGGGAAATGCCCATAGTGGGAACACCTTTTGAGAGGGTTGCAGTGGATATTGTAGGACCTCTCACTCGGACCAAGAGGAGGAACAGTTACATCCTTACTCTGGTGGACACTTGTTCTATGTGGGGAGAGGCGGTAGCCCTGCCATCAATTGATTCAAAACATGTAGCAGAGGCACTACTTACAATATTTACCCGATTAGGATTCCCGCATCAAATCTTGACGGATAATGGATCTCAGTTCAAGGGGAAACTAACGGAAGAAGTTTTTAAGCTATTTCAAGCCAGGCACTTTCATTGTAGTCCGTACCATCCACAAGGGAACGGCCAGGTAGAGAGGTTCAACGGGACTCTCATTTCTATCCTGAGAAAGCTGGCACACGAAAAACCGGATCTGTGGGATCAATTCCTGCCCGCCGCATTGTTTGCGTACCGGGAGGTACCACATAGTTCAACCGGGATGGCTCCCGCAACTCTGCTATTTGGGAGGCCAATAAAAGGTCCTTTAGAAGCTTTATTAAGGACCTGGACAGATGAGAAGGCGGAAGAGACTGTTACCTCATCGTATCAATACGTGAACGAACTGACCACTCGTTTGAAAGCTGGATGGAAACTGGCAAATGATAATTTGAAACAAGCCAGGAAGAAACATGCAGCATATTTTAATAGGAAGGCCAAGGACAGGGAACTGGCAGTCGGAGAGAAGGTGCTGCTTCTACTACCCGGAAGCCAGAATAAATTACAAATTGGTTGGCAAGGTCCATATACGGTTCTAGAGAAGGTGTCTAGAACAAACTATAAAATTTACAAAAAGGGGAAGGAAAAAGTTTATCATGTAAACCTGTTAAAGAAGTATCTGGACAGACCACTCCAGGAAAGCACCCCCTTATTGACCTTAGCTATTGCAACCCAGATGCAAAAAGAACCACTCACCTCACATGAATACCCATTACATCCTTGTGAAACAGCAGCACAGGTAAAAGTCAGTAAGCACCTGACTAAAAACCAGAGGGAGAGCGTTCAAAAGGTTCTGGAGGAACATACAGATGTATTAACAGATAAACCAGGCCATACAAATTTGCTACAGTATGACATGAAACTGGTAGACTCAAACCCAATCTGTATGAGAGCCTATTCTATTCCGTTCGCGAAGGAGAAGGCATTGAAGGAAGAAATAGAGTATTTGTTGAAGGAGGGGATTATTTCGCACAGTGAATCATCTTTTAGTTCTAGTGTCGTTTTGTTGAGAAAACCGTCTGGGGAACACAGACTGTGCATAGATTACAGGAAACTGAATGCTGTCACAGAAGGACAAGTGGATCCATTACCAGACACAAAACAGTTATTTGGCAGACTGAACAAGGCAAAATACTTTTCAAAGGTGGATCTTAGTAAAGGCTATTACCAGATCCCAGTGAAGCCTGAAGTGAAACCTTATTTGGCTTTTAGCACTTCGGATGGACATTATGAATTCAATATGCTACCATTCGGACTGAAAAATGCTCCGAGTGTGTTTTCAAGGATGATGCGAAAATTGTTGGACCCCCTGAATAACCCATGTATCACGAATTTCATGGATGATATTCTCGTCGCCACAGAGACATTTGAAGAACACATTGAAGCTCTGGAGATGTTGTTTGATAGACTTCGGGAGGCGAATTTAACTGCTAGGCCAACAAAATGTTGTATTGGATGCAAAGAGTTGGAATTCTTGGGACACACTGTATATCAGGGTAATATGACCCCTGATCCTAAGAACTTGGAAAAACTGCAGAGAGCACCTAGGCCACAAACAAAAAAGGACGTGCGATCATTCGTGTCGTTATGCGGATTTTATCAGAAATACATCAAAAATTTTAACGCTATTTGTGCTCCTCTGACTGATCTGACTCGCAAGGGACTTCCAGATAAAATCATTTGGACTGCACAATGTGAACTAGCGTTCCAAGAGTTAAAGGAAAAACTCACTAGCAAGCCTATTCTCAAACTGCCTGATTTGACACAGGACTTTGTCTTAAGAACCGATGCAAGTAATGTAGGACTCGGAGGGGCTTTGTTGCAAAGATCATCTTCACCTGATGGGGAACTGAAACCAGTCGCTTATGCAAGCCGTAAATTGAATAAGGCGGAACAAGGATACTCCACAAGCGAAAAAGAATGTTTAGCGTTAATCTGGGCAATAAAGAAGTTTCAAATCTATCTGTATGGTAGGACATTTGTGGTGGAGACGGACCATCAGCCTCTCGTATTCTTATCTCAGGCTAAGCATGAAAACGCAAGATTGCTGAGGTGGTCTTTATTGCTTCAACCTTATCAGTTTAGTATCCAATATATCCCAGGCAAATTGAATGTCGGTGCAGATTTCCTCAGTCGGCACCCCTGTGATCAAAATTAGAGTAGTGGCAGACGTGAGGAGTAATTTTACCTATGTGTATCGCTGGTTTTGGAACTTGCCATAGGCATGTTTTCAAGTGAGGAGATGTGTAGTGAAATTGACAGAGATACAACGGTAAAATATCTCCAAAGATAACATTTAAGGATAAAAACATAATGCGTAGGCTGCGAATAGTACATGATCGCCTAGACCGCGGGTCATCATCCTCCATAATAATTGACTTGCTAGACAGGAGGGGAACGGCGGATCAAAAAGGAAAAAAAAAATATGACTGGAAAGATTGCGTGAGACTAGAAAGGCTAAGGAGACGCAATTGGGGGGGGGGGGGGGAACGGAGAAAAGTCACGTTTCCCAAGTTGACATAAAAAGTAAGCAACTCGACAGAAGGGACCATAGATATGTTACGCCACAGTCATTTATTGGACGCTTTTGCGCGATACCAAGCCCTTGATTTGAATTCAGCGGCTAAAACGCAGATGTTTGGAATATTACAAAATTTAAAAAGTATTTTTTTCTTAATATTAATGTTAGGAATATAAAAATTAGCTGGCCGGATGGCCTATTCTGAGCAGTGAACTAATATGTTCTTAATTTTACAGACGGATAGATAATATTGAAGATAATGACAAAAGACAGTGTTGTTCACATCATCGACAGACTGTATTGAATCTAAAAGTGTCGCTAATTGCACAAAAAAAACACGACCTCGAAACGCAGGTGTTCAAATTTACTTAGTATGGAGGAGAGGGTTTTTGGGTGGTAGCTGTGTCTAAATATAACTTTTAACGACAAAATTTTGGAGGGGAGAGAAAGGTTGGTTCAAAAATCGAGTACATTTTGTAGAAACACAAGTAGAGACGGACAGACTAACAGATAAACATCCATACTTGACTGAAGCATGACTGAAATGACTTTAGTGTAGGAAATTTGAATTTAAAATAAACCTAGGCAGTGATTGGCCACAGACAATCATATCATTAGCGCTCAGACGCGAAAGTGGGGCCATTCTTCAATAGTTGTTCAGTGATAGACACAGATTTTAAAGTGTGGTGATTTCCATATGAAAGAAAGTGTAATAAATTTAGGGACGCCATACTATAGCCAGCAGCTCAGCTGAGTTTTGCTAGCAATTCTGTGTTATTTATTCATAATCTGGTAAGATTGAAATTATTTCCTTATATATTTTGAATATTGTTTCATGTTCGAGTGATTTGATACTGCCATATCGAAATCTAGCCTTACAAACAAGTAGGGATTTGCTCTAGACCCCCCGCCCTAGTCAGGGTCTAGGGACCAACAATGTACATAAACTCCAGCAGGGGTTAGGCAAGACAGATCAAGTGTTGAGAATAATGAAACATATTACCTATCCTCTTTTAGGGCAGACAACTAATAAATATTTTTCAGAACCTATAGTCTGGGAGGATCTATCTGATGTAAAACCACCATGGTAAATGTGCTGTTTGGTCAGAGAGATCTGACCTGTCTGTATGATGTGGTTGTTGTGTCAGTGTTGTGTCCAGACGTGGGTAGAGAATAGATTTTGACACATGGCCCATACTTTGATTGCAGAGCTGGGAGTTTCTGTTGTCAACAAAGCAGTGACTATTCAGTTGGTGACTTTACTCGAGTGTATCTGTGCAGTACTTGTGACAGAGACCACCATTATTGCCCGCCAGCACGGAGAGGTGGGACCACCTGATTTCAGCACCAGAGCTACAACGACAAGATGAGTGAGCCTCTGGTCTGCTGGACATTCACCAAAGCCCTTTAGTTACTAATAACCCCATAAAAATTCCCACCATTTTCTGGACACTGTGTAGTCAATATAGACAGGTGTGATGAGGCCACCCCAACAGCACAAACATTAAATATCCTCCCAAGTAGATGACTACTAGAACATTTTAATAAAACTAACTAGTATAGTACATATATATGTACACTATTGCATTTATGATATAATATTCCATGCATTTCTTTCATAATTTCTAAATCCTTTTAAGTTCTGGTCAACCTAAAAAATTGATACAGAACAAAATAAATGTAATATAAATTTATCAAAATTTTACACAATTACATTTAGTAATATCATCATCATACAATACCATCAACACCACTACATATGTCACAACAAAAACAGACAGATAAACACTTTAATTTAATCCACAATACTTTACAACACTGTGACACTCACATACATAGAACACTCTATAAGACTATCTTAAATGAGTCAAGTGTTAACTTTTAAAAATATATGTATTAATTCCTTCAAATATTAGATATCCTGATTCAACTACAAAGTGAATCAGGAATCACAATCAAATGTAATCACAAGTTGTGTGTACACAATTTATAGATAGGATCTTTGTATTGACATATATTATTATTGCAATATGTGTGTAAGTTGTGCTGTAGTACTATGAGGTAATACTGGCTTTTCAAGCTAGGTGGTTGTTTGTCATCATGACTTCAAGTGTTTGTTTCTGGTGGAATTAATATTGGAAAGGTTCACAGTTTCTTTTTATTTGAAACAATTAAATGTCCCTCTTGATTTTAGGTAAAGTCACTTTTAGAGGGGGGTATACACAAGATTGAGCTGCTCTGGCCACGAAACCTTAACTTCTGTGTGGGCGGCAGGAAACAGTCTCCACTGCTCGCTTGCTTCACCGTGTTCTTGAGAACCAACACTGGTCGATATATTGACCAAGGAGTCTGCTACCAGCCTCTGGATTCAGCAAAACTCAGACCAGGTGCTGCTTTAATATGTTAGTACCACGGTCCCTGAAACAAGAAGGTTGTACCTCCTACTTCAGAACTAATTTATAATCTATTTCCACACTGAGCACAATACATAACAAACACCGAGTTCAGCGCGGTAGGCCAACTGCTAGCTTCTCATGTAACAGTATACACCAGTATTCCTCTCCCTAATGGTTACAACGTCTCTGCAATTCCAGCATTATTTCCTTCTATTCAATAAGATAGGTGTCATAGTACTATTTGGCAATCTTATGCAGTTATACTCCTCTCCGACAAGTTTTGTTCATGGGGGAGCAATATCTAGGCTTTTCCTCATGTTTGCTACTGAACCACACACATACAGACATAAATTTATCAATTCACATTCAATTTTTCATCTAAAAGATATCAAATATTTCTAGCTTACCACAATTCATTGAAATATTAAACAAATACGTTGACTGGCCATGAGTTATGGCACAATTCCGATCTGCCTCTGTCCCAGGCTTTCATAAGAAAAATATGAGCTGGATCTCAACGCACTTGCTTCTCAGTAAGTTTATTTTCAAAATGTGGCCCTGAACTGACGCTCCTAATTGACTATATCAAATGGTCCATCCAATGGGACCGTGTTTACAAAAGCTTTTGAAAAAAATTTACCCTTCCTACCGTTTCCCTTAACAACCAAAAATAGTATTTGCATTCGACTAATCATGTTTCGCCTTACATATTATTCTAGCCAATCAAATCGGATTTAACTTGTTGGCCTATTTCCCGTAAAATAGTGGTTTTAAAACATGCCACTGAGCAAATATGATCTGGTGCTGTCAGACAACCTCACTATTTTATTTTGGCTATAATTTGCTCTCCACATGTAAGCCTACCTTGCCGTGGTTGGAGAGCTTGAGCGCCTCAATGATCCCGGGAGCTATGCCGGCGGGAGTTTTACTCCTGGCAGGGTCACCCAAGCCGGACAGGTCCTGGGTGAGGGGCCAGACTAAATGGGCTGAGGAGTGGGTGGAACCCTATAGGTGTAGATGCAGAACCCACCGGCGAGTGGTACATGCTCTGGTCTGCACCAATCCACCCCCACTTCATGGGTTAAATGCTTTCTTGCCTCATTCTTCACTGTTTGTCGTCTATCACGCCCATGGCGACCGTTGCCTCAATTGGCTGTGTGTGGTGTACCCGGAAACGGGGCCTCCCAGTACTGAGGCAAAGTTAAGTCCCCGATGTCACTTATCGGTGCAGAATTGAGAGAGATAGCTGAGCATCACAATCCCTCCTGTGTTGCAGCATGATGAGAACCCAGCATTGCACACTGAGCTTGGGGGGATCACTTGGGCACCAGACTTAATACTGGCTCTTGACTGGATGGCCGCATGCAGGAGATTTCTACAATGGAGGGTTGGGAGGTGGTGGGTATCGGGAAGTGGCTCTGTGCAGGACGTGAGGATTCCTTGGGAGAGCCCAGAACCAGAGCACAGCATTGTGCAAGCTCTGCATAGTTGGAGAGCCCCCTGGATGACGGGGAATGCACAGTGTGCTACCCCACCTATCCCCAACTGCTAACTTAGAACCAGAAGTGGGGTCCTCTGTATGCGTGCCAGGCCAGGATAAAATGCCTGGGAAAGAGGCTGGAGCTCAGAACTCCCTAACTCAAAGTTGCAGGATGGCAGAAAAGCCACGGGAAAGACAGGGCTATTTTGAAGATAACGCAACCATATTTTCACCATACGAGCTCGGACGCCGCCTCGGTAAACAAGGTCCGCGCAGAGCAGTGACACCCCCAGGCTGCTTGCGAATAGTCTACTACTGGGAACATAAACAGATTAGGGATGAGCCCACTCTCCCGTTGAACAGGTGCTAAAGTCGTAGATACTGGGCCAGAAGGCGCACCGGAAACCACAGTATCATGCAACTCGCTTTTTTTTTTTCTATGGAGAGTACACCGTCAAATAAATCTCGTTCTGGTGCTCGCCCTGTGGAGCTCCACCAGGCAGGTGCAGTGCCGGGCTCTGAGCCTCGACAGAGCCCACCCTCAGCTACTGGAGGACCCTCTAGACCGTCTTGTGGAGTCAACAGACGGCGGAGGAGAACTACTGACCAAAACAAAACAGAAAAAGAGAAACCCAGAGTGCCACTTGTCATGATGCACTGGAATGCAGAGGGAGTGAACAGCAAGCAGGCTGGATACAGCAAAAAGACAGAGCTGGAAAACATCTTGTATGAGAAGCAAGTCAGTGTTTGCTGTATCCAAGAGACTCACTTGAAAGCAGATCAAACCTTTAAAATAAGGGGATATCAATGCTTCAGATCCGACAGACAAGATAGACGAAAAGGAGGAGTACTTACTCTTGTAAGGAATAACATTCCTGCACACGAAAGGAAAACCTTCATGGATGGAGCAGAATATCAGCTGCTGCAGATAAAGGTAGACAAGATGGAAATAGAACTCCTGAACTATTACTGTCCGAACAACAAATCTCTGAGTCTCAGCTCTATACAGGTACCAGCCACCAACTTTATAGCAGTTGGAGACTTTAATAGCCACTCCCAGAGCTGGGGCTATAACCATCTGGATCACAGAGGTGAAGAGGTTGAAACTTGGCAAGATGATCACTCCCTAATCCTAGTCAATAATGCCACAGATACTCCTACCTTCTACTCCAGAGGATGGCACACAACCTCAACACCAGATCTTGCCTTCTCCACACCAGATATAGCTGGATCTATTAGTAGAGAAGTAGGAGACCAACTAGGGGGAAGCGACCATCGCCCAATCTTTCTTACTGTCCAGAGTGCAACTCTCAGTACAGGCCCAGCCATTACAAGATGGAACTACAAAAAAAAGCCAACTGGGGTTTATTCAGGCATCAGGTGAACACGCTGCTGTCTACCCTCAAGGTACAGAACAGAGACATTAATGAAGTGGTAAAAGACTTCAACAGATGCATACTACAAGCTGCAAAAGAAACCATTCCCAAAGGATGCCGGCGTAACTACATACCATACTGGTCCAGCACACTCCAAGAACGTCAGGAAGCTATGGACAAGGCTAGAAAGGACGCAGAGTCTCAGCCTTCACTTGAAACTCACAACAAATGGAAAAAGGCTGTAGCAGAGTTTCAGAGAACAAAGCTAGAAGAAAAGCGGAAAAGCTGGAGAACTAAAACGGCATCGCTGAACCTTGAGAAAGACGGCATGAAACTTTGGAGATTAGTCAAGTCTCTAAATGAAGAGCATTCCTCACCAAGGCAGACTATCACATTGGATGAAGGTGGCAAACTTTTCAGAGGAAAACAAGCTGCAGACTTGTTTGCTAGAAGATACAGTTCAGAAAGCAACTTACCCATTAACATAGACCATCAGAGAGAGATAAGAAAAGAAATACTGGCAACCATGGGACAGACAGATACTCCTGCCCCAATGAGGGAACCCATCACACTAGGAGAACTACAGAAGGCTATTTCCAAGCTTAAGTTTCAAAAGTCACCCGGCCCAGACAAAATCAGCAACGAAATGCTAGTAAATCTGAGCTCAGCAGCAAAGACAAAACTGCTTGAGATATTCAACCACAGCTGGTTGAAAGGAACGGTACCCCAAGTATGGAGAGAAGCCATCACAATACCCATACTAAAGAAAGGGAAATGTAAGACCGAGGCTGCAAGTTACCGGCCAATCAGTCTCACAAGCTGTGTTGGGAAGACTATGGAGCGAATAGTCAACCACAGATTGAAATGGTATTTAGAGTCTGAGCAGATCCTGGTGCCGGAACAAGCTGGATTTAGAGAATGCTACAGTATAGAAGACCAAGTTACTTACTTGTCTCAAGCAATAGAAGATGCCTTCCAGGAGAAGAAAAAGGTCCTAACGATCTGGGTCGACTTCAAGCAGGCCTTTGACAAGGTGTGGAAAGATGGCCTCATTGCAAAACTTAGGAGAAGTGGAATCCAAGGCAACATGATGAAATGGATCCAGTCATACTTGCATAACAGGAGAACTAGAGTCACTCTTGACGGTCTGCAGAGCAGAAAAGTGTTGCTCCATCAGGGGGTACCTCAAGGAGGAGTAATTTCCCCAACACTCTTCCTTGTTTACATCAATGACCTGGTGAAAGATCTCCCTGCAGGAGTTAAAGCTGCCTTATATGCAGATGACCTAGTACTCTGGTGCGCTGATGAAAATGTCACCACAGCAAATTATAGAATGCAGCGGGCAGCAGACATGCTAGTGTCATGGGCAGAGAAATGGCTTATCACAATAAACACAGACAAAACCTCCACAATACTGTTCTCCCTCGCCCCCAAGGACAAATCAGCTAACATACACCTAGGGACAACCGTGATCAAGGAAGAAAGCTACCCCACCTATCTTGGGGTGACATTTGACCAAAGGCTTACATGGAATAAGCATATTGAAAATGCAGAAGGAAAGGCCCGAAGACGACTAGGCATACTCAGAAAATTAGCAGGTACCAACTGGGGAGCAAATGAACGAAATCTAAAGAAGATTTATAATGGAGTAATAAGACCACACTTAGAGTTTAGCTCAGCAGCATGGTCATCAGCTGCTAACTCACATCTGCAGTCTTTGGACAAGGTGCAAAATCAAGCTCTCAGGCTCATTACAGGAGCCATGAAAACTACACCAATAACAGAGATGCAGAAGGTTGCTGGATTACAGACATTGTCCCATAGAAGAGACACAAAAACCATGATCCAGATGGAAAAGTACAACAGTATGCCAATGCACCCAATGAAGGCAAGACTAGATGATCTGGCATTGGGACGTCTAAAGCGTAGCAGCTTTGTGCATCGGGGGAAAAGACTTATAAGACAGCATCAAGAAGACCTATCCATGAAGACAACACCACTGAAGCCCACCCTATACCCTGTACCATGGGAGCAGGCCAGCAGTGCCCTCCAAATTAATACAACAGTCAGTGGTCTCACAAGTGGATGTGAGTATAATGATCTGCAAAAACGAACTGCTACATTGAGTATGATCCAAGAAAGCTATCCCGATCAATCATGGATACATGCCTATACAGATGGATCAGCAACTAATGCTGTTAGGAATGGAGGTGCCGGTATCTTTATCTCATATCCTGACAACCACTATGAGACTAGGCACATTCCCACTGGTAAATTCTGTTCCAACTATACAGCTGAGGTTCAAGCTCTAGAGCAAGCTGCAAATATGATTTATAACACCAACTCTGACTGCCACCAGGTAGTCATCCTCACAGATGCACTGTCTGTCCTGCAAGCTCTCAAGGGTGGTAAACTCCCGCATCTGAGAAATGAACTAAACAAGGTAGCTGCCAAAAAGAGAACCATACTTCAGTGGGTACCATCTCATTGTGGTGTACCCGGAAATGAAAAGGCAGATAAACTTGCAAAAAAGGGAGGAGAATGTGAACAAGAAGATAATGAAGTCACATACTTTGAGAAAAAGAGAGCTATCCAGACTATCAGAAGAGAACAGAACCAACCCAAAGACGACTATCACACTCTCGACCGGCAGGGACAGACAACTATTTTTCGACTCAGGACAGGGCATAACAAACTGAATAAACACATGCACAAGCTACGATTGTCTGCTTCACCACTGTGCACATGTGGATTAAACGAACAAACTGCTGAGCATGTTCTACAGGACTGTCCTCTGTATGACCAGTTAAGAAAGATATACTGGCCCAATGACTCAACACTAAACTCAAAGCTATATGGAGTTAAAGAGGAACTTCAAACAACAGTCGAATTCATCATGAGAACTCGTCTGACGGTGTAATCATCAAAGATGCGATCGCAAGAAGAAGAAGAAGGCTATAATTTGTTAATTCCTAGACTATTTGCGTAACACTTAACATATTCTTTGTCAGCAAGTCCTAAGGAACCCAAATATATAAATTTAATGGAGCTAAGTGGCTGCGTTCAAAATATGTATTTTCTTCTACCACCCGTTCACTTCGATACGATGGGGTGTCTTCTGTACTGTCAGGATTTCAAACGTAAAACAGTATTGTGTCATGTTTCCTAATAAGCATTAACCATGTTTTTTAAAACCTAACCTCGTATTGGTAGTGTTTTTTATCACTGTCTATTTGAAAAAAATTAGTGCTTCATGCCTTTCGCGTGTGATTTGCGTTCACTTTTATCGCGAGACGGCGTGGTAGCATTGCATGCGTTCCTCCGTTCAGCCCTCCCTCTCTCTCTCTAAGTCCGTCTGTCTTTTCATTACGCAGTGTATATAAGTACATTAATGCTAGTATTTTATCTAGGTCATTAAGCAGTGTGCGTATCTCAAGGTTTTCTAAGAAATACAGTACAAGTTTTATTTTTGAACCGCGTGTAGTTTATGCAGTAGGCTTTACTAGCAAACGTGAAAGCGTTACAATATGCAGACGAAGTAGGATAAGGGGGATTTGTGTACGCCATTGTGACAGCACTGGTCTTTTACCATTCTTCTTTCCTTTTATTGAATTAATTCGTTAGGCTTTACATTTACTATTTAATTTAGATATGTGGATTTAGAATGTTTCACGACACCGACAGAGATAACAGTTGCGATGTCTGAACTTGGAAACAACAATAATGTAATTCTCACTGAAATAAAACGTTCTCAATCTTTCCTGTGTTTCGTTTCTTTCTCCCTCCACTCCCAGTAGTATAGTAGATGCATTTCGGTTAGTATTGTGCAGGTGGCGCGTGACTTTTATATAGTAAAATATACCGATCGATTTTGCAGGTGGCGCGTAACTTTTATATAAGGAAATACTCCTAGAGATAATGGCGGCGTGTAAGTAGGATGTATTGTATATGACTCAGCAGTGTGTTGTTGTGTTTCTTTATTCAGGTGTTACAATATACATATATATATATATATATATATATATATATATATATATATATATATATATATATATATATATATATATATATAATAATAATAATAATAATAATAATAATATATGTAATAAATATATTTAATGATCTATTTTAATAGAATACGAAATATCAATCTTAATATCTAGTTTCAGACGGTTTGTAGCTCTTTGCTTCTTCGGTGGTGGTTGTTTATAGACATCGTCCGGGTGATTGTCTTATGTTGGAGTTGATGTAGGGGTACAAGAGTTGGTGGTGTTAAGAGGACACCAACTCGGTTCTGGGAATATTGTTTGATAACAACTGGAGTTGATGTAGTGGTCAAACGTGTTACTGGGGCAAGTAGTAGGACAGGTACCTGCGTTTTGTAACTGTAGTCGGTCAAATTCGGCGAGGATTTCACCCTGTAAAGCCAGCAGATGTTCAAATTCAGGGCGAGTCAACGTAATGCCGATTTTGGTAGGAAACTTTAGATATGATTCCCCAAATTATATTCGCACGTTTAGTAAAGGCTGACCTCTGTAAAAACTTACAGACACGGCCTTCAGCCGACTCCCCTACGGTTTAAGCATTTCATCACTTCTACACATATACACCCAGTTTGTGGGAACGGTGCCGGGGGTACTCATCTTCAGTGAGGTGTGAACGTGAGTGTCTGCCGTTGGTCTCCCAAGTGTCTATTTATATGAAGGAAACCTAGGTTAATCTGATTTTTGAAACGTGTCCAAACTTGTTGCGCACTAACAGGGGCTGATTAGTCGAAAAAATTAATCGATCGTTGACGTGTTGTCTATGTGAAAATGGCAGCAGGACCCGCCGCATAGTACCGCCGCGAGCTTTGACCAATACGAAATAAATAGCGCACAGGCCACAAACGTTGGTAACTACATCTTGTAAATGTCTAGAATTGTAGTTAAAAGGCCTGTTAGAGTTTCTCGCTATAAAATTAACAAGGTCCAGGTGTCTAGGTGGTAGTCCGGAAGAATCAAAATATTCAAAAGTTCCACAAGGTAAATTGCATTTTGATGGTATTTTAAGTGTTGTGTATGATTCAGCAGTGTGTTGTTATGTATCTTTATTCAGGTGTTACAACATTTGTACAATATATGCAACACACACATACACACACACACACACATACACACACATACACATATATATATATATATATATATATATATATATATATATATATATATATATATATATATATATATATATATATATATATATATACTTATGTGTCCCCATCTTCCTATTCCACCATCCCATCTACCGCAGACTATACCCTCGACGAGAATTAAGCATAATCCCTCGAGAGAAAACGTTCTTCACATTTAATTGAATAGCTTTATATTTACTTTCCATTCAAATGAAAAGGTTAATAGTATAGATTGAATATGTTTTCATTTACATCTGCACTGGTTGAAAAGCTTGAAAACTTTCATTAATTTAAAAGTGAATATGTTTACATAGACATTTACACTGTTTTGAAAATGTAAATATTATACTTAGAATGTACATCAGTTCTTTCATCTTTCCCTGCCTACTCCCTATGGAACTTAGGACGTACTAAGCTTTTAGTTCTCTTTAAGAAACTAGCAATAAAGCAGTCACCAGCTGTTGCAGTGGTGGTTCATGAAATCCTCATTCTATATGCTGAGGTTGCCAGCCTCAAATAACTTGGACATCCACTAGCAATTTTCACATATTAATATTTACATGGCATCATATACATATTAGTGCACGTTAGTAATGAAAAAAAAAATAGAGTGTAAAATGCACATCTTACGCCAATCGTGGCTCACAGACTGTTTGCTCAGAGGAATAATGTTAAGGCACTAGCAGATGCCATTTCTGGGGTGTTGTTATGTTAACAATGTATTCCCACTATGACTCCGTACTTTCAGTTTACTCAGATCCCAGTTTTCCTTATTAAAATGGTTTTCCTCGGATCTTTAAGTGCTTCAAGATGTTCCACAAAGTCCAGTGTGATATATAAGAAATCTGATTCTAACTGTGGCTGTCTGATGGTCTTCTTGGCACAAGTGAATTTTCACAGTGTCTTAAAACTGCAAAAAGGTCAGGTTATATTGTCTGTCCTCCCCCGCATTTGTTTGTTACAATTCTAAGCAGGGCTCCAATCGTTTCAAACATGCGTGTTTAGGTGGGCTAATTTCAAAATTATTTCCGCCTGAAATTCTGTGCGTGATGCAAAAGGTCACCTCTCCCTTATATGGCAATAAAATATCCGATTGCCTTCTCTGCAATGTTTACAAATGCAACATCTTACTTTCCTCAAGGTATGCAGGAAACGATTATGTCATACCTGTGCGCTGACATATAAGTCTGTGCGCTGACATATAAGTTATCTCCCAGTAGTTGCTATCAAACTTTCAGCGTATTACCATCTTGGCGAAGAACGCACTCTGGCCTTATCAGCAATTAAACAACTGCACTGGGCGATTTTAGTGTTAATCTGTAGTCTGATGTCGGCCACACTCGAGATTAACCAACATGCTTGTCG
Organism: Oreohelix idahoensis; assembly: GCA_024509875.1. NCBI lineage: Eukaryota > Metazoa > Mollusca > Gastropoda > Stylommatophora > Oreohelicidae > Oreohelix > Oreohelix idahoensis. Next base: position 344,576 of record JAMPIV010003762.1, read on the forward strand.
GTTAATATTGCATCACCTGTCTACTCTCTCAGCAGGGATGGTCATGTAATCAGACAAGACGAATTATTACTGAAAGGAGTGAAAGAATGTATGAAAATACAAAATAGCAGAGAAAGAAAGAGCTGCCGACTATTTAAAAAAATGTAATTAATCAGTACAACAAATGTAACTGACTACAGCCGTAGTGAAGCAGAGATCGACCCAAATAATGTCACACTCAGAGGAGACACACACAGAATTGGATTACTGCTCCTTTCAGATATGGCGTAAGATTCAGCGAATATGATTATTGTCCATGGAGCTGACAACATAATCGCATAAAGCAAGTTGCTATAGAAACCACTGCCGCATGGTTATGTGTTTGATGCAGACTTCTGGCAAAGGCAGCCAACCGCAGTGCTTGCTTCGTGCTACGTAATGGGCAGAACAAGGTATCAATGACGTCATAAATGACGGAATGAATGACGGAATAAATTAATTATTTCCAGATATTACTAAAACTGTTTTTTTCCGTAGCAGATCACTAATTAGTATGTAAGGTAGTCCCATAGCAGATACTGCCCTACGGGAATGAAGTGTTAGAGACTTCACCACACTAGGTTCAGCATCGAGAGATGGGGTGACCTGTTCCCTTCCTCGCTACCTTTCCTTTCCCTCACTCAAAGATTAGAGTCAGGTACCAGATTAAAGCTGGGTAGACTGAAGCGTGTCGGAACCGGTATTTGAGCTGGTACCTTTGCCGTAAGAGACTAGCGCTCTAACCACTCTGTCCACTCTGAAAAAGTTCAATCTGAAAAATGTGCAAGTAAATGGCTTAATATGTACAGTTTTATTTTCATATTTATAAAGCGTTTACATAGACACTGTGATGAAATCAGATGTGCAATTATGATAACTTTCGTTCTCTCCGGCAGGATCAATTCATTTCTTAATTTTCCTCACTAATCGTCATATTATTTATATGTTTACATCTTTAGAGCAAATACTTATACAAGAATTTAGCTGGATTTACACCAGCTGGGGGATTGAACGGGCTAAAATCTGTGCTTAATTCTTCACGAACGGCGACTGATCAGATGTAAGTTAATAGTGCTCTGCCCTAGGCAGCATTGTTCTTGACTTCTGAAAACATCTTGTGAAAACTGCCTTGAGATAGAAGCATCATTATCCGTCTATCTGCAACTCTGCCAAGAGTAATCTTGTGCGAAGGTAGACACTTTTGAAGACCCATATTAGATACCCTTGAGTTTTGTCCACTTGTGGACCACTACTGCAGAGCTAAGGGGAGGCAATCCGTGACAGACACATACATTCATACACACACATATAGTTCGCTTTTCATCATCACATCTCCCCAAGGAGCTTAAGCTTTCAACAAACGTATGCCAAGTCTTAATGTCCCTCGCAATCAGCTCAATGTCTTTACACGTCCTCTTCATATCCTTCAGGTCTGACTCCAGCTCTCGTCCCCGTGTGTTCTTTGTTCTTCCTCTTCGTCTCGTACCCAGGGATTTCCAGAACTTAGACTGCCTGGTAGTTCGCTTGTAGAGTATGTTTATTAGACTGCGTGCCACTTCATAAATTATGGACCAGTGGAGCCGCGGTAGCGCAGTGGTTAGTGCACTGGCTTTCTAGCTCGGTGGTCCATGGTTCGATCCCCAATTGAGGTAGGACTTTTAAGACCGTAAACGGCTCTGGGGTAGACCAAGCCGCATGAATTGGGTATCAGAGTAACTCTGGGAAGGTTAAAGCGGCCGGTGTGTTGCTGAGATTAAAGTGAGATGATGTCTGAAACTATTACGGTGAGATAATGTCTGGAACTATTAAGGTGAGATAATGTCTGGAACTAGTCTGGGGAAATTATTTATGTCTGGAACTAGTCTGGTGAGATGATATATGGAACTATTAATGTGAGAAGGTGAGATGATGTCTGGAACAAGTCTGGTGAGATGATGTCTGGAATTAGTCTGGTGAGATGATGTCTGGAATTAGTTTGGTGAGATGATGTCTGGAATTAGTCTGGTGAGATGATGTCTCACTTCACCTCCCTACGGCAGTATGTGCTATGTGACGGCCTTGACCTTTTATATATTGCCATCATTCTAGTACAGGAATCACCTTCAAACTAAATGACAGTTTGGGTTGTATCACGGATTGCCTCCCCTGCTTTGCAGTAGTGGTCAACCAATGGCCAAAACTCAAGAGTATCTAAATGGGTCGTCAAAAGTGTTTACCTTCGCACAAGATTACTCTTGGCAGAGATGTAGATAGAAGTGTAATAGCGCTTCTATCCGAAGGTAGTCTTCACAAGATATTTCAGAAGTCAAGAACCTTGCGGCATTGCGCAATGTCTGTCTGTAACGGACGGTGGAATTGTCTGCCCTTAGTTTTGCTAGGTCGGTCTGGTTTCTCGTCATTCTGACCTGTCTACCTTCTGTCCATCCAAATTCTCCGCCCCACTTTTCTGTAAACGTTGTCTCTAACAGCGATATTTCTGTCATTTTGCCTATCAATCAGCACTGTAGACCTTCTTCGTGCATATCTCCTTGCACGCGCATGGCGGTTTGTGATCAAACAATCCTTTTTCTATCGGTCCCCCAGAAAACTAAATAATTCCCTGGTCTCCTTTAATTCGAGAAAACTCAAGGTAATTTCTCTGTTCCTTTTAACGGGAGAGAGCTTTGATCGTGGCCAAAAGTCACCACTCACGAACACCAGCGCTGTGCTCACGTTGCGTCATCCCTTCGTTGTCTTAAGAACGCAGGAGGAAACTCTGCGGTTAGCGTACGTGGATTTATGTTTAATCGGGAGGAGATCTGAAGCTCTTTTGTCTTATTACGTGCAAGTACGCTGTTTTATCTCGAACGGTCCGTGAAAGCGAACCAAACATCTAGCATCATCTTGTAGTACTTAAGCGACTGTCTCAATAACTCTCTATCAGTCATGCTCTCGGATTTTCTAGCTTGCGTGCAGCTTATACTTCCTGTTGATAGCAGTTGTGACTTAAGTCCGTATGGAGATTATTCCTTAAAGCTGGTAAGAGCGAAATAATTGTTTTAGAGTTATCTGGAGTGGTAGCGTATAAGAAGATTTTATGCAGATATAATCTAACCAGGGTTACCTACTCTATTGCTTAAAATAATTAAGTCATAACGAATAGTAACTCTTTCGTACGACCGCAAGGGATTTAATGTAGCGTGCCAATCGTTTTTAACTCAGCTTAAGACTTAACAGACAGATAGCTAGATAATCTGTTATAACAAGAAGACAGATAAAGAGAGATAATGTGTACTGACAAGAAAACAGGAGAGATATAATGTAACTGACAGAAGGAAGATGTACATATTGCATTTTTGATTATTGTTCTCTTCGATGTTTATCAATTAACCATGAGTTAAGTGTTAACTATCCTAGTATTATTTAAGTTTATTTCCCACGTACATGTCGATTACGCCTGTCAATTCTGTATCACGTGCCGTGTTGTCAGGTGAATGTGTGACCTCGCTTAGCGAGGCTGACCGTGAGTGTGTTACGCAGACCGCCCCCCCCCTCCCCGCCTGCTTGCTAATCAAGCGCAAGAGAGGAATTGGCCGAGGCGGGTGTGGACGCGGAGCATGTTTTATTGAAGTGTAATTGTATGCGTTTTCATGGAAGACAGAAGATAGGGTGGGTGTTTGTACGTCTGTTAGCATCGATCGTTCAGGTCGAACAAACCCATGTAAATGTTTTGAATGTCTTTTTTTTTTCCAGACCCTGATCAGAAAGCCAGAGAGCGGTCTGTGTTCGCTATCTGCGAGCTCAACCCGAGTCTGCAGAGATTTATTATGCACAACGTTGCCACACACTGGTGCATGGCGTTTAGCACTTACTAGGCCTCACTTTTGTTTTTTATCGACGGATTAACTGCCAAATTGTTACCGCTGGCGGCTATTTCGTGGATTACATGCTGCCGCGCATCGCAGACAGCGTGGCCTACAAGCTGTTATAATTTGCCATTCATATATACAGGCAATATTTGTGTAACCCATTTACCACCCGGTTGATGGAGATAATACAACCACATAACCCAGAAAGAACAAGCTAGTGCCAGCCTATGAAAGTTCTCACGTGAATTTACTACTAGATCAGCGCATTCGGATAATATTCGTGTGCTGGAATTAAGCCTTTTTCCAGTTCATCACCTTTTGTTTACTCGGAGTTACTGCAGTAGTCGTACTGTGGGAGTTTCATGTTACTATTTCCCCCTAGAGCGTACCTCCTGGCAAAAGTGGATTACTAAGTCCAGCCGGACAGTGTTGACCCACATAAGTTTCTTCTCAGTTTTGGATTTATCACCTAATAAGGCAAATACGATCGTCTAATTTCATTGGACTGGGGTCCCCTGTCCAGGTAACAGCAAGACTGTATTAGAACATTTTGGTTTTAAGTGCGAGAGTGGTTCGAGAGAACTTAGGTGTGTCCGTGTGAGCGTAGGAAGGAAGTAGAGTGAGGTGGCTAGTGTTTTTTTTTTCTCTAAGGGATATTTATATTTTTTTGGAAGTTCATTTTCTTTGCTGTGTATCCTTCCGACATTGTTTATTTTCAGTGAAGGTACACGGGGTTTACCGTGGTTTTTTTTTTTTTCTGTGTGTTTTTTTTTTTTTTTTTGCATTTTGCCACGTTTGGATGTTGTGCAGTTTTTTTATGGTTAATAAAAACCCAGAAAACTTACTCTTGTGCTGGTCAGAACGCCTTCCCTTTAAATGTCATGTTGGTGTAGTAACTGTAGTGTCCCTTACTGAGTATTAGATTAAAGTCTTTTACAAACATTGGAGGGTGAGGCAAGATTGTCTTATTAAAAGTTAGTCACCAGGTAGGCTGAAGGAGTAGCACAACTACCCTCCAGAGACATATCTTCTCCCAACTTTGCACCCGTGATTCTATTTTCTATCCACTCACATTTTTCCCTTTAATAGTCTGTCTGACCTCAGACAGAATCTATCGTCTTACTTATATCAACAAGTGACACCGCCGATGGTCAAGAAAATATGAGCCTAACACCATATTAAAATTTGCCTCAGTGGGCGTGTAATTGGATCCTTTACATTTACTTTCACCTTGGAATTTATAGATTTGTCCCTTTTGTGTGTGTTTATATATTGGAAGTGGATCTGCAAAAAACATAGGACAAGATAAAGGCCATAAGAACAAAGGTAAAGGTAAAGGATCCCGTTACACGCCCATTGAGGCATATTGGGAATATGGTGTTACGCCCATATTTTCTTGACCATCGGCACACTAGGGGTGACGTGGTCAACATCACGCCGGCCGCCTTAACCTTCCCAGAGTTGCTCTGGTACCCAGTTGGGGCTGGGTCGACCCAGGAGCCGTTTGCGGGTTTAAAAAATCCCACCTCATCTGGGGATCGAACCATAGACCACTGAGCTAGGAAGCCAGTGCACTAACCACTATGCTACCGCGGCTCCCATAAGAACAAGCGTAGATAAATATAACACGATCGGGGAAGGGCAGAGAAAAACCAAAGCAGTATAAAGCTGAGATACGAATAAAGTCTCAACTTTTGTGTCTAAAATTACACAATTGAAACAAAGAGAGCAAATACGTCAAAATATGACATCAAGAGATTGATGTGAAAGAGTCTGTCCATCAAGACAGGAGACTGAAGATGTTGGAGAATCATTGCAGTCGACCGATGCGGAGATGCCAGCTGATCTGAAGAAGGACGGACTGTAAGATGAAGAACGAAATCACAACGAAGTGAAAGACTAAAACGAAATAGAAAAACCCAATTACCAACTTGAAGGAGCCAGGAGTCGGTGTGTGTTACTTTAATCACCGCAAAGAAATGAACCTGAACGGACAAGAACAATGGCCAAAGCGCAAGTAACAAGATTAAGAATTGATGTTCTTGCTCCTTCAAGAAAGTCGAGTTTATTTATCTGAGGGACATCTTAAAATCACATTATTCTGAAGTTGGACGTCTGAGATAGCTTACTCGTCTGACCAGTATCCTGGCATTAAAAGCACGAACATTGTACCAGTGTCACGACCCAAGTACCAGAGGTATTCATTTTGTAGCGTCTCTAGTTTCATGGGCTAAGTCTAGGACTTCCATTTTTTTGTGTTACAGTCTGTTTGAGTCTAGCGCACGCGTGCTTCAAAATGGCTATGTTGTAATCTTCTACTCAGTTCATTTCAGCTTTTAATGGGTAATTTAGGATCATTTATTAACTGTCCTTCGTCGCCACAAAGAACAATGTCCTTCACAAAGTTTTGCTAAGATCTCCTGTTCCTTTCCATGTCTTCATTATCACAGTTCCTTTTCCAGTTTTCTTCTCCAATAAGTTTTTCGATCTCCAGGGCAGAAATGTAGAAAGACAATAATGCCTATTTCTTTACCATTAATTAATTAAGACTTCGTTCGTTCATTCATTTGTTCGTTCTTTTACCAGATCAAAGCCTGCTTTGTAATGCTATCAACAAGTGTCTTCAATGTTTGTAAGAATATGTGAGGATTGCATAGCGAAGACCAGACGTGGAGCGTACATTAACGACAAAAGACAGACAAGATGGCTGAAGAGAAGAAAAGCTTTCATAAGTGTTTTGGCTGTGTGCTTTTAGAAAGAACACACCTGGTAGCCGGCAGAAATATTCAGCTGCCTTCACTTTCATTCAAAAATACAAGCACATAGCATTAATAGTCTTTTGCTCACAGTTGAAGAGTTATTTGCGTACCGTTTTACGTTCTATCTAAGTTGTTCCGATTTCTTTGTAAAAATGGGTATGGATTCCGTTTTATAATGGATAATACACTCAAGGCACGGTACGTTTCTGAATATCTCCTTTGCCAGCCACAATCATTGGAAGGAGACAAAGACAAGAAAGACAAAGATGAAAAAGAACGAGAAATGACACTGCAAATTAAACGTTCAAAAAAAGTGACAATCAGATCAACAAATCAGAATGATGTAAAGGAAAAAAAAAGAGGAATTAGTAGAAATAATTCTAGAAAAAAAAATTATCGATAACTTACTGTCTCCAGTATTATTTCTCAATTTTATTGTTGACGTCTTGTCATGCCATGATACAAACTGTCCAGTATTTTTTTCTTTATGCCTTCCTCTGTCTCTGTTTACCCTCAATAATTTCTGTATCTATAATATATTATGACAAGAGTGAGAACATAAAAACTAACAAAATACAAACAAAAAACACCAGAAATCAGTGATAAACAATGCGGATTTATCTGTAGCTAATCAGAGCTTCATTAATGGTTGCTTGTGTAGAACAGAAAGCTATAAATGGTATGATAAGATCACTAATATAGAACTGATGACAAGCACCAGACAAACGCCAGTGGGACAGCAGATGAAAAGAAGACGATGGATGTGGATAGGACACACACGGAGAAACATGGTGATAGCATTACAAGTCAGTCCTTCTTCTACAATCCCCACGGTAAGAGAGAAGACGAAGACCAAAGAACACATGGAAAAGAGAACTGGAGACAGACATGAAGAACACATGGACAGACCTTGACCTGATGGCACGGGACATGAAGACTTGGCGTATATTTGTAGCACGTCTATGGACCTTGAGGAGCTGAACGGTGACAGCAGAAGAATTATACGAATGAAAGATATAAAGAAAGTTGACTCGTCAACAAAAATATAGCAGAAGCGAAAGGCACTCTAGGGATTCGAATAGGACACGATTCATACGGCACCATCTGTCACGGGTTGCCTTCCCTGCTTTGCATTAGTGGTCCAACAGTGGCCAAAACTCAAGAGTATCTAATATGGGTCTTCAAATGTGTCTACCTTCGCACAAGATGACTCGTGGCAGAGTTGTAGATAGAAGGATAATGATGCTTCTATATGAAGGGAGTGTTCGCAAGATATTCTTAAAAGCGAAAACACTGCTGCATTGGCTGAGCACGTTAATTCTATGATCTGCCGACAACTTTTGTGGAGGATTGAGCAATTATTAGTTTTCCAGCTCTGATTTACTCAGTGAAATTATTATTACTCTGGTATAGCTCTGAGTAGAGTGTGTTTAGTACATTGACTGAGACAAACATGCAGTACATTTAAAATGATTAAATCGAAGTTAAATTTGTATATTAACAAATAACAGATTTAATAATCATTTAGTTTTAACAAGGGTTAAAATAATTGAAAAGTTTAAAAGAAAATGCTCATCATTGAATGATAGTAGGTTTTATGAAACAATTCACTTTGGCAGCATGGGTTTCACTTTTCTGCAAATAGTAGTTTCTGCTCCCGCTGAAGGGTTCTGTGCAGATAGGTCACTGGAGTTCTCACGTCTCTGTTTAAGCTTAAAGGTGCAGCACGTTCCTAGAACAATCAAGGAGTAACTGCAAATTTGGTCCCGCGTTTTAAATTCATTCCACTTCTACCCTCACTTTGTTCCAGAGATTAGTACGCTCACTGGTACCACCACCAACAACTATAGTAAAATAATAGAAACGAAACGCTCTCCTGAGTATTGCATTTCCCGACACATACGTATGTGTCCCCTTTCTCCTATTCTACCATCCCATCTATCTCAGAATTTACCCTCGATGAGAATTAAACTTAATCCCTCGAGAGAAACTTTCTTTACATTTAAATTTGATAGCTTTATCTTTCTTATACATTTAAATGAAAATAGTACAGATAGAATACGTTTACGTTTACATTTCCACTGACTGAAAAGTGTTCACAATATAAATTGAATATGTTTTCATTTACATTTACACTTGTCACGGATTGCCTCCCCTGCTTGGTGTAGTGGTTTTGATGGTATTTGTATGGTGGTGATATTACCTAGTGTAATGAATGAGGTCAGCTGTGAAGGCTCCTGAGATAAATGTTGATGCGAATTACAGAAGGCCATTCTTACTACCACTAACGACCTCCAACATATCTTTTTTACTATAGCACGTTTCACTAGCTTTGCCTAACTTCAAAATGCTATATCTCAGCGAATATATAACGCATATAAGTGAAATTTTGTGTGTGAATTTGAAATGGTATAGACCCTATGAATTAAATTTTTCATTAAAGTGCCGCCATTGGTTTCAATTTTCGTTTCTTTGCGATATAATATAAAATCCTACTTGCCAACACACATCACACGCACACATATTGAAATGTCTACAGTAAATTATACGACCTCATTTGCACATTTTTGGTTTATCAAGCAATTGGCATGATTTTTGAGTGAAATTGCGTGAAATCGCACTTCTTGAACATAAAACAGTTTATATCCGGTGCAACGCACACATTGTCAATCAGAGGTGTGTCTACAAAAATTAGGCCAAGAGTGGTTGATAATTTTGACAGAGAATTGATCCGCAGAGAAATTTGCAATATGTTTCACAATAATGAGGCAGTGACTTTAAGGAAATTGAAAATTTGGTTAAGAAAGAATAATGACATTGATATTTCCAAATCTACGCTATGGAGAACTATTAGGAGTTTGGGATTCACTTTTAGAAAATATGTTGGTGGTAGAAACCTTATTTGTGAGAAGCCTCATATAGTTGCAATGAGAAGCAAATATTTACGCGAGGTCAGAGAAATGAGAAGAGATTGTTATGATTTTGTGTATTTAGATGAAACTTGGATCAATGCGCACCAAAGTAATGAACGAGAATGGCAATCATCTGATGGAACAACTAAGAGACTAGTACCAAGCAGCAAAGGACAGCGCTTAATAATTGCACATCCAGGAAGCAGCCATCATGGGCTTCTAAATAATACTGAACTCATATTTGTTTCAAAATCCACAGATAATAGGGATTACCATGCAGAGATGAATGGCAAGATATTTCAAGATTGGATTGTGAATCATGTACTTCCTTCCTTGGATAGACCGTGGTGTTTGATAATGGACAATGCCTCATATCACAACGTTGTGGCACCAGAAGATAAAGTTTATAATTCACCAAGTATTAAAGATGTAATAAAGATTTGGCTGACCATAAACAACATTCCATTCAACGAAATGTCCATGAACCTGAATTACTTGGAATTGTAAAAAAAGACACAGCATACAAAGATATTTCACATAGACAAGGCAATCCATGAACATGGTCACAGATGTTTAAGATTACCTCCTTACCATTCTCACTTAAACCCAATAGAATTAGTATGGGCTAAAATTAAGGAACAGGTAGCAACAGAAAATAGAACGTTTAAATTAAAAGATGTTGAAATACTTATAAAAGCCGCCATCTCCAATATAGCCAGGATTTATTGGAAGAAAAGTGAGAACCATGTGTTACAAGAGGAAGAGGAATATTGGAAGAATGATGGTTTGTCCTTCATTCAGCCGAGATTGATTTTCAATTTCTCAGAGACATCTGATTATGATTCGGATGAAGTTTAATTTCTTTAAAGATGACCTTACCGTTATTTACAAGCACATTAGAGGAGCAACGTTCCATTATGATATTTATGAAACGCAAAGAGATGATACCCATTGAAATAATTAGATCAAGGAAGGTCCAGTTTGGTAGCGCATTAAATGTCAATGACAAACAATGTCACGAGTATTTCGCATGCAGATCATTTAAGAAATCATCTTCAACACGTATTCAATTGCAAACGTGATGGCCACATTATTGTAATAGTAGACACGCCTATGCCTAATCAATTCACAGAATCTGTGCATGAAGTGGTAAAATTTCTTTTCTCGATACACAATAATTAGTATGCCAACAAAGATCAAAGGATTTCATCCGTTTATGGGAACTGGACAAGATGCACAGATATAAAGTATATATTTGTTGGGTCTAACCCAATATAACATCGTATGCAAAAAATGGCATTAATACGTTAGACGGTTAATCAGATAATTACATTTGTTTGAGGGCAAAGCTAGTGAAACGTGCTATAATGAATGTAGCTACGTTAAACAGTCTAGGGTACTGAATTGTAATGTGTTGTAGTAGATTGCCCACACACACACACACAGATATTTAGTAAGTCTAATAATAATAATAATATAATGTATAACACACTGAACTAACTCAGGCTGTTTTAGTTTTAAATATTAAAATTTCTGTAAATTTATTTGTTCTGATCCAAACGTTTGTTGGTCAGAACATATGAAAGATTATGGAGTTATAAATGGAATGAATAATTATATGACATAATAAAGTGGAATGTGATTACAAAGGTAGGTTATAAGTCTAGTTAATATAATTTATATTAGATTGTCCCAGGAGACTAATACTGTATGTACTGTTGGGGTGGTATCATCACGCCCAGCCTATGACTGCCAAACATTGTCCATTGACTTATGGGATGAATACAAGGTTTATTTTCCCACAATGGTATGTCTTTTATTGGGTGCTGAATTATTTGAGAAATTAGTTGATAAATCAGTTGGTGAACTTCCAGCAGGCCAGATCTCACTTATCTCGACTGCGTCGATCTTGTACAAGAGTCCGGTGGCCCCACCTCTCCGTGCTGGGGGCAATATACGGCTGCTCTGACACAACGTTCGACTGCACTGGTCCACGCTTGTGTATTACAACAGCATTCGGCACCGCTTTGGTGCCAAACAGAAACTCACAATTCAGAATTCAGAATTGAGAACACAGTTAAATTTGCTAGCAAAACTCAGCTGAGCTGCTGGCTGTATGATGGCGTCCCACTATATATTTGTATACTTCTGAAATCACCACCACTTATTAATTTAAACTGCGTCTCTGAACAGACTTAGGTAAAATGGCAAAATTTCACATCTCTATCCCGCTACTATAAAATGCGTTGACCAATCGCCGACTTCCCCCCTTGCTTTCAAATCTTCAACCAAAGTCAATTCAGTCAGCACTCAGTCAAGTATGTATTACTGTCTGTTGGTCCGTCTGTCTCTACTTGTTTTTCATACAAAAAACACGCTTGGTTCTAGGACCCCTCCATGCAGTATCCTACACACTTTTGCCTCCGAAGTTATTTTTAGCCACAATACTCCCCCATTTCCCCTCTCTTTAATTACAGCTCGATGTTGCATCTGCGTCTCAAAGCCGCAATTTTTTGAAAATTTAGTGACATTTTTTAACAGTGCAGTCGCTCGTCTGATATGAACAATAAAGTCTTTTGTCAATATCTTCATTATTATCTATCCGTCTGTATAATTTAAAGTATATTATTTCTCTGCTCAAGATGGGCCATCAAACTAACTAGGTTTTATATTCCTAACATTATTATTAAGAAAAATTTACTTTTTCAAGGTTAGTTGGTTTTTTGAAATATGTTCGAGAACCTTCTCCACGGCGTTTTGCCGCTGAATTCAAATAACAATCAAGTATCGTAAAAGTCCAAGAAATGACTGTTTCTGACACGAGCTAAAGTCGATTTCTTGTCCATTTCCTTACTTTATGTCAACTAGGGACGTGAATTTTTTTCCTTTCACCCCCATTTGCGTCTTTTAGCCTTGCGATCTTCAAACACGTGTTCAGTCATATTTTTCCTTTTTGATCTCCGTTTCGTTTCCCCCTCCCGTCTACGGAAAGAAAGAAGAAGACAAGTATCAGACAAGTAGCAGTCAAACAGCAGATGTGATGTTGACGCTGGCGATGAACAAGACACATACTGAGGAAGCCCATACTGATAGCTTTAGAAGACAGTTCTTATTCTAATATCCCCAGGGTAAGAGAGGTGACAGATTCCGAAAACACATAGAGAACAGAACAAGAGATAGAAATGATCGAGATACAAATGACATGTAAAGACCTTGAAAAATGGGCATTGGAAAGGAGGACTTCGCATGGATGTTTTGAAGGCCTATGCTTCTTCGGAAGCTGAAGGCAAAATGCGAAATGATGACCATAGCTACTGTCATTTCTGAAAGTGCGTGGGTTGATTAAGCTTTCTTTTCACTCTGACTTTTGTCGTGACATCTTCGTTACTTTTTTTATTGTCTTTGGTCGTTTAATTTATTCTTATCATTCTTCTGTGAACGTACATCTGTACGGCCTCCAAGGATTGGATGATATTTAATATACATATTTGTCCGAAGTTTTATATTGAGGGAAATTAATTTCAATTTCGACGAAATGAGAGATAATATTCACGTCTTTCTCAATAAAAGTTTGCCTCGATTTGACGAGGCGCGTTCCGTTCAGTCTAGACTCAGGGTCCGTCGGTTTTATTAGGGCGCTTGTGCAAATGTAAAAGACATTGTGGTCCCGTCACGTTATAGTTTTAATCAAGGAAATACTAAAGCGCTAAATTATTGTTGCCTCGGCAAGTTCCCCGATGTATCTTAGGACAGAACGAATAGAACCATTGTTCTCTAAGGCATATTGAAAGATGGGACTCATTATGAGTTTGTGCATGTGGCTGGCAACCTGATCACGTAAAACACATTGCTACAGACACTACCACAACAAGAACACTGTATGGGATACTACTTTTCTACAGTATATGTTTTTTTTTTCTTTCTATAACCAGTAGCACTCCAGCTTTCCAGCTCTTTCGGCCCAATGACATGTCATTGCGAGGCTGGGGGGTCAGTGGACTTTCCTTCCAACCCGGTCAGGAGCTTCGCTCCTTCCCATCCACACGGGATTTATGTGCAGTTGCCGTTCAGGTTATTCAGTCAAATTTCCGGTCGTAAACATTTCTTCAAACGCCGACGGCCGGGTTTGAACGATGAACACCTGGTCGCCAGTACAACGTCGTAGCCATTACACCAGCGCGGCTCCCGTCAGTATATGTTAAGGGACACTACTTTTTATCTCTTAAAGTACATCCACAACAAAGTTGGAATTACCTTTTGTCTTGTATGTTTGCCTGCCTACCCGCATTTCAGCCTGTCTGTCCGTCCGTCTGTCAATCCTTCCGTCTGCCTGTTTGTCCGTCCGTCTATCTGTCTGTCTGTCTGTAAGTTTGTGTGTCTGACTGTCCATCTGTCTGTCTGTCTGCCTGCCTATCCGTCAGTCCGTCAGTCTGTATGTCTATCTGTCCGTCTGTCTGTCTATATGTCTGCTTGTTTCGCACCTTACATGTCTGTAAGTCTGTCTGTCTGCCTGTTTTCAATATGGCTACCTTTCTTCCGTCCGTCCATCCGCCTGCCCGTTTGTTTGTCTGTCTGTCTGTTCCGCTATTCACGCATAATAACCTACGACTCTCAATAAAATTGAGATAAATGGGCCCTGTATCCTGACATTAATAGTCCCCAGTCGATGTTTATAAGCGACCTGGTTTACTCCCTTTGTCAACCCTGTCTTGTTCTAACACCCTCCGAATGACCGTCAAGGGATTATCCCAAGCACGTAATGGCCGTGTGGGTCTTGGCAATTTTGGCAGCCGGCGTTTGCTGGGATGGACATCAATAGTTTTGATTCGTATTGTTTTGAAACTAAACAAGCAATTACAAAAAAAAAAAAAAACTAAAGTCAAGAATAATTTCTCGTCCTGTTTCCGAAATTATTTTCGAGCGATCTCTATTTTTGAAATTCTGTGGGATGTTTTTTCTTAGGTTTGGCTACCAAATATCTTATGTTGTTAGTTCATCATAAGGTTTAAGCTTCCTTGGAGCATATGCCAAGTCTCCCTGTCTTGTGCCATCAGCTCAAGTTCTTTCCATATCTGTTTCATTCCCTTCATGTCGGTCTCAAGTTCTCTTTTCCATGTATTCCTTGGCTTCTCTCTACCTCTCTTACTTTGCGAATTACAGAACAAGGACTGCCTTGTAAAGCTATCAACAGGTTTTCTCAATGTGTGTCCTGTCCATCTCTAGTGTCGTTTTCTCATCTTTTCATCCACTGGCGCTTGTCTAGCACTTGTCTGGCTCTTGCTGGCACTTGTATCGTACTTGTCTGGCACTTGTCTAGAAATTGTCTGGAACTTGTCTGGCACGTGTCTGGCACTTGTCTGGCACTTGTCTAGCACTTGTCTGGCACTTAACTGGCTCTTGTCTGGCTCTTCTCTGGGACTTGTCTGCACTTGACTGGCACTTGTCTGACGCTTGTCTGGCTCTCGTTTGGCTCTCGTCTGGCTCTCGTCTGGCACTTGTCTCGCTCTTGTCTGGTTCTTGTCTGGCGCTTCTCTGGCTCTTGTCTGGCGCTTGTCTGGCTCTCGTCTGGCGCTTGTCTGGTGCTTGCCTTGCTCTTGGCATCAGTTCCACATTGGTGATCTTGTCATACCACTTCACTCCAATTCTACACAAACGCACGCTTATTAAATTATGTATATTTATAAGCCTGGGTGTTGGAACGTGCGAGTTAACGTTTAATAAAAAAGACAGTATATCATGGCTTCCGGCTCGCCTATCGTCTAGAACATCATTAATGAAACATAATCTCGAATTCAACTAAATGCAACGAACATTCATAACGATAAGTCAGTTTACGCTTTTGTGATCCATGATTATAATTTGATATATTACCATATGGCAAGACAAGCACCTAACGCCAGTCCTATTGTGTGGTTGTGATACATGGAGGATAATAAATGCGATAACCAAGAATTCGACGACTTTCGTAAATGGGGGCTTGTGTAGAATATAAAAGATTGAAGTTGTATGACAAAATACAAGAAGAGAGAGTTGTGGAGGCAGAGTTAAAGAGTCGGAAGTTTTGTGAAGAGTCGGAGGTATTGTTGGTGTCAGTTTCTAACTCCACTACGTCAATTCCTTTCTTAATTTTAAAATTTCCGAATGGCGAGTTGCGGGTGTCAAGGTATTTCTCGAGAAATAGGAATTTTATGTTTCATTAAACTTCTTCATCTTATTTAATGCGCGTTGTGAACTGTAAGCCATGCAGTGCGCATTACGGACTGAAAGCCGTAAAGTAAAAGTTCACGATTTAATTACTCTGTAGAAGGTACTAGCTCATTCCGTCGCCCATTGACGGGTACGATGTAGTCGCACACAATTATGTATACAAGTATTATTCTAACGAAATTCCGCCGCATGGAAGAAGGTCGCGTCCCCAAACATATTTTCTACGGACAACTAGCAAATGTAAAAAGAACCGCCAGACGACCGCAGCTGAGGTTCAAAGATGTGTGTAAGAGAGACATGAAGCCATTGGACATAAATGCAATGACCTCGGAGGATGAAGCTGCCGATCGCATCAACTTTCGGTGCACTCTACGGCAAAGTAATCAGTGACCATTATGCATTTCCATAGCAACCAACGGTCTCCACCTTACTCAGTCGGAAGCTATCATTCGTTTGGTGCTCCTGCTGCCCTCACAGTTCGTAGTCAGGTAGATTTTGGTTGGCCCCCGCTTTCCCTTTCCTTACGGAGTCCATAGCATGTCAGTTCTGGTTACAGTTTATGATTCTTTTCTAAGCATATGGCCAACCCAGTACCACCGTCTATCTGCTATGATAGTGTGCATATTCTTTTAGTGGCTCCACGTTACCAGTTCTTGGTTGGTGATGGTGGTCGGTCAGAAAATTTGACGAATTTTCCTTAGGCAGGTTGTAAGAAAAGTTTGGACATTTTCTTTTCTGTTACTGTCCAGCAGCATTCTGCACAGTACAGAAGTACAGAAATTACGCAGTTCTCACATATATTTTTAATCACAGATTTCAATTACTCTGTAGAAGGTACTAGCTTCTTCCGTTGAACGTTGACGAGTATGATGCAGTCGCAGACAATTATTTATAGAAGTATTATTCAAATGAAATGTGCCAAATAGAAGTTTGTCCACTAATCTAAATTCTGAGTTTGATGAAATTCAGCTTTAAAAAGTTAATTTTTTCCAGGAGATGAGGATAAAATGTGATTAGTTTCTATTTTGTAGGTTTGTAGCTATTAAGAAAATTGCAGTTTTTAACGTTATTTAACAAATGATAACTTAAAGATGACTTTTTGTGTGTGTTATTTTCCTTGCTAATAATTTACATATTAATTGCAAGTATAGTGTCCGATTGGCAGGGTGGTTAGAGCGCCGGATTCTCGCAGCAAATATACGGGGTTTGAAATACGGTGGAGTCATGCGCCTTTCTACCCATCTGTAAATAGGTATATGCTTCTGCTCTTGAGTTAGAGACGGCAAAGGCAGCGAGGAAGTGAACTCCCCCCCCCCCCAACTTCTAGCATAGTGAATCTCGAACACCGGTCGATCTTGATGTACCTTTAGATCACTAGATACGTTTGGTAGATCTCTAGGCAACGTTTGGTAGATCTCTAGGTAACGTTTGGTAGATCTCTAGGCAACGTTTGGTAGATCTCTATGTAACGAATTGGTAGATCTCTAGGTAACGTTTGGTAGATCTCTAGGCAACGTTTGGTAGATCTCTAGGCAACGTTTGGTAGATCTCTAGGCAACGTTTAATAGATCTCTAGGGAACGTTTGGTAGATCTCTAGGTAACGTTTGGTAGATCTCTAGGTAACGTTTGGTAGATCTCTAGGTAACGTTTGGTAGATCTCTAGGCAACGTTTGGTAGATCTCTAGGCAACGTTTGATAGATCTCTATGTAACGTTTGCTAGATCGCTAGGCAACGTTTGGTAGATCTCTAGGCATCGTTTGGTAGATCTCTAGGCATCGTTTGGTAGATCTCTAGGTAACGTTTGGGGAGCCGCGGTAGCATAGTGGTTAGTGCACTGGCTTCCTAGCTCAGTGGTCTATGGTTCGATCCCCAGATGAGGGGGGATTTTTTTAGGCCGCAAACGGCTCCTGTGTCTACCCAGCCCCAAATGGGTACCAGAGCAACTCTGCGAAGGTTAAGGCGGCCGGCGTGATGCTAACCACATCACCCCTAGTGTGCCGATGGTCAAGAAAATATGGGCCTAACACCATATTCCCAATATGCCTCAATGGGCGTGTAACGGGATCCTTTACCTTTTTCTAGGTCTTTTTCTAGGTAACGTTTGGTAGATCTCTAGGCAACGTTTGGTAGATCTCTAGGCAACGTTTGGTAGATCTCTAGGCAACGTTTGGTAGATCTCTAGGCAACGTTTGGTAGATCTCTAGGCAACGTTTGGTAGATCTCTAGGTATCGGAGGGGGGACAATTATTTATTAACCTATGTAAATTTCAGACTAGCTCGCTTCCCTGCGATATAGGCGATTTCCCTAGATTTAAAAGTTACTTCCAACGCATTCCTAGGAATAACGCACAATTTAACTTACTAAAACCAACTTCTTCGTGAACTGTTTAACAAAGGTAACATCCAGTTAAATATTCAGTTGTAATTGTCCACCACTCTGTTCTTTAGAGTACAAGAAGAAGATCATGCGGCAGAGATAAAAGTTACATACAGGTTGGATATTCCAAAGTCCACATTCTGTCTAACCTGAAAACGAACATGATTTTATCAAAGTAGATCTGTAGAGAGAGAACGTTTCTAATGTAGATCGCCACAGCTGCTCAGTTTCCTACCGCTGCTCTAGAACTAGTATGGTGAGATGGTGTCTGGAACTATTAAGGTGAGATGGTGTCTGGAACTATTAAGGTGAGATGATGTCTGGAACTATTAAGGTGAGATTATGTCTAACACTAATAAGGTGAGATGGTGTATGGAACTATTAAGGTGAGATGATGTCTGGAACTATTAAGGTGAGATGGTGTCTGAAACTATTAAGGTGAGATGATGTCTGGAACTATTAAGGTGAGATGATGTCTGGAACCATTAAGGTGAAATTATGTCTAGAACTAATCTGGTGAGATGGTGTCTGGACCTTTTAAGGTGAGATGATGTCTAGAACTATTACGGTGAGATGATGTCTGGAACCTTAAGGTGAGATGATGTCTAGAACTATTACGGTGAGATGATGTCTGGAACTGTTAAGGTGAGATAATGTCTGGAACTAAGTTTGGTGAAATGATTTATGTCTGGAACTGGTCTGGTGAGATGATGTATGGAACTATTAAGGTGAGACGATGTCTGGAACTATTAAGGTGAGATGATGTCTAGAACTAGTATGGTGAGATGATGTCTGGAACTAGTATGGTGAGATAATGTCTAGAACTAGAATGGTGAGATGATGTCTGGAATTAGTCTGGTGAGATGATGTCTGGAATTAGTCTGGTGAGATGATGTCTTATTTCACCTCCATACGGCAGTATCTGCTATATGACTGCCTTGATCTTTTATATATTATAATTCTAGTGCAGGAATTTTCTTAAAACTAAGTGACAGTTGAGGTTGCAGTATTGGTGCTTCGTTTTTAAATTAGTCAATGTGCATACAGAGGTCAAAGGTACATTCTATGTGATGCGATTAATAATTAATGGCGTCGACGTTGGAGTTTTTATTTTTTAATCAGTGTTGGTGAATAAAAAAAGGAAATATTGTAAGTCATCATATTAGGACAAAAAGCATGGGAAATTGCCTACGGTGCGACCACAAGGTCTTCGTCATGGAAAGGAAAGAAAGCAAGAGATAAGTAAATAAAAATGAGAAAATAAATAAAAATGTAGATACAACCCCTACATACTTGCTAAAGCACGTGGCCTATTAGTAGGTCAGGAATTAGTCGGTCTAGAATTAGCCGGTCTGGAATTAGTCGGTCAGGAATTACTCGGTCTGGAATTACTCGGTCTGGAATTAGCCTGTCCGGAATTAGTTAATCTGGAATTAGTCGGTCTGGAATTAGTTGGTTTGGAATTAGCCTGTCTGGAATTAGCTGGTCTGGAATTAGTTGGTCTGGAATTAGTCGGTCTGGAATTAGTTGGTCTGGAATTAGTCGGTCTGGAATTAGTTGGTCTGGAATTAGCCTGTCTGGAATTAGTCGGTCTGGAATATGTCAGAACAATCTTGTTTGTCTGTTTTACTAGTAGGACGAATTACATTTATTACCTCTTTTTTGTTTGTTCACATACGCCTCATCACGTCGTACTGTAGTCTTCTTCACCTTTTTTTATAATTACTGGTGACGAAATGAGAGTCGACAAAAATCATGTCCGACTCGACAGCCGTGCAGGCCATGTTCATCAAAAATTCACAACAGTAGAACCTCTATTATCTCCTGAGAAATTACGTCGATATTTTCATTTCTCATCATTGTCATTCACACTTTACTGGCTATTCTCAATTATGCAATATTGTTTCGTAGTCTCTGCCATACTAGTGCCAGACATCATCTCACCATACTTGTTCCAGACATCACCTCCACCATACTATTCCCAGACATCATCTCAACATACTAGTTCTAGACATCTCCCTCATAGTAGTCACAGATATCATCTCACAATACTAGTTCCAGGCATCATCTCACCAGGCTAGCTCCAGACATTATCTCACCAGACTAGTTCCAGACATCATCTCACCAGGCTAGCTCCAGACATTATCTCACCTCATTTGACAAGGATGTCCGAGAGGTAACACAGCCCATAATTTTTTTTTCCTGTCACTAATATCAACAAACCCTCCATATCTCACAACAAAAGCGCGTCTGTTGGCCTTGATGTAGTCCGGTGCACGAAACTAAATATTATGTACTATGTCCCGTTTTGTGAAACCGAATGCGTACTTCATAACACTCGGGTTTGTTTGTTTTTTTCCTTTTTTTAACTTTTACATTCGCACATTTGTTACTTTTACCAATGAGTGCTTGCCCTTGTTTAGTCATCTTCTTCTACGATGTACTTATACCAGAGTTTTTTAACCTGTGGCTACAGACTTCATTACTGAGAATCATAAAGTGTTATATATAGTCTGCATTTCTTTATGGTGCAGAAACATGGACGATGAATAAGCATTTGGAAGAAAGAATTGAGGCTCTTGAAATGTGGATATATAGAAGAATGGGGCGTATCTCATGGAAAGAAAAGAAAACAAATAAGGAG
This sequence comes from Oreohelix idahoensis, assembly GCA_024509875.1. Lineage (NCBI taxonomy): Eukaryota > Metazoa > Mollusca > Gastropoda > Stylommatophora > Oreohelicidae > Oreohelix > Oreohelix idahoensis. Next base: position 365,343 of record JAMPIV010003762.1, read on the forward strand.
GTTGTAAAGTGCAATCTTTACTATCTTGCAATATAATACATTTATATACTTATTATGTTCGCAAATATTTTGTAAACAAAGTATTTCCTTTTTAAGTGCTTAAGGAGAAGTCATTTTTGAGTTACTTCCCTTGAAAGGAGTTCCGTCATCTTCGATCGGACTCCGCGGACGGATCTAGGCCTACTGCGATTTATTCTTTGCCTGGGTAGGAATAGATTGTTCTTGCTTCAGTATATCTATGGCCTGAATTTATACGTAGTGTTTGTATGAGTAGGACGAGTCTGTCTTATATGTGTATATCTTTACATTTCTAAGTCGAACTATGTTGGTTGTCGCTAGAAAAGGTCAAAGGCTATGCAGCGGAAGTATCGCTAGCAGGGGGTGTGATTCATGGCTGTCATCCTGTCGGGATGTCGAATTTTGTTGTAGCCGGCTTATCGCCGAGAAAGTGATCTATAAGTAGATGGGGAAAAGTGATAGTCATTTAGACATGTTGTATGTACTTTACCCCAGTGTTTATTCTCTTTTGCCAAGGAATGGCAAAGTTATATTTCGCATAGAAAGGTAAAACCACAATTTATTATGAACTTGGGCTTCGCCATCGTTGTCGATAAGCAGATGCACAGTGGTACTTTTGGAAAGAATATTTATTCAAAGGAAGATGACATTCCTATGTATCAGCACTAGATTATATGATACTATTCAATTACCTCTATGATAGAAGCTATGAAGAAATGAGGACATTTAACGAATGACCAATTTTGGTCTGTATCCAATAGTGAGTGAAGCTCACGAGAGAAGAACAGCCATGTTGAAATCCATATACTTTGTATTTATCGAGTGAGAAAAAGGGATGCCTGTACTATCGCTCGATGAACCAAGAGATCACTGCTACATGTGAGAACCCATGTCTGGGATTCCTATATCTTTATGAAAAATATATATATTGAACTTTACGTGAAGGGATATTCGCTAGTCGAGGTTAAGTCTAGGAGCCTTCCTATATATTGGTTATGGACTGACGTGCCCAGTCAGTAAAGCCAGATGATTTACATGATGGAACTCTGAATGCTTATTTACGAATGCTCCATTATGATATTTGCCAAGCATGAATGCTAACTTAAGATGATATTCCTGTGATCAACATTATGCTGTCTATGTCGACATTTGTTCCTGTAACCATACACGTACTGTCCAAGTGTGCGTCTCATTAAATGTTATAAAAAGACCACCGTAGTTCCAGTACTTCTTGAATTCGAACAGTGTGAGTATGAGTGATGTACTACCAACCTGTCAACTCTATCGAATCATTCTACCATTCGCGTTCTGACATTCATATACACACTCATTGTCTACACTCACATTCTTGTCGGAGCCTCATCACGTTCCAGGACAAGATGACATGTATGACCAAAACTGTGCTGGGTTTAATGAGTTGACAATCGTTACACTTTACTACACCAGTCCCAACATCTACAGTTATCAACTGGTGGACATTCACGGCATTTAACAAAAATAGCGTGATTTAACAGAGGTCCTAGAAAATCTAGGTATGAAAAGAGAATTAATGAGGGAGATCAAAGTTCGGCAGCTAAATTGCTTTGGTCACATAAAAAGGCATAACACCTTGCAGAAGACCATAACAGAAGGGAGAGTTGAAGGCAAACGTGCAAGAGGAAGACAGCGCTCTAAGTGGGAAGATAACATCAAGAGATGGACAGTAAAGAGTCTATCAGAGTGCATCACCAAGACAAGAGACAGAAGACGTTGGAGATCCATTACAGCCAACCTTCGTTGTAGAGATGGCACCTGATGATGATGAGGACTGACTTCATTGAAGGGTCTAAGAATTGAATCTACTGGATCCTGGTCATAACCAAAACCTTGAATTTTATTTTCACAAATATTTGTACTTGGAAAATTATCATAGATTGTTTCATTTTAAATGAATATATTCTTTGTGTAGAGCGTCCGATTGACATAGTGGTTAGAGCGATGGTCTCTCGCGGTAAAGGTATCGAGTTCGAATCATGGTACCAACGCGCTCCAGTCTACCCAGCTGTAAATGGGAACCTGACTTAGAGTTAGGGAAAGGAAAGACAGCGAGGAAGTGAGCTGGTCACCCCACCTCTCGATGCTGGACCTGGTATAGTGAAGTCTCTAACACTTCACTTCCCTACGGCAATATCTGCTATGGGACAACCTTTAACGGTTTTCTCTGTGTAATAACTGTATTTCAGTATTACAGAATGGTTAGTCGGAGTGGCTCAGAAGTATGGCGTCCGCCAATAATTCTAAAGGTACCGGGTTCGCTCTCAGTACAGGGAATATAATTGATTGACATTTTTCTCAGAACTAGTGGTTCATAATGATTCATACTTCCCTTTGATGTCATATGTAGTGAGACTAGATGCCTAGCCTTCCCGGAAAAGGGCGAAAACAAAAAAGAGGTTCCGTGTGCATGTTTCGCGCATTAAAAATCCCTTGGCAGTTGGAAATCGTAAAGAGCAGGTCATATGGCCGCCGGCCATGCAAAATTTAAAAATTAGTAAACCTACTCACCACAAACATATTCATAGATTGTGTAATTCCTGTATACACACGTTGGGATTCTTGCTGGAGCTACGGAGTTCGTGAACTGTGCTGAGATCCCCCTTCTGAGATCTAAGTGTGGAAATCTAAGCACTGATGGAGTTGTCCGTGTGCTGTGAAGGTTATCCTTAAAACCAAACAATATTCAATACTCCTGTATTAAGTTTAACGACTTTTCTTTGTAATAAAATATATTATTTTTGTGCAAAAATTTTCATTATGCGTCTAAGTACATTTTGTGTCCGTTAGTGGACAACCAAACGAGTAGCCTTCACCGTACAACGATGCAAGAAAAGTTAAGAACCCATGTACTGGACATAGTTCTGCGGCCTTTGTCGAGTTTTTTGGCCTGTACTTGCCAATATGAAAAGTATGGATTTGATGACGTCTAAATATATCTGGGTCGTTCTGTGGTCCATATTGCATCGCTGTGTGTATAGGGTTCTAATGGCACCTACTCCCGGAGATGCACTTTTAGAATGCTTAAGAGGACGAATGTCCTGCCACGGTTCACAGTCGTAAAGAGGTTGATGGTGTGACAGAATGGGGCGGCCCTTCTCGTACTCTGATTCACTACGGCAGTATCAGTTACATTTTTGCACTGATTATTATTGCGGGCTTTCAATTGTCGCACTTACTTTCTCTCTTTCTCTGCTATGTGTAGCAGATATTTGGTATTTTCATTCTTACACTCTCTTCAGTATATTTCGTCTTGTCTGTTTACCTGCCCATCCCTGCGGAGATAATATTATCGACAACCATGTTGGTTAATATCGGCAGCGGCCGACATCAGACACCAGCTTAACACTAAATCGCCCAGCGAATGTATTTAATTGCTGATAAGGCGAGACTGCGCTCGTCGCAAAGCTGGTAATACGGGATGACACATTTTGCACAGGCACGGTTGACAAGATTACGTTCGATAAAGTAAGAAGATGTTACATCTTTCACACATTGCTGAGAGACTTTACCGACGTTTTTGTGAGTCAAGGCATCGGAGGTTTGTTGCCATATATGGGAAACGTGACCTTTGCTGAGCAGCTCACGCAGGACAAAATTGACACGTTTCAGTGCAAAGACGCTGTGAGAAATCGCTTGCCAAGACCAACCAATAAAACGTGCAAGAGGACTTATCAAGTGCTTAACTTCATTATTCTGAGCAAAAAGTATGTGAGCCAGGATTGGCGTAAGTTGTCATTTTACATTCTATATTTTCATTACTAACATATGTACTAATATGTATATATTACCATGTGAATATTAATGTGTGAAAATCGCTAGTGGATGTCCCAGTCATTTAAGGCTGGCAACCTCAGCGTATAGAATGATGATTTCATGAACCACCACTGTACGGGATGATGATTGCTTTATTGCTAGTTTCTTAAAGAGAACTAAAAGCAAAAGGTAATCCCAAGTTATATATGGAGCAAGGGGAGAAAGATGAAAGACATTATGTACATTCTAATTATAATACTTACAGTTTCAAACCAGTGTAAATGATTATGTAAACACATTCACTTTAAGGTTAACGAAAGTTTCAAACTTTTCAATCAGTGTTGTGACGATACAGGTGTTCGATCACACGTCCACTCCGTCGGAATCACTTTTTTCTTCCTGTTACGCATCGTTTTTGTTTGACATAAATTGTGTCCTTTCATTCATTATTATGTGGCTTATTTTATGCATTATTTTTTTCTCTTTATGCTGAATCTAGTAGGAGAAGGTCTCTAACACTTCACTCTCATATAGCAGTAATTGCTGCAGGACTGTCTTTTTCATGTTTACCACTCCTCAGACGTATTTACGTTCAGCCAGGTAAAATGTGGTATTATCGTAACAATACCCAGCTTATCTCTTTGAATCCGTCTGACCACCTGTGGAAACGTGTCGGTCCAACATTTGACTCCAGTGAAAAGATGCTGATCGTGTTGACACAAGCTTGTATTGTGCGTACGATGAAAAACGACAACATTGTCTGACCAGACATCTGGCTGGCGGAGGCACGCAAATAAAGGCGATAATTAGATAATCTGTCGGGGTAGACAACTGGGCGGAAGACATTACGCCAAGAAAACATGGTAACAATACTGTGGGAGGCAGATGGGTGCATCCGGAACAATATTACGTCTTATATAGAGGTCACGCATGGATATTAAAATTAATAATTTAAACACCCGAGGGGATATTTAAAACTTCCCCACTCAAACAGTCTAGAGAGATTTGATTGGTTTGATTTTAGATGCCAGAATAAACAATGCATTCTATTGGATTATTCGGCGGAAATACCATCTGTGAATTGAACTGAGATATAATCTAGTGAACTCGGTAACACAGAAGAGACAACTTCGCAACTTCATCGAGGAATTCCCAAAAAGAGAAGGATCGGACCCAGAATTCCAATATCAAAAGTGACAGATCCACGGTATTTAGGCAATTCTGAAACCCTAAGAGTAAACCCGCATATTTAAATACACAGACTGTAAAATTTCAGAACCAGTACTTTATAAATACAAGACTGGAAACCTAGGAATTAGATCATCAGTCATAAGAGGAATTATAGATTCCCAGGCCAAGTGTTTCACCCTTCATAAGAGAAATAATATTCCAGGCCAAGTGTTTCACCCGTCATAAGAGGATTTTTTCAGGCGAAATTGATTCGAGAGCATTTGCACCGAAATTGCTCGGGTCCATTCTAAATCTGCGCAGGGAGATTGTGTATAACCCAATTTGGGGTAGATTGTGAACATTTCTATTACAAACGTGAATTTAACATGTTTTCTTGCTATTGGATATATATGAGGCTAGCAACCTCAACATATGAAAATAGTATTGTAAAGTTTCTTCTTTCCACTCTGTAAAGTGTCAGTCTGTATGCTCTGTAAGGAAGAGTGGTGTGTTGTTGAGATCAGGCATGCTCCAGTCTACCCAGCTGTAAATGGGTAACTCACCCTAGTCCTGAGTTAGGGAAGGCAAAGGCTCCAGGGGAAGCAGGCCCTAAACTTGGTCACTTCAACCGACGCAGGATGGTGTATGTATGAAGTAGAAGTGTAGAGTGTGATTACCACGAATGGTGTACTGTTCGTGTGCTGACCAATATAACCACTCATACACTTGTGTCTACAAGGCCCCAATGCAGACTGCTGGAATCTTTGTTTACTCAATTTATTCAGACGTACACACTGGGACATACGAGTACATCATGGTATGTTGACATATCAATTTGTAGGTATACATAGCAGATCTGAAGTCATGACACATTCAGAAATAATGGGCAGTACATCAAAAGTTCAATGTCATGATACATTATGGCCGCATCCCCCTATCTGACTAAACGCGTCAGTGAAGGCAGATCGGTAAATAACTAAAGTTACTTGGCGTCCATAGTTTGTAGTATATATTATGAAACCACGAAAGGGGGTTTCTAGCAAGATTGAGATCTCCCTGTCACTGTCCGATAATAGGATAAATAATCTGTTCTCTTGGCAGTGATCAAAACATATGATGACCGAAATCTAACATGGCCGCCTCCCTGAGTTGTCGTTCACTCATTCATAGGAAGGAGAATATAAGCCAGAGTTAATTTATAATGGGTATATAAATGATTTCATAAATGTTTCCATACAGCTCTACGGTGATAAGGTAATTCACGTAGCCATAACCGCTGTAGGAAAGTCTGTCATCTTCGTCGATACAAAACACGACCCTAGCGATACGAAGCAAAATGTTCCATCTAGGTCGAATCGACATGAGATCATCAAAATAGGGTCTGGCAATACATGGAGTCCGAATTATACATTGTACCGTACCTTAGGAGAGTCTCTAACATAAACTATAGTAGAGATACCATCTCCTTTAGAAGAAAACCACTTCCTGAATCATATTTCCTTAAGAATCTACCAGCCCTTTGAAAAGTGCGTACCCGCCATTATCACGGTACATCGGAACTCATCACGACTTGTCAAGACAACTCATACTTCCGCTAGACCGGAATAACAAGAATCTAGTCCCTCCTACCCATCCAAAATATACAATATAGGACTGATTCTACTTGTACTAATAATATGTAATACATATGAATTCAGGCCATAAACACAATAAGCAAATTATTATATTTTCTGGCCCTAAAAAATAAGTACAAACGTAAGCGCAATATCCTTGCGCCGGATCAATATCCAGAACGATTACTCCTATAATCAAAAGTGTGAATCAAACATGGATTCTCTCGCTTTTACCATAGACAGCATTTTCATACACAAATGAATGAATGTCTATATTTTTCCCATATTAAATAGCCATATCGATTTTTGTAATATGTGCGTCAAAATATGCACGCAACAGATTACCATACCCCTCGGGGAAAAAAATGGTACTTTTTTTTTTTTGAAATACATCTAGGAGCAACATACAATAGGCTCACAACGCACCAATACAATGCGCAGATGATAAGCATAAGTTTTATGACCTTAGAGAAAGTACTTCTCTAAGTATAAATATTTCCAGAGAGGTGTCACCAACGCATACTACAGTATTAGCAATGACACAATTTCCACATTAGTTTATACATAAATTTCATCTAAGATATCTTAACATCATGATCATCAAAGACGAAAAACATTGAAAGATCAGCGGTGAATAAATATCAATGAACCGCTAAGTAGTGTTACAATCAATATATGATATATTACATATGTGTACACATTTCAACATAGAAACAACTGTATCAAAGTTGTATAACAGTTATGAATCATGTGGGCATCTAGACAAAATATCTGCCATCACATTTTCTGACCCACGGATAGCTCGCACCGAAAAATGAAATGGCTGTAGAGCAATCGCGTATCGCGTTGATCTCGCGCTCTTCAGATTTTTACTCTGAATAGCCGTAAGAGCTTTCTGGTCAGTTTCCACAATGAAATGCGCGCCCAGAAGAAATCTTTGCAGTTTAAGGATTGACCAAACCATAGCAAATAATTCAAGGTCTAGGACCGAGTAATTCTTCTCTGCGGCATTTAATTTCCGAGAAATATACATCACAGGATGCAGAGTTCCAGAGTACTCTTGCATTAGTGCAGCTCCAATCCCGGTGGATGAAGCGTCACTACGAAGAATAAATGTCTTATCCTTAGAAGGCAATACTAGGATAGGTGAAGTAGAAAACGTAGTTTTAACCTTATCCAAAGAGGATTGACATTCTTGAGTCCAATGGACTACATTAGGAGACCCTTTCTTTAGCAAGGAAGAAAGAGGTGACATAATGGAGGACAGATTCGGGATGAATCGTCCATAAAATTGTATTAGACCTAAGAGACTTCGTACTTGCTTTTTAGTCTTAGGAATAGAAATGTTAAGTATCTTACTTGTATTATGGTCTTCTGTTTTTAGGAACCCATGACCAACACGGTGTCCTAAGAAAGATATTTCGCTAAAACCAATACATGCTTTCGATGGTTTCGCTGTCAGGTTATGCTCGCGAAAGATAGACAATAGTTCATTTATACCATTATAGTGATCGTTCCAAGTATCACTGAAAAGACAGATGTCATCAAGATACGCAATGACATCTGAGCGATGAGATAGGATTCGACGCATCATGCGTACAAATGTTGCAGGGGCGTTCATAAGACCGAAAGGCATGAAATTCCATTGGAATAGACCCCTAGGCGTCGAAAAAGCAGTAAACGGTTTGGCGTGTTCGGATAGTGGAACTTGCCAATATCCCTTAGACAAATCGAGTTTAGTAAAGAAGTGAGAATTCGATAGTCTCGTAAGTAGCTCTTCTAGTAAAGGCATAGGTTCAGCATCGAATTTAGTCACTTGATTCAATTTGCGATAATCCACGCAAAGACGTATGTTATTGTCTTTTTTCCGTACTATAACCATCGGCGAAGAATATGCTGATGTGGATGGTTCAATAATTTTTAACTCTATCATCTCATCTAACTCTTTCTCTACCTGTGCTTGAAAATGTATCGGGATAGGATACGGTCTGACTCTTATAGGACTATGGTCAGTAAGAATAATGTCATGTTGAATGACATCCGTTTGACCAGGAATGTCAGTAAGGACATCCTGAAATTGTTCTAACATAGTAGAAACTTGTTTCTGCTCTCCTGGAGATAATTCTGGAGAAATTGCAACATCTTTCCATGATTCATTAGAGTGAAGAGGAATCATTGGAAAAGGTAAATTTACATCCGAGAAACTCGTTTCCTCATCCTGTATTGCTGACAGAGATGAGTACTGTCCATGTTGGACTGGAAAATCGTCCGTTGCCTGGAAAACAGGTTGTAAATAATCAGGACGTTGATGGAATTCCGTGAGCATGTTGATGTGGAAGGTTTTACGCTTCCCGTCAATATCGACGATATAGTCAACATCGGAAACTTTTGATATTATATCGTACGGACCTTTCCAAGAAATGAGAAGTCTATTTTCCCTACAAGGTAGCAAGACAAATGCTTTGTCACCTGGACAAAGTTGACGCAAACATCTCTTTTTATTGGCAAATTCCCTTGCCTTCTGTTTCGCAAATTCAGAAGAAGCAGTTGCCAATTTGCATGCTTCAATAATCTTGTGTCTAAGTGCGATGACATATTCATAAGAGGATTTTGTGTCATCGACAATATTATCAGCAGTTATAAGATCATGAAGTAAGGACATAGGACCTCGCGGTTTCGCGCCAAAGACAAGTTCAAAGGGAGAAAATCCTGTATGTTCGTTGGCGACCTCTCTATATGCAAAGAGAGCCGCGGGTAAAACCCTATCCCAATCCTGAGGATGATCTTCCGTTATCTTACCTAGTAGGTTTTTCAGAGTTCTATTCAAACGTTCCACCATCCCATTGGACATAGGATGATAAATACTACTCAGCGATCTCTCTATCTTCAGAGTCGACATTACTTGAGACATGGTATCCGATATGAGTTGGGTACCATGGTCGGATAATATTTCTGCTGGAAACCCCAGACGAGAAAATATTAACCAAAGAGCATCTGCGACATCAGCAGTAGTTATGCTCTTTAGAGGAACAGCCTCCGGCCAACGTGTGCACATATCAACACACGTCAAAATAAATTGGTGTCCTCTAGCAGACTTTATCTTAAATGGACCAATGATGTCTATCGCCATTTTTTTAAAATGGCCGAATGGGAATGTCTGCAGCCTGAATAGGTGCATCATGGCTTGGACCTCTGGATTTAATCTCTTGACATACTTTACAAGATCGACAATAGATTCGTTATGTCCTTATTCACAGCAGGCCAAAAGAAAGATTGAAGAACTCTAGCTTTAGTACGGGAAAAACCCATATGTCCAGCACACTGCGAATCATGAGCGTGCTGTAAGATTTTAACTCTCATATTTTTAGGCACAAGGATTTGAGAATGAATGGACTTAGCGGAGTCTTGTACCATACGTACAAGTACGCCATTCTTCATCGTAATCCAAGATTTACAATTAGTATCCTTATTCGGATCACCTTTTGTTGCCAGAGTAAAGAATTTCTTTAGAGTAGGATCATCTTCCTGCTGTTTGATAAAGGAATCGTGGGAAATCTCCAAGGGATCATCTCGGATCTGCGCATCATTATCTTCAGAATGTGAAGATTGTGGCATATTAAGAGCTTGAGCCCTAGTGATTACTGCATTAGCCGATTGCATATTAACATTTTCCCAATTAGAAATTTGCTGTGGAGTGCATTCTTTCACCCCGTGAATGCGACCGATGATAAGATCAGCGATCGGATTCGGCAAGAGACATGCTTGCACCTCTCCTGTAAAGAAAGGCGTAGCAATATTGATAATGGCAGTGGAGTACTTCTCCAATGTGCCACCAAATGTTACACATTTGACTATATTGCCTGTAGCTCGAGAAGGATTTACGAGTGATTGCCTCACTCCAATGGTAGTGCACCCCGAATCGAAAAGAATTGATACCGGAGTACCATCTATTAGGCCCCTATTAAAGACAAGAGCACCCCTTCCATTATGCGCAATTGACGCATGGAGAGCGGGAAGCGGGTGACCGCAGCTTAAAGTAGACACTGTGGTTGGATCGAATAATGTTTTGCATTGCGAACACTCAGATAGCAAAATCGAAAGCGGAATTTGCTACACTGTTGGAGTCTTTTTTATCATTATTCTGATTATCGGTGTCGTGGAACTCCTGTTGTGCAGAGTTAGCCTGGTAATACGATTTACCATGTCTTTTGTGTTGTGATCTACCTCGGTTATAATTGTCTCTATAATTATTATCATTTCCCTTGTTATAGCCCCTATTTGGGTTTGAATCATAACATTCATGATCATAATCATCATGCTCATTATATTGAGTATCCCTGTAATATTGTTTCTTTTGTCTCCATGAAGCACTTGGGTAGTTCCTATAGCTACTCCCTTTCCGAGAATTTCTAACATTATGGGTACCCCTCGCGTGTCGAGGACTATCAGCCCGATTCCAGTTCTTCAAAGAAGAACTCTGATTTGAGCGGTTATCTTGGTTTTGATACTTATTCCAATTAACCTTTTTATCAAATTTATTTTTAGCTCCTTGGAATTTGTGTGAGTAATTCTGATTATATTCTGTTGCCGAAGCAACTGGCATACTCTCTTTAATGTTAGAGTTACTAAGAATCATGTCAGGGTGTGCCGTGGCATACTGGTCACAATATTCTTCCATTTGCTTTATTGTACCAGGTTTACGCTCATGTAAGAACTCTAGGAATGATTTATTTACAGAAGACATGACCTTGTCTCTTAGCAATAAATCCGTAAGACCATCAAATGTTTTCTCTGTTTTGGATAATTCAATCCATCGTGAAAGTGTAATTCGTGCTTTTGAGATGAAATCTGAGAATTCTACACCTACCTCAGGTCTCATTGTTTTAAACAAAAGACGATAACCTTCTTCAGACAGCTGATATCTCTTTATCAAAGCTGCCCTAACAGCATCATAATTATCTTTGTCGGCCTCTTCAACAAAATATAACTTACTCAGAGACTCCCCTTTTAGATTTTCAGACAACTGATTCACATACTGTGATTTGTCAACATTATGAGATCGACAAGCCCGTTCAAATCTAGAAAGCCAAAATGTTATGTCATCACTGGTAGGGTTAAACGCTGGTACCTTGACCTTGTACACAAAGGGTTTACCATTACCACCAGATGCCTGATTAACATTACTCATACATGTCAATTTTAATTTCTCTAATTCAAACTCATGTTCTCTTATTGCTTTTCTCTCTTCAGCTTCTCTATCTAATCTTCTCTGTTCTGCAGCAGCTTCTAATTTCTTCTGTTCTGCAGCAGCTTCTAATTTCTTCTGTTCTGCAGCAACTTCTAATTTTTTCTGTTCTGCAGCAACTTCTAATTTTTTCTGTTCTGCAGCAACTTCTAATTTTTTCTGCTCTGCATCAGCTTCTAATTTCTTCTGTTCTGCCTCAAATCTCCTTTCCTCCACTTGCATCTGCAATTTCTTAAGTTCAGCAGCAGTATCAGCTTCTTTTTCTAATCTTTTTTCTTCAGCTAGAGCTTTCCTTTCTTCTGCAGCAGCTTTTTTTTTCTTCTATTTGAAGTTTTCTCTCCTCAGCCGCAGCTTTTTTTTCCTCAGCAGCAGCTTTTCTTTCTTCAACAGCAGCAGCAGTTTTTTTTTTTTCTCTTCTGCAGCTAATGCTTTGTCATATTGAGCAACAGCCCATTGTTCTAAGTCTTTTCCAGTCTTATCAAGAGATTTTCCTTGTGCAATGAAATAATCTAATGTAGACATATTGTCTTCTTAAATCAGAAACCTGAAAAAGTAAATAAATTACCCTATTTCACTTTAATGGGAGACAAGTCTATACCATAGACTTAGTCTTAGTCCAAACTTGTATGGTTTATAATAACCAATGATAACTTGAGTACCTGTGGACAACAATAACTGTATCTCAAATACTGTGGGGACAAGCCTTACAAAGGTCTTGTATACCTCAATGTAATCAAAGATCACTTGAGTACCTGTGGAAAAAAATATTTCCCTTTACCAATCACTTTGGGAGACAAGCCTTACAAAGGTCTTGTACATTTTGTTTTATAACAATAACAATCATAAAGTACTGATCTGTACTATACTATCAGTGTATACCACTATACGTCATATGTCAACTAAAGACATTACAAAGGACAAACAAGAAAAGACAATATGAACACATTTGCAGAGATCAAATTAAATTAAATAGGAGAAATGAAAAAAAAAATGATCACAGAAACCGTGATGATAACTGCAATAAGATAACAAGACAAATAACGCCACAGTGTATAAACATAAGGGTGTAAAAAACTGAAATGAAAGGAAAGATGAGACCTACAATTATACAAACAAATCAAACAAAACTAAGGAACACAAAATTATTAACAAAAACAACGAAGAAAAGAACACCTCATCACAACTAACAGAAATAGCAGCAAATTGTTGCTAACAAATTTCCAATTAAGAAAATGTGTACCTATAGAATACTAGTACCAGACCAATGTCACTCGGCATACCTTGTACTAGTCACACAGAACATAAACTAATTTAATACATAACAAATAACATGTAAGCATAAATAGCATATAGCATACAATATAATTTATGTCATGAATGGAATGTGTTGCAGGTATAGTGTTGTAAAGCAGGCACAGTTTATTTTAATACTAATAACTTGCCACTTTATTCAGTAATAGATTTAATTTTAAACTATTACACTGTCAATTTTTCTCTGTTGAGCATATGAAGATCCAACGATGAACTATGCACTTTATGTTCAACAACACTGTGATTCTTCTGTACGTTGAGAAATGTCAACAATACTGCTCCAGATATTTTCTACACTTGATACCACTGTCCTGTGTAATACTGTCTGTACAGCGAAAAACTGTCAACAAGCGCTGACCTAGATACAGCATCCTATCGGTAATACAGGTCAAGCTGACATCGACTGTATAGCTGTACTACTGGTGTTGATGTGGTCAAACAAATGTTCTTTTAGCTGTAAACTGTGATTCTCAACACAAAACTGCGTAAGCTGGACCCAGGAATCTGGCTCGCCACTGTAAAGTTTCTTTTCTTCTTTCCACTCTGTAAAGTGTCAGTCTGTATGCTCTGTAAGGAAGAGGGGTGTGTTGTTGAGATCAGGCATGCTCCAGTCTACCCAGCTGTAAATGGGTAACTCACCCTAGTCCTGAGTTAGGGAAGGCAAAGGCTCCAGGGGAAGCAGGCCCTAAACTTGGTCACTTCAACCGACGCAGGATGGTGTATGTATGAAGTAGAAGTGTAGAGTGTGATTACCGCGAATGGTGTACTGTTCGTGTGCTGACCAATATAACCACTCATACACTTGTGTCTACAAGGCACCAATGCAGACTGCTGGAATCTTTGTTTACTCAATTTATTCAGACGTACACACTGGGACATACGAGTACATCATGGTATGTTGACATATCAATTTGTAGGTATACATAGCAGATCTGAAGTCATGACACATTCAGAAATAATGGGCAGTACATCAAAAGTTCAATGTCATGATACATTATGGCCGCATCCCCCTATCTGACTAAACGCGTCAGTGAAGGCAGATCGGTAAATAACTAAAGTTACTTGACGTCCATAGTTTGTAGTATATATTATGAAACCACGAAAGGGGGTTTCTAGCAAGATTGAGATCTCCCTGTCACTGTCCGATAATAGGATAAATAATCTGTTCTCTTGGCAGTGATCAAAACATATGATGACCGAAATCTAACATGGCCGCCTCCCTGAGTTGTCGTTCACTCATTCATAGGAAGGAGAATATAAGCCAGAGTTAATTTATAATGGGTATATAAATGATTTCATAAATGTTTCCATACAGCTCTACGGTGATCAGGTTAATTCACGTAGCCATAACCGCTGTAGGAAAGTCTGTCATCTTCGTCGATACAAAACACGACCCTAGCGATACGAAGCAAAATGTTCCATCTAGGTCGAATCGTAATGAGATCATCAAAATAGGGTCTGGCAATACATGGAGTCCGAATTATACATTGTACCGTACCTTAGGAGAGTCTCTAACATAAACTATAGTAGAGATACCATCTCCTTTAGAAGAAAACCACTTCCTGAATCATATTTCCTTAAGAATCTACCAGCCCTTTGAAAAGTGCGTACCCGCCATTATCACGGTACATCGGAACTCATCACGACTTGTCAAGACAACTCATACTTCTGCTAGACCGGAATAACAAGAATCTAGTCCCTCCTACCCATCCAAAATATACAATATAGGACTGATTCTACTTGTACTAATAATATGTAATACATATGAATTCAGGCCATAAACACAATAAGCAAATTAATATATTTTCTGGCCCTAAAAAATAAGTACAAACGTAAGCGCAATATCCTTGCGCCGGATCAATATCCAGAACGATTACTCCTATAATCAAAAGTGTGAATCAAACATGGATTCTCTCGCTTTTACCATAGACAGCATTTTCATACACAAATGAATGAATGTCTATATTTTTCCCATATTAAATAGCCATATCGATTTTTGTAATATGTGCGTCAAAATATGCACGCAACAAGTATATTCATGAACCCCTACAGCAAAAGCTGGTGATTGTTTCTGACTAGTCGTGCGGGAAACCCGACAGCAGAGCGACCCCAGATTCCGACTGGAGCAGTGATGAGTGATGATTACATCACATGTGTCTAATGTGTAACATATTATCTTGTGAGAATTATGTACCTTTTTTAATTGTCATTCATTCATAACCCTCCACTCCCAAAGGAGCATAGGCCTTCAACAAACACATGCCAAGTCCTCCTGTCACGTGCCATCATCTCAAGTTCTTTCCATGTTCTTCTCATCATTTTCACCTCTGTTTCCAACTCTCTTCTCCATGTACTTCTTGGTCTTCCTCTGCCTCTCTTGCCCTGGGGGTTCCAGAACAAGGACTGCCTTGTAATGCTATCAACAGGTTTCCTCAGTTTGTGTCCTATCCATCGCCATCGTCTTCTTCTCATTTCTTGTTCCACTGGCACTTGTCTAGTTCTTGTCATCAGTTCCACGTTGGTAACCTTGTCATACCATTTTAATCCCTCTATTCTACGCAAGCACCCATTTATGAAAGTCTGTAGCTTTTTGGTTGTTGTCTTTGTTGTTCTCCATGTCTCTGAGTCATACAATAGGACTGACTTCACATTTGAGTTGAAGATTCTTATTTTCGTGTTGGATCCTATTTCTCTTGATCTCAATATATTTCCCAATGCAATGAAAGCTCCTCTTGCCTTTTGTATTCTTATTTTGATATCGCTGTCTGTCCCTCCAACTTTGTCTATATTACTGCCAAGATATGTGTATGATTCTACATCTTGTATTGGTGTTTCTTCAAGTTCAACCCTGTTATCATTACCTGCATTTATTCGCATTATTTTTGTCTTTTCCCTGTGTATTTTCAGACCCAATTGCTGTGACCTCTCATCGAGTGTTTTCAATTTGTCCTGCATCTGATTACGGCTATGGGACAGAAGAGCCAAGTCATCAGCAAAATCCAGATCATCCAACTGCTTAGTCAGAGTCCACTTGATTCCGTTTCTGTTGTGTGTTGCCGATGATCTCATAACCCAATCTATTGCCAGCAAGAAAAGAAATGGAGACAAGAGGCATCCCTGTCGCACTCCTGTTCTTATCCCAAACGGTTCTGTAAGCTGTCCTTCGTAAAGAAATCTGCATGTCTTGTCTTCATATGTTTTCTTTATTAAATTAATGATCTTCAGGGGAACTCCATAATGCCTCAACAATTTCCAAAGTGATTCTCTGTCTACACTGTCAAATGCCTTTTCGTAGTCCACAAATCCGATGTATAGTGGTGAATTCCATTCCAGACTTTGTTCAACTATTATTCTCAAAGTGGCTATCTGGTCTGTACATGATCTGTTTTGTCGAAAACCTGCTTGTTCATCTCTCAGTTTCTTGTCTATGGACTCTTAATCTCTCAAGGATAATCCTGTTTAATACTTTTCCTGACACTGATAGTAACATTATTCCTCTATAATTTGTGCACTCTTGTAAATTTCCCTTCTTAGGCAACTTAACCAGATATCCTTCCTTCCATTCTGCTGGTATCTCTTCCTTTTCCCAGACTTTACCAAGTAATTTATATAACATCTCTGTAGCCGTGTCGATATCTGCTTTGATGGCCTCTGCTGGAATGCTATCAGGTCCAGACGCTTTTCCATCTCTTAGAAGCTTTATGGCTTTCTTTATTTCTTCCTTCGTTGGTCTTTCACCATTAATTTGTAGCTCTTCTTCTGCTGGCTGGATGTCCGGCGGGTTTTGTGGAGCTGGTCTATTGAGAAGGTCCCCAAAATATTCTGTCCACCTCTTCATTTGCTCTTGTATATTGCTGAGCAGTTTCCCATTCTTGTCTTTTATGAGGCAACTTGTTTGCTTGTATTTCCCTGTTAGCTTCTTTGTGCTGCTATACAGTTCTCTCATATTTCCTTTGGCTGCAGCATCTTCTGCCTCTCTTGCCAACTCCTCAATATACTTCCTCTTGTCTCTTTTGATACTTCTTTTTACTTCTTTGTTTGCTTCTGTGTACACTTCTTGAGCCTTGGCTTTGGAACTTCTGGTTTTGCTTGTGTTTAACTCTGCTTTCTTGTTTTTTCTGTCTTTTATCTTATTGATGGTTTCTGTTGTTATCCATGCTTTTTGTTGTCTTTCCTTTTTCCCCAGTATTTCTTCACATGTCTCCTTCCATACAGTTTTGACCTGCTGCCAATAGTCTTCTGTATTCTCTACATCTTCCAGCTGTTGGAGCACTTGGAATTTGTTGGATACTGTGACCGCAAATTTGTCTCTTGTTTCTTGATTTCTTAGCTGTTGTCTATAATTTTGCATTGTTGCATATCTCTTGAGTTTCATTTTTACTTTGGCTATCAGAAGATGGTGATCTGATGCCACATCTGCTCCTCTATATACCTTTACATCCTGCAATGATGATCTAAACTTCTTGTTTATGCATATATGATCAATCTGATTTTCTGTTCTATGGTCTGGTGATATCCATGTTGCCTTGTGTATTCTCTTATGTGGAAACATGCTTCCTCCTATAGCCAGTTGATTTGAAGCACAGAAGTTTGCGAATAGTTCTCCATTTTCATTCATTACTCCTAGCCCATGTTTTCCCATGACTTCTTCAAATCCGGTGTTGACTGTACCTATCTTTGCATTCATATCACCCATCAAAATTGTGATGTCTCTTCTTTTTACTTTATCCATAATTTCCTGTAGTTTAGTATAAAATGCTTCTTTCACAGACTCTTCTTTGTCATTAGTTGGTGCATAACATTGGATGACATTTACATGAATTTTCTTTTTAGCTGTTTTGAAAGTAGCTGTTATTATTCTGGGTCAAACAGCTTCCCATTCAATGAGTGCTTTCTGTGCTTCTTTAGATAACATAAGAGCTACCCCTTCACTGTGGTGTGAACTTTCGTCTTCATGTCCTGAGGACAGCACCAATTCACCTGTGATGAGTTTCTTCCTGTCTACCCCCTTCCACTTTGTTTCACACATTCCCAGAACCTCGATTTTGTATTCCCTCATTTCTGCTGCTACTTGCGCCACTTTCCCTTGTTCGTTTAATGTCCGAACATTCCAGGTGCCAAATCTGGAAGTTCTCCTAGAAGAAAGAAGGTTAGTCAGCAACACAGACTCCTTTCGGCTTTCTCTGTGTTGCATCATACGCCTCCCCACGAGAGGACCTTCCCCTGTCTTGGATGGCTGTGTTTTATTTTCTTTATTTGACTTGTCCATATTTGTTGAAGTTTTTTGTGGTTTAAATTTTTTACAGGATGGGGTAACCGGCCCCATGCCCAACCCTCCTTAGTCGCTTTCTACGACATGCTTGGCAGGGGACAGTGTTACTATTCTTTGCTCCCCTTTCGGGCCCCGGTAACACACGGGTGACTTTTTTAATTGTAATTCAGGCAAATCATTATTCATGCACTCCAGACGCAATTGTCTAGTTAATACCCAGAAGGATATGTGTGAATTTTCATCATATTCCCTGAGTTACACTGTGTACTAGGGCATTTAATTCTTTTGAGAGGTCAACATTGGTGGGTGGAGCGCACGATAATGGGCCTGTTAGTTTGCGGCGAACAAAGAAACTCAGCGGGCATTTGTTTCTTTCTATTTTTCTAAAGTTTGGTTACAAGACATCAGACGATTTGTGGTACTAACGCAGCTAGTGTGAGAGAAAAGGATCCACCATAACCGCCTATATTGGAAGAGAGTGTGGAAAAGGCTTCCGTCATCGCAGAATTGATGAACCACAGCTGCTAGACTCACTCATACAAGCTAAGTGCTAACTACAAGGTACCAGCAAAAAAGGACATTCCAGTTAAACTTTATAAAGTTAAATTTCCACCTACGTCTTAATGATGAGAACTTTATAACTATCAAAGTTCCATTAATCTTTCCATATTTATTTTAACCTGTTAAAGACTATTTCACTATTAAATTTGTTACCTGTTGTTTTAAAACTAAACATCAATAGTTGATTCAGTTTTATGTATGAAAGCAAACGTATGAGCCAGAATAGTTTATATATATATATATATATATATATATATATATATATATATATATATATATATATATATATATATATATATATATATATATATATATATATATATATATATATATATATATATATATATATATATATATATATATATACCTAGACATATATTTACACTAAACAGATCTATACCTTATATGAGGGATTTCGTTCGATTACACCAACTGGGGGCTTGAACGGGCTAAACCATTGCTTAAATTCTTCACAAAAAGCGACGGACCAGATATAATGCGTTTACAACTGTTCAGCACAATGCAATATTGTTCGTAAATTCTGGAAATATCTTGTGAATGCTCCCTTCAGGTAGAAGTATTATTAACATTCTATCTACATCTCTGCTAAGAGTAATCTTGCGCGCAGGTAGATACCTTAGACGCCACTATTAAATACTCTTGAGTTTTGGCCACTGTTGGACTACTACTGCCAAGTGTGATGATGTCACCATGATACAACGATAAAATATCTCCAAATTTAACGATAAAATGTAGGGTTAAAAATAATCCGTAAGATACTAGGAGACATGCTCGCCCATGCCAGCCTTTCCCACCGCCATTTAAAACTAACAAGTTGGAAGTGCAGACGAAACGTTTACCCTTTGTAGACGGGAGATCAAAAAGGAAAAATATGACTGAACACGTGTTTGAAGATCGCAAGGCTAAAAGACGCAATTGGGGGTGAAAGGAAAAAAATTCACGTCCCTAGTTGACATAAAGTAAGGAAATGGACAAGAAATCGACTTTAGCTCGTGTCAGAAACAGTCATTTCTTGGACTTTTACGATACTTGATTGTTATTTGAATTCAGCGGCAAAACGCCGTGGAGAAGGTTCTCGAACATATTTCAAAAAACCAACTAATCTTGAAAAAGTAACTTTTTCTTAATAATAATGTTAGGAATATAAAACCTAGTTAGTTTGATGGCCCGTCTTGAGCAGAGAAATAATATACTTTAAATTATACAGACGGATAGATAATAATGAAGATATTGACAAAAGACTCTATTGTTCATATCAGACGAGCGACTGCACTGTTAAAAAATGTCACTAAATTTTTAAAAAAATTGCGGCTTTGAGACGCAGATGCAAAATCGAGCTGTAATTAAAGAGAGGGGAAATGGGGGAGTATTGTGGCTAAAAATAACTTCGGAGGCAAAAGTGTGCAGGATACTGCATGGAGGGGTCCTAGAACCAAGCGTGTTTTTTGTATGAAAAACAAGTAGAGACAGACGGACCAACAGACAGTAATACATACTTGACTGAGAGCTGACTGAATTGACTTTGGTTGAAGATTTGAAAGCAAGGGGGGGGGGGGGAAGTCGGCGATTGGTCAACGCATTTTATAGTAGCGGGATAGAGATGGGAAATTTTGCCATTTTACCTAAGTCTGTTCAGAGACGCAGTTTAAATTAATAAGTGGTGGTGATTTCAGAAGTATACAAATATATAGTGGGACGCCATCATACAGCCAGCAGCTCAGCTGAGTTTTGCTAGCAAATTTAACTGTGTTCTCAATTCTGAATTCTGAATTGTGAGTTTCTGTTTGGCACCAAAGCGGTGCCGAATGCTGTTGTAATACACAAGCGTGAACCAGTGCAGTCGAACGTTGTGTCAGAGCAGCCGTATATTGCCCCCAGCACGGAGAGGTGGGGCCACCAGACTCTTTTACAAGATCGACGCAGTCGAGATAAGTGAGATCTGGCCTGCTGGAAGTTCACCAACTGATTTATCAACTAATTTCTCAAATAATTCAGCACCCAATAAAAGACATACCATTGTGGGAAAATAAACCTTGTATTCATCCCATAAGTCAATGGACAATGTTTGGCAGTCATAGGCTGGGCGTGATGATACCACACCAACAGTACATACAGTATTAGTCTCCTGGGACAATCTAATATAAATTATATTAACTAGACTTATAACCTATCTTTGTAATCACACTCCATTTTATTATGTCATATAATTATGCATTCCATTTATAACTCCATAATCTTTCATATGTTCTGACCAACAAACGTTTGGATCAGAACAAATAAATTTACAGAAAATTTAATATTTAAAACTAAAACAGCCTGAGTTAGTTCAGTGTGTTATACATTATATTATTATTATTATTAGACTTATTAAATATCTGTGTGTGTGTGGGTAATCTACTACAACACATTACAATTCAGTACCCTAGACTGTTTAACGTAGCTACATTCATTAGTAAAAAAGATATGTTTGAGGTAGTTAGTGGTAGTAAGAAGGGCCTTCTGTAATTCGCATCAACATTTATCTCAGGAGCCTTCACAGCTGACCTCATTCATTACACTAGGTAATATCACCACCATACAAATACCATCAAAACCACTACAATATTGGGGTCTTGTCCAGGGATAATTAGATAATCATAAATATTAGAACCTCCTGGTGGGAGAGCTAAACTAGTGGGGACTAATTGTAAAAATTTAAAAGGGTCCCTTAAAATATAGAAATGGAAAATCAAAGTTGGTGAATCTTC
The DNA here is from genome assembly GCA_024509875.1 of Oreohelix idahoensis. Classification (NCBI taxonomy): domain Eukaryota; kingdom Metazoa; phylum Mollusca; class Gastropoda; order Stylommatophora; family Oreohelicidae; genus Oreohelix; species Oreohelix idahoensis. Next base: position 387,090 of record JAMPIV010003762.1, read on the forward strand.
ACAGCCAGTTAGTTAATTAATTAATTAATTAATTAATTAATTAGAATTACATTGGCCTATTTATTGATTATAATTACATGTCATTAAGTAATTAAATTTACCCTGATCATTGTTATTTTGTGTGATGGCTGAGCTGGCAAAGTTCAGATCAGCTGCTGTGCTAACGGCGAAGGAAATGGGAATGGATGGTCAGGTTTTAATTCAGTATGTAACTGCTGAATGTGACAAGTATATTGAAAGGGAAGATAGGAAGGTAGCTGAAGAGAAGAGGTTACAAACTGAGGCTGATAGAGAACTTAAGAGGCTGCAGATTGAGGCAGAAGAGAAACGACAGCAAAGGGAAGCAGAAAATAAAAAGGCCGAAAGGGAAGCAGAAAATAAAAAGGCCGAAAGGGAGGCAGAAGATAGAAGGTTGCAAAGGGAGCATGAATTACGACTAAGGGAGCTGGAATTACAAGGCCAGGCTCCTGAAAATGGGGCCAGCCCTTTTGCCTCAGATGCTATGGGGTTTCACTTAGACCATTTTGTTGAGAAAGACGATGACATCGAGGGGTACCTCAGTCGTTTTGAGTTATTAGCTACTACATATGGGTTAGAGAGAGAGAGGGGGAGTTTAAAGTTATCACAGGGACTGAGAGGTACTTCTTATGAAGTCTTCGCAAAAATGAACAGAGAAGACCAAGACAATTATGACATGTTAAAGCAGGCTTTGTTATTAAGATACGAAAAAAATGGTGAATTTTATCGTAAGAAATTTAGAAATGCCAAACTGTTGTCTGGAGAGACATACCACCAATTCTCTGCCAGACTGGAAACCTATTTGGAGAAATGGACTGCTCTGGGGAAGACCCAAGATCTTAAAGAGATGATCATGATAGAGCAATTGAGAGAGTCCATGGCTCCAGACTTGAGAAAATTTCTCATGGAACAAGGTGCAGAGAGGTTGGGGGAGGTTTTAAATGTCGCTGAGAGGTATCAGGCAGCCCAGGCAGAGGTAAGTGGCACTAAAAAGAAGCACATAGAAACTTTTGAAAAAG